>OY744482.1:49672211-50272211 GCA_963556165.1 Tipula helvola
CCGACTTTAATTCGACTTCATCTGCAAATTAATGTCGGAAGCTCTTACTACTTTAATCCCATTTTTTACGAGTTTAATATTAGTTACTTCGATCTTATTTCGCGAAGCAATTTATATTGCAATAAAATGTATCAAACAAATATAAATATTAATTGATGATTGGATTGGACTGTTTCATGATTTTAATGGCGACTCTGCTTCTTTAGATTTGATAGTGCATATGTGGTTTACTGAATTTCGATGGGTAAAATCAGCACCGCAGTGACGTTCTGCGCTCAGGCCGCCCGTTGAGTTCACTACCGAAGAGGTTGAGTTGGAGGTTGATCCGAACATTTAGTTAAGAGGTTCAAGTTAAAGTTAATTTCCAGGACCGAAGTTCTGATCACCTTGTGAGCTTTCCGCCCTTTATATTTTAATTTTAAGTTTTGTTGGCAGGATGATTACAAATGTGTGCATACTTGTAACAAAAACTAAATAAGGGAAGGGCACCAAATTCTCAATTGGCAGCAAAATGCTAAATCAGACCCTGCCTATCTTCTATACCCAATAAGACATAAGAGCGTAAAAGAGAAGCCTTTCGAGCCGGTATCTTTACCGACATTTAGCTTAATAGCTAATATTTTACTTGACGTATCCCAGCTTTCAAGAGTTCCTCAGGTTTAAAATTGTCTTTCAATCGCTGAATCCGATAGACATTGATAATTATGTATATGTACCGATAAAGTTGAAAATATCGATTTAGAAAATGTCGACTGGATGAAAATATCGACTGCAAAAAAAATACCGACTGAGAAAATGGCGACTGAGGAAATGTTGTGGGAGTATGTTGTCTGAGAAAATTTGCACTGCACTGAAAAAATGATGTCTGATAAAAGGTTGATTGAGAATAGACTGCACAATCAACCTTTTCTCAGGCATCATTTTATCAGCGAAATAGTTAATTGAGTTTTATCAATTTTTATTCAACACTCTAATAAAAAAACATACTGATTACATGTAACCTAGTTTTCCAGTATGAATAAATCATTCAATAGTTTTTAAGAAGTATACAAAATAATTGATTGTACGCGAGCAAAAATGGACGGGCAAATAATTCCTAGTAATAAAAACGGTAAAAAATTTCTATTTAGAGGATATATATTTCATTGTGAGAAGATGACATCAGATAATGGAACTAAAGGTAATCGTTGGCGTTGAATATAGAGTAAAAGCCATTCTTGTCCCGCTACAATTTCAAGTACAGAAAAGACAGCAAATTTATACATAATCGTGAAATCTCCAGCAAAAGAACATGCACATGAACCATCAGCGTATGAAAAGGATGCTAATGAAGTAAGCAGCTCGATCAGACAGAGTGCAGCACAATCTATTAGAAAGCCTTGTAAAATAGTACAATCAGCGACAATAATGTGTCCACCAATTTCTCGAGCTTATTTGCCCTCAAATGAAGCTCAATATCAAAAAATTAAATATGTTCGTAAAAAAAATAGGCTGTATTCGGAAGCTACCAATTTAGATGAACTGGAAATACCATCCATGTTACAAAAGGTTGAAGGCAAGAATTTTTTAATAGCCGACAAGATATTTATTGTTGGTCGGATTATCATACTGGCACGTTCGGAACAATTCAAAAAAAATTTCGCGCTCTGATTTGTGAATTTTTGATGGAAATGGAACATTTAGCATTGTTCCCGGATTAATGAAACAGTTATTTTCAATTTTTTGCAGGGTAAGATATAATGATAATAATATAATAATCTCGGCCATTTACTGTTTAATGACAGCGAAAAGTGAAAATTGTTATAATGAAGTCTTTCAAGAAATAGGTAATTATGCCGACCTAAAACAATTAGGTAAGTTAAATCCTAAATTCATATTGTCTGACTTTGAAAAAGCCAATGCTAAAGCAGCTAACAAGTTATGTATTTCCAAATGTTATTTTCTCTGGTTATAACTTTCTGTTTTTCTCAGTTTTTTCTCATCAACCTTTTCTCAGGCATAATTTTCCAGTGGAAATTTTCTCAGACAACATTTCCTCAATCGACGTTTTCTCAGTCGACATTTTCTCAGTCGACATTTTCTCAGTCTATATTATGACCCGGGTCCCGGACCCATATGTACATAAAATTAAATTATAAACTTGGAAATACTTGCTTTTAAAAAATTTCTGTGTTTGATCAAATTTGTTTTTGGAAGGACTGATACTTTTATAATTTTTATTGATGCTCCATATAATGCCTTCCAAAATTACGTACAAACATTTGGCTTAAGTTTTACGGTTTCAAAGAACCTGAAAAAGATAAAAATGTTGCTTACAAATCCGTAGCAACATTTAATAAAAGAAAGTTTCAGCTCCACCATACTTTGACCGTCAAATCAAAGATTAGGCAAATCCCCAGATCGCCTGATTTTTTAATTGGGATTGAATGAAAGAGCAAAATATGTTTAGTTTCCGTACTTCTAGTGGTCATAAAGTATATTTTTGATATAACAAATGTATGATATGACAGGCGGTACAAAACAAAAAGAAAAAGTGAACAAATTAGTGTTCGGCATTTGCTCTTTAGAAAAATTTGGTGGGAAAATATCCCTTTCCTCTTGAAAGAAGAAAATTCTTAGTTAATTGAAATTATTGTTACGAAATTTGACATACTAAATTTTCGCTCGATTACAAATCTCGATTTTTTGACAGATTTACTCCTCTTTTACCCCTTAATACCAACAACTACCTAGTACTGTCATTTTATTTTCATTTTCAACAAAATTCTATTTTTAAAACGTGAACAATATTTCTTGGAGAGAGGTAGAATACGAATCGAAAACGAGATTACAGTAAAACCTCGATATAACGGACTAATTCAGACTATAGGGCAATCCGTTATAGCCGATTGTCCGTTATATAAAAATATATATATTTTTTCTCTTTCGGTCATTATATGATAACTCGGACCACCTTTATCTTCTTTCAACTGCTGCAACAGATTTTCCACGTTCACATTTTCACCATTATTCTGTATTATTCTGCTGTAATCGGTTACTTCTAGGCCTTCTAAATCGACCATTCTCTAAAATTCGAACTTTCACTTAATTCCAGGCTGCCGCAAAATGAGAAATTGCCGATATTAGGTTATAGTTTTTTATATTTTTTGATGTACGATGTCCTCTAGTGTCTTCTTCAATAAATTAATCTGGTAACACAATCATTAGAGATCCTAGAGATTTTTGCGGTATATACGTTTAGTGGCTAGAATTATTCCTTGGTACATTGGCTGGGTAAGTGAAGAGGTATTTTTCTACTGGATTAGTGAAGTTGTATATCGTCGTCGAGAAATACAAAATGTGTAAGTTCATTTTTGCTAATTTTGCTTTTTTCGCATCAAACGAAAGAGGGAAACATTTTGCATCGATTGGCATTTATAAAATATTATAAATAGTTTTTTTAAGGGGAAAAATTTAGAAAGTAATTTAGTGTTTACTTGTAGACGATAAGGAGAGTGAAAATTAATTTTCATTATCTCCTAAAAAAAATTGTTTATGGACTTCAATTTACATTTTCGATGACGATATAAATATAAGTTTAGATTCTAATTAACCCTTTCAAACGCCATTTAAAATTGACTTTCTTCCAAAAATAAAATACGTAGCACAATTATGCACTGCTATGATATGGCATTGCTCATAAAACTGTAGTGTGAACATAAATACATAAGAGAACGATCGCACAAGAGAAATGAGACAAAAATTAAAAATTACGGTTGGTCGAAGTGATGAAAGTTGATGTACAATATATTGTACAAGGCGTTTGAGAGGGTTAAAAAAAAAATAAATGAAAATGTTGTCCGGTTTATCCGAGGTCCGGTATATCGAGGCCCGTTATATCGAAGTTTTACTGTATATTACAAACAAAAACTCAATTTGACAATACTACAATAATAAATCCACCGGGAATTTAAATTTCAACGAAAGTCAGAATAGCAAATTTCATTTTGCTGGACAGGAACTTTTCCGCTAGAATTTTTACAGCCGAATTACAGAATATCCCCGATTGTGTAAACGTGAAGACTGATAAACTTTGTGATTTTATACTCTAAAATTATATTACATTGTTTTTGAATTCCCTTTCCTTTTACACCTTATCTTATTTTCTATGGAGAATAATACATTTTATTCCTAAAAAATAAAATGTTAATATGGTTATGTTTACTCGCGGCTAGTTTATTTGAATCCCATTTGGAGTGGGGCCACAAAAAGAAAGTACCTGTTAATTCAAAGGCGTGTCTGTAAGGGAGCGTATTTTGTTAATTTACCAGTTTTTGGCCAACGACTGTACATATGTAAAATATACTACAATCGACATTGAGTTTTAGGATCCACAGATGCTCTTTAACAGAAATAATAATAATAATAATAATAAAAAACAAAAAATAGTAAATAATAAAATTATTAAGCAAACTCTACCATGGAACACCATCAATTTTATCGCATAATATAAAACATTCATCAAAGACCATTCCAAAAGGAACTACCCCAAAACAGACAGTATACAACAATAAAATGTAGCCAAAAAACTTTGCATTGTGTACATATAACTTATAATGCCTAATGTTTATCAGCCCGTTTTAGTATGTTGCTTTGTAACTATCAAATCAACAGGGCTCATGTACATTTGCATAAATTTTCCGACTGGAAAAAAACAACGCGTATCGTATATGATAATTATGATGATGTAAATTATGTGACTTTCTGGTAGCTAAATGATTTAACCGGTACAAATCAAGAGCTATAAATTGCTAATAATTTGCCAGTTAATGATTTAACTATCAAATTATAATTTATGTTGAATATATTTTAAAATTTATGTATAAATGTTAGTTAATTAAACATACGAATTTATTTATTAGTCACCAATGACCATTCAAAATACTAACGATAAGTGTAGTAAACCCTACAGGTTTTTAATTAAAGCAGTATCTCATACTCAACCCACACATGCGTTGAATTATATTTTTATGGTATACATATGTATAAGAAATAAACCATCGTTATAATAAATCTTTTAATTTTTGATATCTTACATGATCCAAATATGACTATTTCTAATTTACTAAATTTTATTTTGTTGTTAATTTTCAAACTTGAGAGAGTTTGAAAGATTCTAAAACCCGTTAGATTACATGAACTTTTATTGTGATTTTTTTTTTTTGTAAGACCTAGTAAGTACGTATGGATATGTTGCGGTTCCACGTTTGATAATTAACAAAAAAAAAAATAAAAAAAAAATTTGAAGACAAAACTAGTTTAACCCTGGCGCAATAAAATAATAATTGGCGAAACTAATTTCTAATGACTATAAAACATAAGAGCAGGTCTGTGTATTTAATTTACTTCGGAGTTTATTAACATTTTCAAAATAATCGAAATGGTGTTAAAATTATAAAACAGAATTAAGCCGGCAGATATTGACAACAAATTCTTGTTATACGGTCTTCTCGTTACGAATAAAAAATTAATTTTTTTTTAAATAATCTAAAAAGAAATTATGTAATAGTACGTCACTTTCATAATAATATAACTTTAGTTTTTTGGTTGCTTAAAAAAGTTTTTGATGAAAATAATGTTTGAACGGGTTCTCCTCTTATTTAATATTTTTTATTAGGTTTTGCATGTATACATTTAGTGTGGGCATTTTCGGATCGTTTTTTAATTCCAAATAGACGGTCTTAGGCATATTGTTAAAATAATAATGAAATCAATCCTTATTATTTATATTGAGTTAAATAAATTCAGTTTGCCGCAAGTGTATTTTCTGATGAAGATTATTGATGAAAATTGTACTAAGATTCAATCAAATTTGGAAAATTGAATCTGTTTTATATAAAACAGCAAAAAGCGTAATAAAGCGCGAAACTAAATTAATAATATTTCAATTACGGAAATACACCAACTAATAAGTATTCCTATTGTGATCGAAATGCACGGAAGTTACAAAATACTAAACTTTTAATTTTAATCATCAACTGGTATTGAAACGTGAAAAGGAAACTAAAATTAATCATTTTTCAGAACAGAGATGGAACGTGTGAAAAACGTGTATTGTAATTGTTGTGTAATTTCCTTTAGTTTATGCGATAAATTTAGCTTAGTAAAATTTGCCATTCCATGAAAGCTTTCAAATTCAATTTCCTCTAATGAAGGATTGGATTTTAAGTAACTCAAAAAAAAAAAATAAGGATGTTTTGTTGATGTTATAATACTCGATTGGTCTACCTAGATTACCGGTAATCTCCAAGGCAAAACTCAATGGACTCACTATCTTAATCAACTTTTAGTGGCCATGCTTCCATCTAACCAAACAATTCTAGCTATTAATCTAGTATAGGAATTTAAATTATTTTCAAAATTTTATTTTGGGTAGTTTAAGTTATCCCCTGAATCACATGATGTTACCGATCGAATACTTATTTTCATACTTTTATGACCAATCTGTTCGACCATTTAAAATTTGCATAGAAGCTGTTGCCACTACTGAGCACTGCCTACATATCCACATAATAAAACACCTAAAACCAACATCATAATTCTAGTGGATTAGAAAACATGCAGGAAGCCACTAGCACACAAAATTCATTTATTTTCTTTATACTTATATATAAATTAAAAATTATAATCGCAATAAAAATTCCACTCAAACTTTTCTTGAGTTGAATTAATTAATTAATTCAAATAAGCGTAAAAAAAATTGATAATTGTTAAAATTTGCTTACATAGGAATAGAGCTGTGTGAATGTGACAAAGAAAAATGTATAAGGAAATTTCGCTGTATTAGTATAATTCGCTAATGCAACCTGTACACATTACATTCTGTATGTATGTAGAACGTAAATTGTGATACGATCACTCCAGTTGCCATGGCTTGGGTGAGAGGATTGATTTTTTCATAATCGCTCATCAGTTCGAAACTGGAATAAATTCCCTAACATTTTTCGGAAATATTAAATTCAAAAAAATGAAAAATCAAATTATTTATGTGTCAAATTTAATTTAAATCTTAAATAAATTGTTTCATTAACTGAACTTCCTCGCCGTCCTTCATCTGAACGATTAGATTGGAGTTTTAATTATATTTAATCAAAATTTAATTAAAATTTTTTTAAACTCATTTCACAGATAATTTGCAAATGGTTTAGCAACAAGAAAAAAAAAATATTATTTTAGCTTTCTGTTGAAGTTTGAAGCAAAATAGAGCCATTTGCAAATTGGATTTACTATCCTATTCAAAATTGTTTGTGTAATCTAAATTTTCATTGCAACATAATACAAATCGCATTAAAAAGAATATTTTTTTAGAAATTTTTAATGTTAAATAAATTAAATTAATTATTAAGCTTTTTAGGGAAAAGTACAGCTATTAAAGCTTTATTCAAAATTGCTTGTGCACGTTAAAAATTAAGATAATAAATTGTAAATTTAAAATTCTTTTTGGCTAACGAACAGTGATTGTCACTTATGCTTTGTATGCCGTGTTAGATGGTTCTGTTTTAATTTCGTCTCTAAGACACCTCACCTACCACTCACAAGAGGTATTATAAATAACAAAAAGTATGACTTACAATATTGTATGAAAATTAACAAAATTCAAAGCCCAGTTACACAAATCATAAGCTTCAATCTTAGGGAGATATATACAAGGACTTTTTTAGCTTGAGTCCAGAACCAAAGTTCAAAGTTTCTGCTTCCCGTAGTTGCCACGAAGCAGAACCTCATATAAAGTTTTGCGACAGCTATACGTTTATTTACTGACTGCAGGTGACGTTATCAAAGATTTTCTAATAGCTCCTGCAGTTATTGCAAATTTGCCATTAGTTTACCAGACATCGAGATACATTTTTTTTTCACGAATGGGCGGTTCCACTACGACGAAGTTATCCGAGAAAGTCCACAAATAAATAAACCAAAATACTTTATTCGCTGTTTTCGGTTTTACTGAAGTGAAAATGGTTCACTTCTAAAGAACCTAACCTAGTATCCTAACAGAGTATCTTTCTGTTACAAATTTATCTAAAATGAAAAATATAAAAAGAAAAAAAAAACAATTTCGCGAATTTTAATTAATTCAAAAATTTAAAAAAAACGTTGGCAAAAATGCCCGGTTTCACAAAAATTAGAGATATTTTCTTAAAAAAATATTAACTTGCATTGAATTTCTATTATGAGTCAAACGCAATTTCATAAAAAAAGCAGGAGAGGAAATATTATTTAACCCTTAGCGGCCACTAGGGGTAAATATGTACTCCAAATCAACCTTAATTTAAGTTATGGAAAACTACGAAAATCATACTTGTCGCGCCATCTATAGGTTGTCAAAGAATGTAGGTTACTTGCATGGTACATAGCAGGAAGAAAAAAGTATTAGTAGTGCTGTTAACGATGATTTTCGGAAGGTGGGGACTTAAATTCTATATTAACCGAGTATATATTTTTTTTTTTTTAAAAACGTCATTTTTCCTGACTTTGCGCATATGTAATTTTTTTTATTAAATTATCTTGATATTGGCTCTTGTTAACCATATTAGAAATTGAAAAACATGTTTCAGAATGTCTAGAATGTACAGAATTTTTTGGAGTCTCAATATTTTAAATTTGCCTTTCTAGGCCGATTGTTTTAACTGGGGTGAAAAATCACCACAGTGTGGCCGCTATGCTACGGGAGCGAAGTATGGCTGCTAAGGATTAAACTAGAGATTGGCTATTTTTTATGAAACGGAGCATTAAAAATGTAAATTTTTGAAATAACTAAAAAAAAAACAAAAAAAAATGATCCATATAGTATATTTCAATTATTGATTTTACATATTAATGAGAACAAGATTTTCACCATGACAACTTTAGGTTTAGCCGGCAAAGCCAAATCAAGCATATATACTGAAGTTACATGTTGAACCGAAACATAACCGACCGAGTTGTGAACTGAAAATTGACTGAACGAACCTTTCAGTCGAAAGTTATATGTGTTTTCTATTTTGTGACCGAGATGACGTATAAAGGTCAAATTGTACAACAACAAAATTAAACTAAACAAAATCAAATCTAACACACCTAGTAAAACATCCACTGCTTCATTTGACAACAAATTTCTTTCAGTTTTCTTTCAGTGTTTCAGTTACAGAAACGATCATCATGGAAGGGCTGAGATCTGTGTTGCTATATCTATCGAAATTGCTCTCCAAATTTTTTCCCTAAAATGTTACGATGTCGTCTGACCTTGTTATAATTATTTTATGTGTGATGACCAGAGTTTAAATTTTTCGCTCTTTTTTTCGCTCTTTATAAAAAGTATCGCTCTTGCTCCCAATAATATATTTTTCACTATTCGTTTACGCTCTTGCTCTTTAATGATAAACACAAAAACAAAATTATTTCGCTCTTTCAAAGTGATTTAAATTTTAATTTTTAATATCGCTCTTAAAACAGGGAGCGTAAAAGTTAAAAATATCGCTCCCAATCAATACTACAGAGCGATTGAAGAAAATATATTAGGGAGCGATGTATTAGGGAGCGATATTTTTTGTAATAAATGGGAGCGATATTTTTTGTAATAGACGATATTGCTCTTTCAAAGTTCAATAAATGGTATTTAGATAAAGTTCGGAAATATGACCAACTAGGATGGAACTTGGCTTTACCTTAACCGATTTTAGTGAAATTTGACATGTGCGATGGAAATAGGATTCTAAAATGATTTTTATATGAAGTTCTAGAATATGGCCAATTGAAAAGGAACTTGGCCATTTCTTATCCGATTTTGATAAAATTCAGCATGTTCGATGGAAATGGGATTCTTAAATGATTTTTAGATAAAGTTCTGGAATATGGCCAATTAGGAAGGAACTTGGCCATTTCTTATCCGATTTTGATGAAATTCAACATATACGATGGAAATGGGATTCTAAATTTATTTTTAGATAAAGTTCTGGAATATGGCCAATTGGGAAGGAACTTGGCCATTTCTTACTCGATTTTGATGAAATCCGATATATACGATGGAAATGGAATTTTTAAATGATTTTTAGATAAAGTTCTGGAATATGGCCAATTAGGAAGGAACTTGACCATTTCTTATCCGATTTTGATGAAATTCAGCATGTTCGATGGAAACGGGATTCTTAAATGATTTTTAGATAAAGTTCTGGAATATGGCCAATTAGGAAGGAACTTGACCATTTCTTATCCGATTTTGATGAAATTCAGCATGTTCGATGGAAACGGGATTCTTAAATGATTTTTAGATAAAGTTCTGGAATATGGCCAATTGGGAAGGAACTTGGCCATTTCTTATCCGATTTTGATGAAATTCAACATATACGATGGAAATGGGATTCTAAATTTATTTTTAGATAAAGTTCTGGAATATGGCCAATTGGGAAGGAACTTGGCCATTTCTTACCCGATTTTGATGAAATTCGATATATACGATGGAAATGGGATTTTTAAATGATTTTTAGGATAAGTTCTGGAATATGGCCAATTAGGAAGGAACTTGGCCATTTCTTATCAGAATTTGATGAAATTCAGCATGTTCGATGGAAACGGGATTCTTAAATGATTTTTAGATAAAGTTCTGGAATATGGCCAATTAGGAAGGAACTTGGCCATTTCTTATCCGATTTTGATGAAATTCAACATATACGATGGAAATGGGATTTTTAAATGATTTTTAGATGAAGTTCTGGAATATGACCAATTAGGAAGGAACTTGGTCATTTTTATTCCGATTTTGATGAAATTCAGCATGTTCGATGGAAATGGGATTATGGAATATGGCTAATTAGGAAGAAACTTGGCCATTTTCAATCCGATTTCAATGAAATTTACTGGCCATATTCCAGAAGTGTATCTAAAAATAATTCTAAAATCCCATTTCCTGCACAAATGAAAAATTTAAATATAATCGGTTAAACAATAATCAAGTTCCATCCTACTTGGCCATATTCCAGAACTATATCCAAAAGAGCATTTTAGAATCACAATTCCATTGCGCATGTCAATTTTCATTAAAATCGGTTTAGGAATAACCAAGTTCTATCATAGTTGGCCATATTCCAGAACTTCATCTAGCAATCATTTTAGAATCCCATTTCCATCGTATATATCGAATTTCATCATAATCGGTTAAGAAATAAGCAAGTTCCTTCCCAATTGGCCATATTCCAGAACTTTATCTAAAAATCAATTTAGAATCCCATTTCCATCGTATATGTTGAATTTCATCAAAATCAGAAAAGAAATGGCCAAGTTCCTTCCTAATTGGCCATATTCCAGAACTTTATCTAAAAATCATTTAAGAATCCCGTTTCCATCGAACATGCTGAATTTCATCAAATTCTGATAAGAAATGGCCAAGTTCCTTCCTAATTGGCCATATTCCAGAACTTTATCTAAAAATCATTTAAAAATCCCATTTCCATCGTATATATCGAATTTCATCAAAATCGGGTAAGAAATGGCCAAGTTCCTTCCTAATTGGCCATATTCCAGAACTTTATCTAAAAATCATTTAAGAATCCCATTTCCATCGAACATGCTGAATTTCATCAAAATTGGATAATAAATGGCCAAGTTCCTTCCCAATTGGCCATATTCCAGAACTTTATCTAAAAATCATTTAAGAATCCCATTTCCATCGAACATGCTGAATTTCATCAAAATTGGATTAGAAATGGCCAAGTTCCTTCCCAATTGGCCATATTCCAGAACTTTATTTAAAAATCATTTAAGAATCCCGTTTCCATCGAACATGCTGAATTTCATCAAAATCGGATAAGAAATGGCCAAGTTCCTTCCCAATTGGCCATATTCCAGAACTTTACCTAAAAATCAAGTTAGAATCCCATTTCCATCGTATATGTTGAATTTCATCAAAATAAGATAAAAAATGGCGAAGTTCCTTCCTAATTAGCCATATTCCAGAACTTTATCTAAAAATCATTTAAGAATCCCGTTTCCATCGAACATGCTGAATTTCATCAAATTCTGATAAGAAATGGCCAAGTTCCTTCCTAATTGGCCATATTCCAGAACTTTATCTAAAAATCATTTAAGAATCCCGTTTCCATCGAACACGCTGAATTTCATCAAAATCGGATAAGAAATGGCCAAGTTCCTTCCTAATTGGCCATATTCCAGAACTTTATCTAAAAATCATTTAAGAATCCCGTTTCCATCGAACATGCTGAATTTCATCAAATTCTGATAAGAAATGGCCAAGTTCCTTCCTAATTGGCCATATTCCAGAATTTCATCCAAAAATCAATTTAGAATCCCATTTCGATCGCGCGTGTCAAATTTCACTAAAATGGTTAAAAAATAGTCAAGTTCCATACTAGTTGGTCATACTCCTGATTTATCCAATAATGATTTTAGAATCCCATTTCCAATCGCATATCAAATTGCATCATAATCGGTTAAGGAATAGCCTAGTTACATCCTAGTTGGCCTTATTTCAGAACAGTAGATATTTGTAAATGTTTATCAGTTCGCTAACAAATCTGGCTTTCTAAAGGGAGCATTTTAGAACGTTTTGAGACCGTTTGCCGTAATAACAAGAGCAAGAGCGAAATAATATTAATAACGATTTTATTCATCAGAGCAGAGCGTATTTGTTTTTTCATTATAGCTCAACAACAAAGAGCGAAAATATGGTAATACAAACGCAATAGTGGAAGAGCAAGAGCCTTATTATAAAAAATAATGCTCCTGCTCTTCAGAGCGATATTTTTTGTTTTGCAATATCGCTCCTTATGAAGAGCGTTTTAATATTTTTTATTTTCGCTCTTGAAAAAGAGCAAGAGCGAAGAGCGAAATGACATCCCTTTTTAAACTCTGGTGATGACTAAACACAGCCTCTGCAGATATTGCTACCAACTAGTTTGAGAAATTGTCTAATATGTATGTACATATATGTATAACGAGTGGTACACAATTTTTAAAATTAGTAAAATTGATGAACAAATACTTTCTTTGCTTGCAATGATTCTAATGTTCCTCCTAACCGAACATTTGTGAGCGATCGTTTTACACTGTCGTTCAACAAAATAATCGTGGCATTTTACGCTCTTGAGAAACGACTTGACATTGTGAACATTGAGGAATTTGAACCGCACAATTGCAATAGTGACTCATCCAACTCATTCTTTCACCATTATTTTATCTTTCCTTTATCATAATGGCTTCGAAGTTGAATTTCTTCTCAAGCATTGGGGTCGAATGGCTTATATATTAGATTCGTAAAGAAGACTCAGATATTAGTGATTTTATTAGCACGTTACCGTTTTGAAACCAATAAATGTCGCCCTTGAATGCTTTTCTTTATTGAAACGCGCATTTCTCACCTGCTCAACACAGAAAACAGATCTAAAATTGATACATTCACTTTTTCATTCCATTTATTATCATTTTGACAATAAACACACAGAGTCACATACTGAAGTGGCTTTAATCTCAACTTTCGAAATGTTCTTTTTTATTTTTATAATAAAAACACCTTAGTTAATCTAATTTTATTAAAAAAACTTTTCCTTTTAACCCTTCCTTTTCATTGATACTAAACGATTTGTACTGATACTTTAGAAGCTCGATTTTAGATGCCTCCTTTCTACCTAGATTCCTAGCTAGAATAGTTGTTAACAAATTTCTGACGAAGCAGCTATTCGAAAGCGATCTACTGAAGTATAAGAAAACAAAATAGATGTACACTGTGTGTGTGGCTTCCTAACATTTGCTAAAAATGCTAAACTTAAAATAAATTGTAACTGATTAGTAATTTTACTAAAGCCTAACAGCGTAATGCCATTTAAGAGCGTCTTCAATTTGTTAACAAGTTTCATATACGAGGTTTAATACCAAAAGACAAATAGTCGTCAATTTCAATCAATAAATGTGAGATATTCACGGAAAGAATTTAAATTGTAAAACTTACTACATATTTTTCTTTTTGGCAATATTGAAGACGGTTAATGTCTTCTATTGGCGAAAGCAAACTACTTGTATTTACTCACAACTACTCATTCTTGTACGATGGTGTAGAAAACAGAAGTAGTTACGCATAAAATTTACGCTATAGGTCAATTTTAGTTGCGAAAATTCCAATAGTTGGCTTTTAGAACTTTTTCGATATTTTTCGAATTTTTTAATATGTTTGAGTTTTTTTATTTTATGGAAATCTAATAAAATTTAATACAAAATTATTTTGTTGTTGGATGTTACTTTTTTTACTCCCTTTATTACATGTCCAATTTTTTGTCATATTTTTAATCTAATTTTATTTATTACCTTTGATATAACGAACAACTATACAAAAAACAAAAAAAAAACAACTATACAAAAATCTATGCACTTGTGTCACTCAATTTCTCGTTTCATTGGGTACAAGTACTTCCAAGTAAGTGGCGACCAGCGAAAAATTATAAACGTAAAAATTAAGAATTAACAAAATTTAAAAATGCGGTAGATAGAATTTCTGTATTCTCGCCCATTGGAAAATTAGAGTCACTTAACAAATTTAACGAATCTTCGTTAAATTCGATCTGTCACTTTAAAAAAATAAGAATGAACGATTTTGCGTCCAAACTTAAGGCTCAACCAGCGAAAAATTATAAATTAAGTAATTTTGACGACACTAATTTTTCATAATTTTTTTTTGACATCCGAACCAGCGAAAAATTATAAACTTAACAAAGGAAACTATACACAAATAAAATAAAAAAACATTAAATTACAAATTATTATTGTTTATGTGCAATAAAAAATGGGGCTACATAATTTGCGAGCACAAAATAATCACATTTTCTACCCTTTAGAAAAAATGCATTAGAAAAATGTTGTTAAATCAACAAATTTGACATTTATTTTTTAAGTTTGGACGAAAAATCGCGCATTCTTAAGCATTGACCAGCGAGTCTTTAAGCATCCATAATAAAACCTTACAGAATTTAACAAAAATGTATTGTTAAGGAAATTTTGACAGATCGCCCAGCGAATCCGTAACACGATTTGACAATAAAAAACAAAGAATATTTGTATTTTATTATTTTTAATACATACATAATATGCAATCATTGTTTTATCACATTACGCTACATAATACATTATATTTAAAACATACATATATAAAATATTATTTTAATTAACAAAACATAACTAAACAATGTTTCACTGTTTGACGTTTCTTCCTTCAGTTTGGGCGATAATTTTCGCTCTTGTTAAAGAATGTTAAATGACAATTCAAATTTAACGAAACTGAACGAAACGTTATTAAAGTTTCGCTGGTCAGTAACATGCATGTTCCTATGGTCGGATTCTTACTTAAATGTCTAAAAGACTTGCTGGTCAATGCTTTAATTTTTTTAAAGTGACAGATCTAATTTAACGAAGATTGGTTAAATTTGTTAAATGACGTTAATTTTTCGCGGGGTGAGAATACAGAAATTCCATCTACCGCATTTTTAAGTTTTGTTAATTCTTAACTTTTAAGTTTATAATTTTTCGCTGGTCTCCACTTTAAGAAATAAATTTCAAATCCAAAAAACAATGTTGATGCGAAAGACACAAACTTTTTCAATTTTATTTTTCTAGGTTTAACTGACGTATTAATCTATTTGTTGATTTAATAACATTTTTCCAATGCATTTTTTTCTAAAGTGTAAAAAATGTGATTATTTTGTGCTCGCAAATTATGTAGCCCCATTTTGTATTGCACATAAACAATAACAATTTGTAATTTAATATTTTTTATTTTGTTTGTGTGTAGGTACCTTTATTAAGTTTACAATTTTTCGCTGGTTCGGATGTGTAAAAATATTAAGAAAAATTAGTGTCGTAAAAATTCCTTAACTTATAATTTTTCGCTGGTTGAGCCTTTAGTCGAGAAATGGAAAAATTAGAAACAAAATTTTTTTCGCGATTAGAATAGTTACCCATTGTAACTTCATTGTGATGGGAAAAATAAAAAATCTCCTAACGTCGAAATAGCCCCAGATTTGAATAATGTACAATAGTCAGCTACAATATATTGATATCACAGTATAATGGAAGAGATCAATTTAGAACTATTACTAACCGGATAGGTTTACTATTCAGAAAGGCAAAGAAAATCAAAGAACAAAATTAGGTCTATTCGACTTCTCGAACGACACTTTTCCCACAAAGCATCATCTTATAAGAATTTCTTTACACAGTATGTCACCGTTAGTTTGTAATTTTACTAAAATTTTCAATTATTTTGAGCAGGGAAAGTTCTTAAATGGCATCACGGGTTTTCCTAAATTTGGACACTAGGTTTGCGAATACCACGATTGGTCCCGAAATATTATTATTATTATAAATCCGCTACCCCACGCTAACCTGCCACGTGTTGAACAGCAATCAATATGGCGTTCTAACTAACTTCCGTACTATAAACCTCTGATACTGTTGAAAATTGTTAAGAATTTAAGTTCGCCGTTCAGAGCACCCAATGTTCAAAATATTCCTTCAATGGGTTTTCACCCGGATTAGGGGTCGCGATCACGTTCTCCCAAAAAAAATCGGTTATTTTGCATTTTAGGAAAAAATGTCTTGCGGCAAATTTGTTCTCCGGGAAACTTTCTGTCGATATACGTGAAGTTTTATTAAATAACGTATGGTTTCCCTTTTTAAATTTCTAATTTTCAAAATAATTTTAACTTTATGACAACTTTAAAATCGGTCTATTTTGCCCAATTTTCTACCTTGTCTCTTTATCGATTTAATTCAAAATAAGTGAGTTATTTGCAGAAAATCGAATTTTTTCAAAACCTTGTTACTAGTTAGAGTAAAATCAATTGAAAGAAATAACCAACTACTGCATGCCGATTTCCCTCAGAACAGCTTTGACTTCTGGCATTTTTTTTTCCTAAAATGCAAAATAACCGAGTTGTTTGCGAAAAAGTGGCCATGTCCCCCTAGAAGTGGCAAAAACCATCTTTCTTCGACCGTTTCCCTATTCGTCCAAGCACACCTCTCATCGAACACATCGATAAAATACATCGATTACAAAAAACTTTAAACCAATTTATTTCTTTTATAAGCCCGATTTTTGTCTAATTCGGCTGGACTCAAACTCAGAGGGCTATTTGTGAATTCGATTCTAACGTTTTCGATTCTTCGAAGTATAGATATACATATTAATTTCTTAAAATCTAAACAAATTAACAAAAGGTAGGTAATTATTAATTCATTTTAAATTATGCATACCGAACAATTAGTTTATGTTGTTAAAATACGTTTTCACGTTAGTTTCCTTGTCCTCTTTAGTTAACAACAAAATGCTATAGTATTTTGCTCCTAGGTGTTCTCAATAATAATAAAATACATATTAACAATCAGAGGAACGCTAATTTTATTTAATACGAAATTTCTCAGGTTTTACATTTTATAATTTCAATATCCGCTCAAAATAATTGAAACGCGTCGAGGGACAGGGGGTTTAAGTAATAAAGAGAAAAAAATTAAATTCAAAACATTAAGATTCAGAAAAATGACTGCACACAATGCAATTTTAGGTGCATATTGATGCTTTTACATAATTATGTACAAATATTTTTTTTTTCAAATCGGATCCAAACCCAACTCACCAAAACTTAATCATACGCCATATAAAATAAAATCATTACCTTACAAATAGCTGCTCTTGATTGTTAACCCTCCATGAGACAACAGTTGCTCCTGAAACGGAAATAAACACCAAAAAATAAAATTAGTTTTATATGAATGATGAATTACAGAAACTGATGTGTTTGTAATGTATATATGTCTAACTGATAGTTTGCTTAATGAATTTCTACATAAACCATCTATGTACATATATGTACAATACATAAAACAAAAAAAGTGTTTCACAGATGTGACAAATTCGTTAGAAGAAACTAATTTTTTACTTCTTCTTTTCTATGCATTTGAATATAATAAGCATAAGTATGTATAAACAAGCAAAATATGTGTTTTATTAAGAAATTGTTTGTTGTTTTTGGGATTGCATGGGAAAGAATTTTTGTACTTCCTTTCACTGTTGTATGTATATAATATGAGCACATATAAGTTAAAAACAAGGGACATTATTTTCACAGTCTTTGGTAATGATTATGATAACGTAACAAAAATCATTTGCATATGACGACTAGACGATTTTGTATCGGATAAATTGAAAAATGATTGATGAACATTTTTAATCAAATTTTTTACTCTCTGATATGGAGAGATAACTTGGAAAAATATGGTTTCCTGTCTCACGACACATTAAATAAATGATTTTTCGGTTATGGGTCATAAACATTAAATTAAGACGCATAAAATGTGCATTAAACGTGCGCTGCATGTGAAACCAAAGTACATATTTATATATTTTAAATTACATTTGACCTATGTGGCCCATTAAATTTAAAAACACTCGCTTTATACGATGATAATGTCATCGCACTTACGCATAAATTGAACAAAATCTTAAAGTATAATTAATTAATGTTGACGTTGATCGCTTTAAAAGCAAAAAAAAAAAAATAAAAAAAAAATTTCATTCATAAAAATTATTTGCGCGAAACAATATTTGGTTTGGGGGTCAATCACAACATTTTGTGATAATCACCAAGATTGTTCTCTAAACATTCATCAACACAACAAAAAAAAAAATCAAAACAAACAATGTTATCAATTTTGAACTGAAAATAAACGAAAAAGAAAATATTTTATATTCTCCTCTATAATTGTTTCAATGTCAAAATAACTAATCAGAAGCGCGTTTGCGGCGCACTAAATATAAATTGTAATTTATAAAGGCCGGTACGCTGCTGAAGTGAAATGAAATGTTTCATATCAAATTGACACAAGCGAAAATGAAAATGAAAATTTCAATAGCTAGCGAGGTGGAAGTTTTCGTATTAGAATATAGATGTCTCTATTTTATCTCTACACATTTCCACTTCATTTTATCTTCCCAGACGATAAATGTGAAGATAAATTTTGACAATTTCATTTGTTTTTGAGTTTTGAGGATAATCAACCATCGAAGTGAATTTTATTGTATAAAATATGTTGTTAGAGACAGTAGTGACATTTCATTTGACCAAGGAATTGGAATTGGAATTCAAATGTGGTCAAAAGAAATAACCAACCAATTCTCGTGATTTATTTTGGAAAGTTGGTAGTATGATATTTATAATACTATCATTGTTTTCTGAAAATCAAAAACAACGGCCGTTGCGCATTAAATAATTTCATTATTAGTTTTTTTTATAAAATATTAACAAAAATATACAAGATGACAACATTTAAAACAGAAAAAATGAAATACGAAAACTCTGGTGACAAACACAGTAACTACAAAAGGGAATTGGAATTGCAATACCATCAACTCAGCAGGAATTCGATGAATTCCAAATTTGAATTCATTATATAGCATTGTTGTTGTAAATTGGCAAATGAAATGTCACTTAAGGCCGGTATTCACGTACAATTAAATTGCGCAATATAATTGTGTTACTCCCAATATTGCACAATAAAATTCAAAAAATTTGAATAAAAATTGAGTATATTGTACAATATAATGACGTCACACAATTATTTTGCGCAACTTAATTGAACGTGAACACCGGCCTTAACGTAAAGTTATACGCACTAAAATATTTACGAAACTCGTCAAATTAAATGTTCACGTCAGATTTATCTTTCTATTTTTGGAGACCAGTGAAAATTTCATTTCACTATAACAGCGTACTAGGCTTTAATCTCTTTAAATTTTCTCAAGGATCAAAAAAATAGAATAAAAGCAGAGTACCCATATTTTGCATATCTGTTATTTAGAGAATATACTGTATGTTAAAACAAAAAAAGATTTTTTTTCTAAAGCTTGGTTCACCAGATTTGTCCATTGAGCTCGTCAAGAAAATGGCAACTTGATGGAGTTAAAAACCGAGTTAAAAATATGTTATCTCGCTGGACACAAAATTTCAGGCATACCAACATTGTTTTTTCTTTTGCTCATTCTCGTTTTAGACATATTTTACATATTTTTAATCATGTTTTTACATATTTTTAATTCGGTTTTTAACTCCTTCAAGTTGTCATTTTCTTGTGGAGCTCAACGGACAAATCTGGTGAAGCAAGGTTAACTGTTTACATAAACAAAACTACATTTTTCCATACCCGCATTCAAATTTTGTTTTTTTAGCTAACTTACCTACAAAGTTAAACGCATTAAATACGAGTCTGTTAAAATAAAATATACATATGTATACTGTTTCAATTTTGTCTTGTTCAGGCCATAGTCTAGTTTGTGAAACAGGAATATCCTATTTTGTGTTTTTGAATAAAACTAATGTCGTTTTCGATTCACCCCAAAAAATCAATCTGTGACGCAACCGATTGATTTTACTGCTGTCAGGTTGTTCGATTCTTCCAATAAAATCACTCGGTCGAGCAAAATTTTTGCTCGGTTACAAATTTCGATTTTTTGTCAGATTTACCCCTCTTTCACTAATACCAACAACTAAAGGTGGATTTATATTATCCGTTCCTTTCAGTTCCTACACGTATCGTGTGAGACATAATCAATTTATACTATCCGTCAGACATCCATTTTTTGAACAATATTTGTCTGTGTCGGTTCGTGTAGGAATGGAAAGGAACGGATAATATAAATACATACTCATATAGAAAATACATGTAACAATATTTTTTTTTGTCTGACACGATACGTGTAGGAACTGAAAGGAACGGATAATATAAATCCACCTTAATACTGTCATTTTCACTAGAACTGCCATTTTGTTGTTGTTTCAAATAAATAATATTTTTAAGACGTCAAAATCATACACACATAAAAAACCGGGCAATCCGATTTTCTTATTCGATTCACGGACTGATTTTTGAAAGAGGTGGAAAAAGCGAATCGAAAACGACATTATAAAATAAATAAAATTAAAAGAGTTGTTTCTTGTCACCTGAACGTAACGAATATTGATATTTTTAGTCTTTAGCTACCATTTCAAATTGAAAAATTATTTAATTAAGGTTAATGTTTGTAGTATTACCACTGAGAAGTACTTTAAAAGTGTTACTTTAGTATTGCTCAATGGTGTTACGTTATTTTAGCAAACTTTATTAAACTTTACAAAACTGTTATCATTCATTACATTGTGATTTGTTACGTACATGTGACATATCTCAAATGCGTGACTAGTACCATAAATTGTACGGAACGTAAACGTAACATCCGACATCGTTATTTTCAGGTAAAAGATGGAAAGACAAAGAAAATTTCGCGAGAACTTACCATAAAAAAAACCCGAGAAATGGGAATCATTAAAACTAAAAGATCGAAAACGGATAGCTCAATATCGGGGAAAACAAAAACTGAATCCTAAACCAAATATGGATGCAGTTAGTTCCGGACCGACTATTGAACAAAGACGTAAAGCAACAAAAAAGCAAAGAAAATACCGTGCGACATTAAAGTTTATAGCAGAGAACCATGAAATTGTAACACCACTTTTATAATCAAACGCTCTCCAAAGTAAAAAACCGTGTGCGCAAATATCTTCCACAAAATAATGAAATGAAAAAATTGGTTTTACGTGAATTGCTGAAGGAATATGATACCGAATTTTGTAAAATATTAAATAGGCAAAATTACCAAAATCGACAACATTCCAAAAATGTTAAAGCTCGATTTCTTGATAACTAAAATATAGGGAGCTTTTATATGAGAGACGATATTATCTACCAGAGCCGGGAATTTCTGACGTTAAATCTATGATTACTGATAATAAAATGGAATTAAAACAAAAACGTTACGTGACAATGACACTTATGTCGAGTTCTTTCAGACTAAAAAAACTGAACTCGAGTAAAAAAAACTGAACTAAATCATTTTCTACTATGGTGAGATCCGTTTTTTTTGCACAAGATCAGTTTTTTTTAGCCTGAAAGAATTCGACATTAGTGAAGCTTATGAAATTTACAAAAATGAAACTAAAGAACAAATTATCGGGAAAACAAAACTTTACGAATTTCGGCCTCACACATAATGCTTGTCGCAGATACACCACGGTTGTGTCTGTCAAATTAATGCCGATTTTGAATTCTTGTGTTCCTCTCTAAAAAAATGTACCTGGATTTCCATCAAGTTATAAGCAGCTTTTAACAAAAATATCCTGCAATATTTACAATGAAAATTGTATAATCATATGTACGTTCAAGACGTACTACCTATTCTGTTCGGATATGATACAGTTCTATCCTGGAAAAAATGGGTTAAGGAGAAGCCGAGTGGTAGAATGAAAATTCTCAAATATACAGATACTGCGGCAGCTGCGGTTGCTGATCTCGAGCAACAATTGTCTCGTTTTAAAAAACACTTTTACGTTAATCATATGCAGTCGAAATATTTTCAGAATAGCAAGGAATTTACAGATGAAAATTATTTTACAAATTGATTTTGCTGAAAATTTTCCCATATACAACCGAGGTGAAATTCAGGCTGCACATTTTTCCTACGACCAAATAACAATTTTCACAGCGTACGCCTGGACTAAAGACCAAGTCCGTTCTTTGGTCGTGTTTTCTGTTTGGAAATATTTGGAGACTCTAATTCAATACTTAATTTATCAGGACTACTTAATTTCTGATGGATGGGCGAGCCAATTCAAAAATCGATTTATTTTGGGAAGTTTACCAATTCTAAAATCGCAATGTAATATTCAAATTAGTTGGTCTTTTTTTGCAGTAACACACTGGAAAGGTGCGTTGATGGTATAGGGGGAATTATAAAACGAAGTGTGTGGAATAGAATTAAATCCCGACAAACAATAATTGGTTCTACTGAAGAATTCGTAAAATGCGCCTGGGAAGCTGCTAAAGGTATCAAGGTATTTTACATTGCCAAAAATGAAGTTGACAAAACTTGCATCTTTTTCGAATCTATAAGGAAAATCGTGCCGAAAATTCCTCATTTACAAGCACAACATCAATTTGACGTATCCAGATAATTTCTTCGTTTATTCACCTACTACAAACTCTAAAATTACTAAAAAGCTTGTATATTCATGGAGTAATAAAAATGATTCTAACTAGGTCGTGAATTTTAATAATTACGTACATCTCAGTTAAGAAGTCACAGTACGTAACATGCGTGACATGTACGTAACAAATGAATTTTGTACAAATAAACTAAACTAAATATATTAAAAAAAAATATATACACTCATGGGATTTCTCATTTCTATTGCTTTCTTCGACAAATAATACTAGTTGATTAATATACTCAATTCGATGAATTTTTAATCTGATTGGCCTAACCTCAAAATCAATGGTTGCGGCTTGATAGTTATTGACATAATGTAACAATAAATTTAAAAAACCTGACTGGATAGTTATAAAAATTGAAACATGTCACTGTACGTAACACGAAATCCGTGATATAGCACGAACTATATACCCATGGACAAAGTTATTAGGCATCCCTATTTTTCGCAGTTTTGTCTAAAATTAAATACAATTTTTTTTTTAATATTTTTTTTTATTGACGCTGTAATTGAAAATCTTAATATTTCGTTAGTCTGTCCTTATTTTAAATTACTACACAATCCGTCTCGGTAAACTATCGATAAGCCGCTTGCAGATCGATTGATTTAAATCTTCTCACTCTTCTTGAATCGAAAGTTATTCGAGGGCAAACGACGTACCCTTCTTATCCAGATCTTCTTTTCAGAAAATCCCATAAATATACGGTTGGGGTCGGGGCCCTAGGACGGCCATTCCAACAGATTTATTTTATCTTATGAAACGGAGATATGAAACCAAATCAAATGATTGCGTTGCGCTATGCAAACAACGATCCTTAGATACAGTGAGATTCGTAAACGAAAGGCAGGAAAAAATCACCATCACAACTACCTGCTTGTTAAAGTACCAGATTTCAAGTATCCATTTCTACGAAAATAGTTGGTTGAAGGGCTGACGAGTTTGGCCTGAAACCCCGAAAAACTAGGAAAGAACCGTTATTATGTGAGATCAAGACGAAATATTGACTTAGCTGGGCTAAAGGGTACCAACTTTGAACTTCCTCGGAATGGAGCCAAGTTGTATAGCCGGGCGAAAGTAATGTTGAGGTCAGTTCTAAATAATCTGGGCAACTAAAAAAAAATACAGTATTTGACAATCCACATAATATGCCATAAAAATCACCGTCACCTTTATTTAGAAATTTCTAACCAATTTGCTTAGATTTCGGGACATCTGGGACTAAATACGTGCGACGCAGAACTGGCGAAGCGCATAATTCGGAATGGTTAGCTCCTGCTGTTAAGCACGGCGGCAACAGCATCATGATTAGAGAGTGTAGGTCGTCTGCAGGAATCGGAATTTCTTTTATATGGTCTGGGCAAATTAATTCAGCCACGTACACCACCATGTTGGAACAGACATTGGAGCCGTCTATTGAAAAATTGTTTGTAGACCGGACCGGAGTGAGCTAGTAATCTAACAGAAGAGTTAGTAATCTAACGAAGTAGTCTGGAGTGGTTTCGGTAAAATAAACTTAATTTATAAAACCCTGTTCAGAACCCCGACCTAAACTCAATTGAACATTTATGGAATATTCTGAAGAGGAAGGTCAGCTCAAGAATACTTACACCGATTGCCTTTGCTAAGGCAGAAATACTAGAAGGCTGGAAAGTTTTAAGTCCATCGATCTCTAAGCAACTTGTGGATAGTTTAATGTTTAGTAAGACGAATTGCTGAAATAAACAAAAATCCAGGCGGTCCAACAAAATATTAAGGGTGTCGGTTGTACCGTCAATAACGAAACTGGAACTTACTATTTTGAAAACGTATTGAAAGTGATAACTTAATATTGAAAGGCGATTTATTTATGATTTAATTAATAAAATATAAAAATTATTTTATTTTAGAAATTCTACTTACAATAGTACAATATTTTAAAGTATGCTTCTTACTTTTTTCTAAACCGTTCATGGTTTTGAAACATCCGCCGTATGTTAATAAATTATGATTTTTAACAAAATTAAAAACTATTTAAAAATAAAATTGATTGTCCGGTTGCAAACATTTTGTTGGGTTTTGGGAGTTTTATGTTTTGAATTGGGACAGTCATGTCTAGAACTTAGATTGAAAATTCATATCTTAATAAAGTCGTGTAAAAGATAATCATTTTGGAAACGTCTTTCAATAAAAATCAATTACAAAATTGTACAGTGGAAAACACAAACAAATATTTTGATCAGGGATTTGGAGCGGAGCGGATTTGGAGCGAGGAGCGGAGTGGAGCGACCGATTTTGGTCAGAGCGAGGAGCGGAGTCGGAGTGATTAATGTAGGAGTGGGAATGAGCGAGGGGCGTTTAAAAATTTAAATATATTTTCGCTCTCTTAAAAAACCTATACCTTACACTTCCTATATTTCTTTAACTATCTGTCTAGAAAATTTGGATTTTAAACTTAATAGAAAAACTGAGAGAGAGTTTTTTTTCTCAGTATGTTTTTCTTTTTTTGGATTTAATGTTAAACACTATTTACTCGTACATAACCTAAAATTGTAAAAATAATATTACACTAAATTTCTGTCGTTGCAGCTTGAAAGTTAATTCTTTAATGTAGACGTCTAGTCATGGTGTTTTTTGAAAAATTGAAAACAATCATTATTGACTTCATTTTATATGAAAGAGTAGTAAAAAAATACGATATATGGCTTTACAAAAATTTGACGTTTATAGTATATCAGTTTATTCTTTGTTGTGGCATTTAGATAGGTAAGTACAATTTGTGAATTTACCGTTTCAATAATGAAATTATTTAACTCGTTATTCGAATTTCGGATTATATTATATTTTAACCAATTTTAGTCGAGTTTGTGACAATGGGTCGCAAATATCTCCAGTGACCTCGGAGCGGAGCGGATTGAAGGAGCGGAGCCGAATGAAGGAGCGGAGCAAGAGTGGAGCGAATTTCTGTCCATGCGGAGTGAGAGCGGAGCTGGAGCGGTATTTCTTTCGCTCCATATCCCTGATTTTGATATAGTTGTTAATTAAGAAAATTAAATGTGCATTTGAAGACAATCATTTTGAAAATTCGATTCAATAAAGAATCGTAAGAATCGTTGTTAGTGCTTGCATATTTTTTTTTTATTATTTACATTTTTCGAATAAATTAATGTTAATTCAAATTGTTGAAATGGTAAATAGTTTGATTTCCAGATTATGATTTACTGATGAGATAAAACTTGATGTAGATTGTGAAGTGGATTGGTGTGTCGGCGATGGAAAACCATGATTTTTTTCTTCCTCTTCTTCTTTAGTGGCCAAGTACTTGCTCGCGTAATGGACCAGTACAACCCCACGACCAGCTATCTCTACCGCCTGAGCTCGGGATTAATATGGCCATGTATTTGTCTGGCAAGCAATATAACTAAACAAGAGTTCAGTTTATGCTAACGGAAGGTCGTCTGCCACATTTAGGCCTCCGTTACAGGTTTTAAAATCCTGGTAGTTTGTATTATTTTGTTCTTAAAAACTGAAAAAAATCCAAGTGTGTGACATACACCAAAACTGCTCTCAAAACCTAATTAAAAACTGTCCAACACAATGGACAATTTTTAAAAGTCGAAAATCATGAATAATGCTATTTATCGATTTCTTTAAACATAACTTAGTTTTAGCAAATAAAAAAAAAAATCGACCGTTATAACTATTTTAACTTATTTACATAAATATGCATTTTCTCGAAATTCAAAAGTTAACGCAATTTTAGCATGACCTTTTGGACCACACTTGAATTTGATCTCCGTACATCTAAAACACCAATAAATTTTTTATCGAGCGACAACCTAATAAAGTTAGTTAATACGCTCTTAGTCAAATAAAATTGTATATGTGATGACAGTTGTTATTTTAACAGCTGTACAAATTATAATAAGCAAAAAACTGAAATTGCGCATATCTTTAGTGCTGGCCAAAACCTGTGGTAGTCATTTTTCGAATATAACCCCAATTAAATGTGCCATATTTTGTTTATAGAAGAATTATACAATTTTATGTGCTACATACTATATATACAACATCTAAAAATAAAAACCCAATACATTACATAAAAATCAATCAATAAAATTAATAGACCCGGCGTTTTAACTTATCTCTCTACTGCACCGTCAATTTTTTCTTATCTTGATAACAATTTTTAATTTTAATTCAAGTTTTTATTTCTTATTAAATAAATAAATGATACCGTTTTTTCTTGGCGATCATCAATATTAAAGTTACATAACTATCTATATCTAATGTTGTATTTTAAATAAGTAAACAAATTATTTTGACACCCTGATCGATTAGATAAAATAAAAATTGTAGTCAGTTTTTTTATTTCGGAACAGACAAATATTGAGAATGTATGTCATATCCTATGATTTTTATCTATATGTTCTGCATGCAACTGGAAAAATATTAGATCTTCAAAATAAATACACGATGATGATTACATTTATTGCGTGATTTGCAAAATAATGTACGTCGTCCGCTTATCATATTCCCTTATCAGTATGCAAATACGTTTCGCATTCGTTTAAATAAACAAATAGTTATTTTGTTGACACTATTATCAATTATGGTAGATATAAATAAATTTTAAACTTGCATATCTGTAATCTATTCGATCAAGGTGAAAATGGCGTATCTAAATAATTATTTTTACTAGGAACTAGGATTCGTGTAAATTGCCAATTAACGCAGGCTGATTGTTTTACTGTTTATATCATATAAGTATGTATAATGGAATCTTGTCTGGGAATTTGAAATACCACCTCCAGTCATATGAATATATACATAATAGTTCCTCTTTAATACTTCTCGCGCATATTATATTTTAGAGATACGAGTTCATTTAGGATTATATTTAAAATCAGTATGTATTTAGTACGAGTGTATGTATGGTGTGAAAGTTCTATGATTTTTTTTTCTTTTTTTTTTTTTTTTGATTAATAATCACCATTCTGCGCAATAGATTCGTTTCAATAACTAAATCATTATATATGCATTTTTTATTTAAATTCTCCCTGCACACGAAAAATGAATATAACCATATACTATATGTACATACTAAAAAAAAATAGTTCAACTATAATATAAAATAGGAAAAAAACGATAATTTTATCAAAAACGCTAAAAAAATTAAATTCCACAAAAAAAAAAAATTTAAACCGTCATCATCATTTCGTGATGCTGCCTGCTAGTTGGTACATTTATCGAATATTTATCCCAACATTTTTATTTTTATTTAATGTCAGGAATGATACGACGATATTTCTATAAATATTTAACAATAAGAATGTCCAAGATGGTGTTTTCTTATTTCTACAAAAAAAAAAAAAACTTCATATCAGTTTTTAATATGTTATCTTGTATTAGATATTAAGCGAGATGACAATAAACTGCCATCGTACATAACCGGCCATTTATTTTGCAACCGCGTAAAAAAAAACTATCGCATCAATCATCGTTTCAGTGATTGGGAGAGAGGAACCAGTTTCAAATAAAATCACAGAAATATAAAAAAAACGTTGTTCAGTTTTCATTTAATTTCGCTAATTTTGGATTTTTTTTTTGTTTGGAAATAAATGGGAATCGGTTAATCAATATTCTATCTCTTCCTGCATTATATACGAGTATGGTATTTTTGATAGCTTTTTTTTGCTGGTTTTGTGTATTAATATATTTCGTCATCAGCACAGCACCATCATATGAGCGACATGGATCTCAAAATCCAAAGAACAAATACATAAATTCAACATTTTTTTGCGGTCTTTCGAAAGAGCTGCAAACCAAGCAAATAATTTCAAAAACAGATATTCGATGCGAGTAATATCAATACATACCTATAATAGATAGTTAGTTGTTTGGGCGAGCCATAGACTCAAAAATATGTATAAAAAAAAAATCAATATGAAATATGTACTAAAATATTATTCGCAAAATAAACAAAATGTATAGAATAGAATTCGAAATTAACCTCTACAAAAATTAACAAATTTGGCTGTTAAAATGTAAATAGTTAATTAAAAAATATGGAATGGTGCACTATACTATACATAGGTTTCTTATAAAATAATTGAGCCGTTTATTTTGAAAGTGGAATAATTCAAATTTTTAAAAAATTGGGTTAACGTTATACAACATGTTAAAGTATAGTGAACTTTCACATTTTGTTACATTCCTAGCTATAATTCCTAGAAATATTGGTTAAAGAATGAATACTAAACGCTATCAATATTTTGTTTATTATGAAAGTGGAATAAGTCACATTACATGCTTGTTCATTCGTGTAAGGTCATAACAACTAATAGTATGATGAGTATATTATATACCTAGAGGGCATTGAAAGCAAAAAATATAACAATAACAACAATTCACATTTTAGATTAGAGATTCTCCTTATAATAAAATGTACTACAAAACATCCTTGGCTAGTGATGCAGAGTTTTGTATTTTGGACTTAGCACTAAAAAGGGATGACCAAAAAATTTTGGTTCTATAGAGTTACTGCTGTTATACTCAAGTGAGCGACCAGCAAGACAGGGCAGTAACGAATTGCATGTACATATTTGAATTAGGTAATGAAAACACAAATTACAATTTGTAATTTGTATTTTAATTACTCGTTTTCCAAGTAACAGTATATGTATATTGTATTTTAATTATTTAAATTCTAAGTATGTAATTGTAATTTGTATTTTAAATACATCAGTTTTTGTAATTTATTGTTTACATTTTTACAAGGTTCATTAAGATTTGGTTCTAGAGCCATCAGTATAAAACCTTATGTTAATGATCATTATTTTAATTAATGATGTTTTTTCACTAAACAAATTTCGTCAAATCAAATTTTTCAATTTACAAAAGTAAAGTAATTGTAATTTGTATTTTAATTACTGAGTTTGCTGTAATTTGTAAAAGTATTTTTATTACTCAGTGTAATGTAACTTGCCCAGCCTTGGCGACCGCTCACAATCGCGAAATATCGAGTTTTTTTTTTGTTTTTTAGTTATTTTAAGAAATTATATTAAAGGCATTTGTATCGTAAAAATAATTAAATTGCAACATTTAGCAGCAGTTCAATAGTAAAGAATTTTTGTTTAAAAAATTTACCACCTCAATTTAATTTTTTAGGTTATGTTTCAGGTTTGTTTGAGGTTTTAAATTTTCATTATAATTACTCAATTATTTATTGTCTAATTTAATGTTCAAATATTTCTGTTTGAATTAGTTTTTACTTTCCGTATGGTAAATATTAGTGCAACGTTTTTAAGTTTTTTAAGTTAATTTTTGCCAAAAAGTATCTGAGAGATGTTTATAGTATCGATTTAACGCATCTCCATGAATTGTAGACGAACATAATGTATTTCTCGAGCATTCATAATTTAATAGTGTTTTTCAAATTACTTACGAGTTCACCTTCAATATTTGTCGGATTTTTGAACGGGTGTTGGTTGGGGTTAGAGATTGCGATTTCTCGAGAAATTTTATTCCTCGAGAAATCGAGAAATTTGTTTCAAATTTTTTCTCGAGTATCTTCTCGAGAATTTTTCTATTTTTTTAAATTATTAAAATTTTATCCAAAAAATACTTTTATTACGTTATTTATTTAAAGATTCATGACGAGCCCGTTAATTAAAACGAGTTTCAAAAAACCATACTATTATTTTTCATTCAGCGATAATGTCTGCAACACGGTGCAACAAGGTGATAAACGATCTTACAGGAAAACGCTGCAGTAACTGTGGCGAAAATCACACCGCAAACATAGAGGGTGCCCAGTGAACTTGGATTTAAAGCGCAAAATTAATCCAAAATTGCTATATGAGCAAAGAGTGCTCAAGGCAAATTACAACCAAAGAACTTCAGTTGTTCAACAAACCAGGAATATGGGGACAAATATCAGCAGTTTTGCGCAACCTGGGATCTTCTATGCAAACATTCTGAAAGGTCCCGCTTCGAAAGCAAAAGTTAATTTTATTGAAGAAGAAGTCTCAATTCATGCAACTGTAAACAAACTAACCGAAACGATCCAAAGTTTCATGATGATGATGGGGAAACAAATGAGCTTGATGATGCAAAATATGAACACACTAATGCAAATTACCGTCAAAAATAAAAAGTGACTGTCTTAAAAATGGCTATTTGAAATGCGAATGGTCTTTCACAGCATAAAGCTGAGTTACAAGCCTTTCTCATCGAGCACAGTATAGACTATAGATATCATGCTAATATCAGAAACACGCTTCACGAATAAAACTTTATTTAAAATGAACGAATATTCCGTATACGACACCAAACACCCGGATCAAAAGAAAATTCCTGATCTAATTGACTTCTGCGTAACTAAAGGCATTCCACGTACGTATGTGAAGGCAACCAATTGCTATGATCTGTCTTCCGATCACTTGCCGGTAATAGTAACAGTGAGTACCGACGTCATAAGGACAGGAATTCCGAAACATCTTACAAACAAGCGAACTAATTGGGATCAATACAGGAGACTAGTCGAAAAAAAATTGCCTACTGAATATTCCTCTTATCACACCAGCAGATATTGATACGGCAGCAGAACATTTAAAAGATACCCTGTCATTGTCAGCTGAAAAGGCTACACCCGTCATAAGTGGTTTTGTAAAAGTTAATAAACTGTCACATAATATTCAGGAACTTTTCCAGGAAAAGCGAAAATTTCGCCGTATATGGCAACAAACAAAATCACTGTCATTAAAAAGGAAATTAAATCGATCTATTAAGGCTCTAAGATTTGCTTTGCGGGAAGAAGAAAACCAGAGCGTCCAGAATTATTTAAGTGAACTTTCGGCAACCGAGGGACAGGCTACTCTTTCTGGAAGGCAACAAAAAATTTAAAAAGGCTAACAAACTCGAATCCACCGATCAGACTTCCAACTGGGGATTGGGCGAGAAGCGATGAAGAAAAAGCCAATGTTTTTGCTGCTCATCTAACGACAGTATTAACATCACACAAGGAAACAAATACTTTCGTGCTACCCGAGCGAATGGTTGATAGATTGTCTTTTAAACCTATAAAGTATAATTGGAAGAAAGTGAAGAACACAATTAAAAATTGTATAAGCCCGAAAAAGGCACCAAGGTATGATCTTATTACTGGAAAAATGATAAGGGAATTGCCAGACAATTGCATAAAACTAATAACATTCATATTCAACGCGATCATGTGAACCGGTTATATTCCTCAAAAATGGGAAATATCTTTGATCACAATGATACATAAGCCTGGAAAAAATGAAACACAGATTCCATCATATCGTCCAATAAGCATGCTGCCCACAATTTCCAAGCTATTCGAAAAAATGTTATTAACGAAATTGAAACCAGTATTAACAGTGCGCCATATTATTCCAGACCATCAATTTGGGTTTCGAAATCAACATAGTACCATAGAGCAAGTTCACAGAATTGTAAATGCAATCTTCGAGCAAAAGAAATATTGTTCTGCTATTTTCTTGGATATCGCCCAAGCCTTTGATAAAGTTTGGCACGACGGACTAATTTACAAAATTAAAGATCTTCTACCTAAGAAATTTATCGGATATACTAAAACAACCGCGGTTTAAGCGACTAAGAAGAACAGATCCACTCGGACAGATGAATCTGTAAATTTATTAATGTTTAGGTTATACATATGTATAATATAAATTAATTAAATTGTGAATACGGTATTAACATTGGTTAATATTTAAAATTGTAATTTTAGGTAAAGATTTAAATACTTCTTGTTAGTTTCTTTTGTAGAAAGATTCAAGAATAAAGCCATTGGCAGCATTTAAAAAAAAAAGCGGTAATGTCTGACGATTATCGTTTTTTGTCAACTATAAATCCGACCGGTAGAAAATCCGTATCGTAAACGTCACTTGGTCATTTTGTTGAGCAAATTTGTGTTTTTTAGAAGGGGGTTAAAGAACAGGTGTGAAATTTTTAGCATCTAACCATATTTTATGCGAGTGTATATTTGTTTAATATTGTATTTCAAGAAAAAATTAATACGTGAGGAACAAGATCCTACAATATGTATATGTATGTACTCAATAAAACGAATCTCAGAGATTAGCTTGTATAGATATCATTTAGGATGTAAAGAGGGCACACATTAGGCATTCCAAATCTGTCTGTCATATCCCATAATTTAGAGTTGGACTCTGACCATAAATTTTCAAGTGGACAACTTTTTAGCTGTCTCTTTCCATAACGAAATGTCAAAGCTTAACGGATTTAAAATATTTTTGTTTCTCTATTATTGGTCGTTCAATTAAGAGAATCGGCCTTGAAATCAAAAAAATATTTTCATTTGACCAACAATGATGAAATTTTAATTTCAAAAGATCGGATGTTCAAAGTAAGACCGCTTACAAGCATAAGGAACCAGTTTTGCCAGTAAGTTTTTTTTCACAAGGATAATTCAATTGACGAATCCCAGCGGTAAGCCAGTTCAATGGATGCTTGGCTTGTTTTATCCATTTAAATTTCGAAGAATTCCGTACCAAAAATTCTAGGTTATATTTGAACTTTACACAAAAATGTAATTTAATCAAAAGAAATTAGGAGCGGGTGTTTCAGCTTTTCGCTCAAACCACCTCCCGCTGCCGTTCATTCATACTCAATCAAAATTACAATTTTAACATCACTTTGAGATATGTGGCCTCACTCATCAACAAGAGCTTTTCTGAGTTGGTTTAGGATCGGGAACAGAATCTCTGGCCCTAATATTCGTCGCTAACACATCCGAAATATGTACAATGGGAATTAGGTCTGGGATCTAGCTGGTCATCCAGGTGTATATTTTCTGAAACGGGTTTGAACGAGCTGGTACCTGTTTTTTAGCTATTTAGTGCACACTGTTTGGAAAAAGTAAGCCTTGCCTACATTTTCTTAAACTGATTTAACTTGATTGAATCTAGTTTTGTTTCTTTTTGTGATTTCCAGTTTTTCAGATTTTTAAACCAAATTACAAGATTGCATAACTCTGAGAAAGAACAAACTGACCGGTCTAATACGATAGAGAATAAATATCTTACTTTAATTAACCGTTTTATCCTTATGATACTATAAATAAATCTATAGCTTAGAGGCTGAAATTGACCCTTGATTAGGTAGTCAGCCCAACGAACGCTTTTACATTCAATGGTTTTTATTATCTTTCGAAGCATTTTTTAATTATTGAAACTTTTGGTCATTGCCAAGAATCGAACTCGGGACTGGAGTAGTAAGCAACTTCCGTAACCACTGTACGTTTGACGACTTATGATTAAAATTATTCGAAAAATTAATATAATTTTCCTGTTACTTTGGAGTTCGGCTGTAAACCGAATCAAAACTAATCAAATATTATAATTAACCTATGGTGAATCAATTTATTGAATGACTGTAATATTTAAAACTATGATGTGGTTTTCCACTTACACACATCAGATTTAAAATGGACCTTTTCCCTTAATCTATGGAAGAAGGTGTAAACGATCAGTTTCTTGTGTGCAAGTCGAAAACGACATGAGAAATTAAGCAAAGCTTTATACAGATTTCCACCCATGCGCAATTAATGATCGGTCGGTGTCATATGAGTATAGTTCATCATGCTGCAAAAGCAACATGGAAATTTAATACTGGTAAGACACCCAACACAGAACCAGAAAAGTTAAAACTGTTAAGACTGTTTATTCTGAAAATTCTGATTCCCTAAAAGCACAGATTTCTTCTCTAAAATAAAAACATGTTTAAAACATTGCAACCCTAAAAGCTAGCCTTGTACAAAACTGATGCCGAATGTCAAACTAACTAGGCCTTATTAAGCTATTGCAGAAATGCAAATAAATGTTTCTTGGGTGGATGAAAGCAAGCAGCTGCTGTCATGTTAAGAGCATGAACTTTATATTAGGTTTCAAATTACTCTATGTATATGTTATACTTCTTCTCGTTTTCCTGATGATGCTTTTAGAATTTTTTATGCCTTTGTCAATTACAATTTTAAAACGCCCTTAACAAGATTAATCAAAGACACTTTAATAAAAATATTAAACAGTTCGATTTTTAAAGGATTAATGTTGTTAAAACAAAATTATTTTTCTAAATTCGACACAAATTTAAATTTTATTTGAATTATTTGAACAAACCAGACGAATAACTTCGAAAAATTTGAATAAAATTAGCGAAACTTAATCTAATGATAGTTACGTCAGAATAAAAGATAAACAGATTTAGCAAAGTAATCTTGCCCTATCTACATATACAAATAATGCTTATTTATAATACCACCAACATATTCAGCAACATCAATTATTAGCTTATTAAATATGAAAATTCACAAAATAATTACATAAGCTTATAAAATAATTCACGAAATGAGCATCCATCAAAAATGTGTTTAGCAAATAAAATACCAGCCACAGAAAAAATATGATACTTATGTAGTATTTTATCGTTAAATTTCACTTCATTCTATGAAAATTATACACCTAGAAAACTAAACGCGACACACCACAAGAACACAGAATAAAGGGATGTGAAACTTCAAAGTGTGCGAACATTTTTTCTTCTTTATATTTAACATTTCGGAAAAGCAATTTTATTTTAAAACTTTTTTTTTTTTGTATTTTCTCATTATCATCGTAGCTCGCACAATTTGTGCGAGTTAGACAGCTTGAATACGTGTAAAAACGATAATTGGAAAGTACAAAAGGGCACAGACAAGAAGAAAATATTTGAATTGAATTCATTGTCAACTTAGCTTGAGGGTTGGTGGTATTGACAAATACAACTTTAAGCAATTTCCTCTTTGAACTTACTCATGATAAAAAAAAAAAACAGCAATGTATTAACAGTTACTCATTTTGACGACATAACGAGACTTCGTATTAAAGTAGTTTTATATCAAAATCAATATTTGTTATTTAGTAGCAAGACACGCGTTACAATTATGTATCAGAGAGAAAATTTTAAAGACGTTTATGTACTCGCTTCTTTACTCATTACTCGGTATATGAGTATGAAACAGATAAAAAAACTAATTATTTTTTTATTACAAGAATAAGAAAATGACTGGCATTATTTTAAGATAACTTTTAGCTATAGCGGCTTACCTTCGTCGTATTATATTTGTGTGCTGCTTTTAAAAGCAAAATCTTTTCAAAAATTAGTTTTTTTTTTTGTTAATTTTAATTTCGTTACGGTTGAATTTTTTTATGGTTATGATGGCTTACAGATTATATTGGTTAAAAACAGAAGCTTTAATACGATTAATAAACTATAATCGAAGACTGGTTTTATATTTGTGGATGAATATAATAACATTCATGCGGTAAAAATAAAAACAAAATAAATACTTTGACACAAAGATCAATGCATTTGAAACACAAGGTGAAACTGAGGCTTTTGACAAAAAAATTAATAAATACCTAATTACAATATGTGCACGGTCCGACCTGTTTTTCCCTAATTCTTGTGTGTAAAAATGATCGTTAGGCTGATCACTTACAACGTTCGCCTAGTATTATACGATGGTTAATAAATAGGGTAGAACCTTTTCGGGAATGGGGGTGGGGGAATTCCCCGGCTATTCTTTTTTGTCTTATTTGTAGATTTCAAAAATTTCAAAATTATTGGTAAAAATGAAGTAAACTACAAAATCAATTTTTGATTAAGTTGATCTAAAACTTTAAAACTTGTAATCGTAACATTGCTAAATTTCAAGAGGATCAGAGATATAATTTTTTTATTTTTTTCTGAATGATTCTGAACTATTATAAATTTCGATTCCACGACAATTCGAAGAAAAACAATTTGCAGAAAAACAATTCGCAGAAAAAAAAATACAGAAATTTTGGAAAATGAAGATTTTATCTTACTTATCCAGAATTTTGTGTTGAAATATTTTGGAAAAGGGAGATTTTAATTCTAATTTTAACATTAAATCTCCATTTTCCAGATATTTGCGCGATTTTCTGGGAAATACTATTATTTTTTCTGTAAATTTTCTGTGAATTGTTTTTCTGTGAATTTTTTTTCTGTGAATTGACGGGATACCATAAATTTCATTGCTTCAAAGTAACTTGTGTCACAAGTGGATACCTTTTCGGAATTTTCGCAAATTGTTTGTTGATATTCACAAATTAAAAAAGTTGATTGCGTTTATTAAGATTTCGGGTTTTGAATGATCTTTATAGCAATTTAAAAAAGGTTTCACTAATGGTTAGGTTAGGTTGAGGTGGCGGTCCAGGAAGACCGGCATAGACACAAGCTGGTTCATAGCCATACCACAATTTATTATTTATCCACCTACTCATTGAACCAATTTGCGATGTTAACAAAGAACTACTTTTGACTGGGGCGCCGCAGCTAACGTTTAGTTCTACGAAGACATTACAGTGAAAAAGAAAAAGAAAAACAACCAAAAAATATTCCAGTCCAAAAGTTTGTGACTGAAGTACCTTTCAAGAAACTTGTTTAGTCTAAAATCTCAAAAGGCATTTCAGTCAAACAGTTTTTTAAACGAAAATTTTTTTTTTTGGACTGAACTTCCGTTTTTAATTAGTCATAAATTCTGTATGGAAAATTTTATGACTAAAAATTCCTTTTATTTTTTGAGTAAAATGATTTTGACTGGTATTTCCGGGGCCGTTCGGTCCCGTTTGCACTAAACACTGACCTATACACAACTGTATTTTATTGAAATCTGTTCTCGATGCACTTTCATTATTTTTTGATAGTCAATATTTATCCACGATGCACTTTAAGTTTCTTTATTGTTCAACGCACTAATTGTGATTCACTTTGTGTTAAATTGCCTGCGTAAAGCTATTTTTACGCATTTGTAATTTGTTGTCGTTTTGGACTATGTTACACATTTATATTAACAACTATTGACCTCCTGACGTTTGTTGTCCTGACTTTTAGTGACAAATCGCTTGCGGCGGATTTGACCCAGTTTTTTATTGGAGATGGAGATTTGAATATTACAAAAAATTAATAAATGCTAGATCAACTTTTCATGCAAGTAGATTATTTGAAATGGTTAATGCGATGGTAACAAAATTCGAACTCTTATATTAAAATTGAAATGAAATTTATCCAGCGTCTACTTGCGCTCTATTACTATTAGAGAGAGAAAGAGAGAGACAAAGAGAAGAAAGAGAGAGCGAGAAAGAGAGATAAAGTGAAAGAGAGAGAAATCGAGAGAGAGAGAGAAATAGAGAAAGAGAGAGAGAGAAAGAGAGAAAAGAGAAATATATAGAGAGAAAGAGAGAGAGCCTATTGCCTGAGGGCAATTAAAAGAATGGATTAATCATTGGTTCGTTACCACTTTCCATGGAGATATAACTGCCCTTGGATCTCGAAGTATAGTCCTATTCAGATCTTAAAAAAAAAAAATTTTAAATTGTTCTGCGCAGCTTCCAGTGATGTAGGAAAAAAATTTATAAAAATGTTGATGGCTCGCATTTATCTTAGATAGTAAACCTAAATAAAATAATATTATATCATTCAACTGTATTATATTTCAGTTTTAATACATAAAACATTCAAAATATTTATGATTTTATGTTATTACAATCATATTTCATGTGAAAATTAATAGGTGTACTAAAATATTGCACGCCTATGGAAACAACGTCAACATTTAATTTTCGGACGGACTAAGGAAAATAAATAACCAAATGCCAGTCATAAAGATCAAAACCACAACAACATAAAAAAATTGTTAAATTGCATTAATTGTTAGATTACCGATTTCAAAAGTATAAGTCATTCGTTTAAAATAAAATTATAAAAACATTTTGTGATTCAAAACCTTTTATAACATATAAATAATAAAATAAAATGATATAAATAAAAACCTAACCTAAAAACTGAAGTACAAATACAACATAAAAATGTAAACAATTAAGCCGAAATAGTACATCACTGTGTATCCGCCATATTTTTTCTGCGCGAGAACTGTCAGAATTCCAGCGAGATTTGAATACTACTATACTTTGGTACTCGAAGACAGAATCGTGTTCTTTTCCCAAACTCGTTAATTCGAAATTAAAATATTTAAATTTATTAATTTGTTGTTTCAGGTTGGTTCAGTTGAACTATATAGTATATTAGCTTAAACTAAAATTAAAGTTTTAACACATTGTAGTCGGGACACGTAAAATTACGTTTTTCGCACACTGTGCATAGAAGGCGGATCACGTAGTAATACGTTTTTTATGGACTGGTGGTACAACGCGGGAAACGTAACCAATACAAGTTACTACATGTGTGTTTGTTTGTTATGCCGCTTATTTATACATAATACTACGCAGTTATAAAATATTCCCGACGTTTTGTGTTTAGTGAATTCGGGTAATTATTGGTGTTTAAACGTTCGTCTAAAATCTCGAGTTTTTTTGTAATATTTTGTATTTTTTATAATTATCTTGAGTCGAATTTGTTAACGAACTGTTTCAATAATTGTTTTCCTTTGGAAGTGATTTAATTATTTTTTATATACTGTGGTGGTCATATTATTAAGGACACATCAATTCTGTTGGGGAAATGTTTGCTTTTGGCGACTTATGTATTTTACTAAACATTTTTATAGCCTAGCCATACGAAAGTATTATTTGTTAAGGTGCATTCAAAATGCAAAGTTTTACTTTGTACTAAATAATATTTGTACTAAAAGTAGAAATACATTTTTTTAACTAAATTAGAAATATCTTAAAAAACACATTTCTAGCTGAGCTACCTCAAAATATTGAGTGGATGCACGTTCAGCATTATTGACTCTACATTTCTTTCATTTGGAGTTTTGTGCTATCTAGGCTAGAAACAGCTCTCAGGGCATTAAATAAATTTAGATTAAATTGAATAAAATTAGTACTTGTTGGTATATGTATTAATTAGTACTTATCGTATTTAGTAGACGAGCAAAAGTTATATTTTTAAGTGGAAAATTCATTAACTGTACTTAAAATGTAATTTTTATTTGTGTATTAAAAATCATAAAGGCTAAAATTACTTGTTGTAATTAGTACTAATTTTATTCATATTAATCTAAATTTATTTAATGCCCTGAGAGCTGTTTCTAGCCTAGATAGCACAAAACTCCAAATGAAAGAAATGTAGAGTCAATAATGCTGAACGTGCATCCACTCAATATTTTGAGGTAGCTCAGCTAGAAATGTGTTTTGTAAGATATTTCTAATTTAGTTAAAAAAATGTATTTCTACTTTTAGTACAAATATTATTTAGTACAAAGTAAAACTTTGCATTTTGAATGCACCTTAACAAATAATACTTTCGTATGGCTAGGCTATAAAAATGTTTAGTAAAATACATAAGTCGCCAAAAGCAAACATTTCCCCAACAGAATTGATGTGTCCTTAATAATATGGCCACCACTGAATAAATACTGATGAGATACAGTGACAACGAAACCGACCAAGAAATTTGTGCGGATAATTTGTCGGATTATTCGAGTGATAGTGATATCGATAGGCAAAGTGAGGAGGTGAGTGACGATGAAGACATTATTCCACGACTTCGAAGATTTATCCGTCGAACTATTCCATCTGAGTCAGAATCAAGTTCTGACGAACATGAAGATGATTGGTCATCTATTGATAATTCTCCGATCTTAGAGAAGTTTTTAGGTCGCCCTGGGATAAATGTTGATACTGTTCCATAACCGACGAGTTGAACTTATTTATTGGTGATGACTCGTACACATATTTTGTAGAAGAATCGAATAGGTATTATTATCAAAATGTAAATAATTTCAAAATACCTAAAAAAAGTGTGAAATGGGAGGATATCAGAAATGAAGAAATTTTTGGGACTAATTATTTTCATGGGGCAAGTTCAAAAAGATAGAAGAGACGAGTACTGGACCACAGATTCTTGGACAGAAACGCCATTCTTTGCAAAAACAATGTCTAGAAATAGATTTCGGCAAATATGGAAGGCTTGGCATTTCAACAATAACGAGAATATCAACGATGAATCATACCCATAGAGGTGAATGTTTTGAGCGCTATCACACTATGAAACATTATTAGTGTTCATTATTTACTTCATTAAGTTATTTCTTGATTGAAAATTATTAGTAATAAATAATAATGACGAAAATTATAAATTTTTTCTTTTTTTGTACTTTCAATTGTATATTCTATATTCATTTATACAAAAAGTGTCTATATTTCATAATAATGAAGAAGAATACATTCTAAGTTGCGAAAATCAGTTTCATAAAAGATTCAGAGTAGTTTTCAATTTACAGTGTTTTTACGTAACGACAAAATTTGCGAAGATTTTTCGAAAAATCGCCCGCTCCCGCCATAATACACCGACACGAAGCGCCCGATAACAATGTGTTAAGTTTCGGATTTGTAAGTTCATTTAAAAATGAGTTCAAAAATTTATTGAAAATTTGAAGTATGTATCGATATACACCCTGCACCATTGAAATGTTCGATTTCGATTATTTACTATTTCATGCAATTCTCTCATAGATTTTACCTCATTCGCTATTTTTTTTTTTTTGTTTTTTTTTTTTTTCAGCATATTTCACGCCTTATTAGGTATTTAAAACCAAACTAAGGATGAAATATTCGTTCGGTTTCAATTAAGTAGTCAAAGAGTTAATTTTACAAAGTGTCGCTCTAAATTAAATGCTAACGAAAAAGCCAAAATTTTGCAAGCAAAGGCAAAAAGTACACACATTCACAAATTGCAAGAGTAATTTAGTGTAGCCAAACAGCAATTAGAAAGTTTTTAAGGCACTATTCCGAAAATCAAACGATAATTTGGCTCTGATGCAAAGAGGAGAACTTCTGTTTCAATAAATCGAATTTCAGATATTTAGATCTTAAGCAAAGGTTTGCTACGGCTTTGGAGCTGAGAAGTTAGCTTCTAATAGCAACCACCGACACTATTTCAGTTCATACTATTAAAAGGAACTTGGTTTATATGCTTGTCGACCTGCGAGAAAATCATTACTGACAGCAAAAATGGCAGCTGCAAGCCTCAAATTCGCAATAGAATGAAAAAACTGAATGCCCAGGGACTGGCGTTGGTTCATATTCTCGGATAAATCCAAATTCAATATCTTTGGACCCGATGTAAGGACACGGGTTCGGCGACGAAAAGGCAAACGGTATTTAACAGAATGTATTTCGCCGACAATGAAAAATTCACCATATGTTATGGCCTGGAGAGTCATAACAGCCTTTGGAGTTTGATCACTAAGCCTTCTGGATAGTTCAGATAGCGGAGGAAAATATAAAAAAATTATCGAAACCTGAATCGTGACTATTGAGGACCCGACTCAATACATCGGTATTCCACTCTTCCAGGACGATTACTCTCCGTGAGTTATTGATGTTATTTGTGAAGTAAGAATGCTTAATTTTAATGTCTATTTTGTTTAGGTAGCCGAATTTAAAAATAGCTTGGTGATTGAGTCGTTACCTTGGACAGGAAATAGTCCTAACCTCAATATTGTTGAAAATATTTGGTCCTTCATGGGAAAGAAGATTACAAATTACAAGCTGAAAAGTGTCAAAGAGCGGAAAAAACTTATAGAAAAAGTCTGGTTTGAAGAAATAACAATATATTATTTAATCAAACTTTAGAATTCAATGCTGATCGGGTTTAAGGCCATCATAAAAGCCAAGGGCTGGGTTATTAACCATTGATTTTAAAAAGTTCAATTTCTCTCAAAATATTTTGGTTGAGATGAATTATTTTATTTCTGTTAATTCTTATTTTGAATAAAAATTACCATTGTCAACAAAAAACTAATTTTCAATTGAAAAAACTTTGTTAAAAACACTGTAAAGACCTACCAAATTATTACGAGGTATTGCGGTAATATTCCTTATCCGACGTTATGTAGGTGTAAAATGTCGGATTACCGTTCTTTTTTTTTTATTATATTCGGAATAGTGTAAACATTGTTTTGATAATCAGAATCTATCATTTTTGCTATCTACTTTTGAAGCAAACGGTGGTATTTCCAAAATTTATTTTAAAAATTCAAACCGAACATTTCAATGGCGCAGGGTGTATAAATTTCAAAATTTATTTCTAAATTGTTTTTTTTATAATTCTGAATAGAAAGAATTTTGAATCCTTGATTTTTGATGCAGTAAAAATCAGAGTTTTTAGAGGTTTTGGAAAACCGATTTTGAAAACGTTTAATTTCTTAGAAAATTATTGATTTACATTGAATTTGGAACTCTCCAGTTTGAAACATTCTGAATCGTGTCAACTAATTTAAGAATAGTTAATTTGTTCAATCCAAACTTTTCTTTTTATATTTAGACATAAAGAATTTTAAAAATTATGAATATACAGATAGATTTATTTGACCGCTTTTATTTCAATATAGTAAAAAACGAAAAAAAAATTATGCAAATCTGAACTTTGAACGTAAGAAATAAATGAATCGTTTTGAAGCCAATGTGTTTAGTTCACTTTTCGAAAAATTCTAAATTTTAGCAAATTCTTATCAAATAAGTGATATTCTTTCTAGTCATGTTAAAATATAAGCCAACTTGACCCTAATTCAATTCGACAATAAAATTCTATAATTAACACATTTAATTATTTTGAAGCCAAAAACAAATTTTGTATTTATTTGATAATACAGTCAAACCTAGTTATAAAATTCCTGAATATAACGAAAACCTCATTATAATGACAACATCCACAGTTCCAATTTTACGCAGCTACCCTTTTCATAAAAAATACTTGTTACAACGTCAGTCCCAACGTCGTTGTGGTTTCCCAATTGTTTAGAATGTTTAGGACCTCGAAAAAAATTAAAAAATTTAAAATCAACATTTTTGCTGAAAATGTTTAATATTTTTTAAATTTAAACCCTTTTGCAAAGTAATTAAACTTAGAATAAATTATTTTTAAACCAAAATTATCTTTTTAAAATCAAATATCGGACAACTTTTCAAAAAAAAAAAAATGTTCCACCCACAGAAAAACTTCTCTCCGATGCCACGGAGTGGTTGGAGTTACTGCAATTTACCTTCTCAATGTGGGATTTTGAGAATAAAACATCAACTTCATCATGTACTCTTCAAACCTTGATGTTTTAAACCAGGGATGGGTCGTAGTTTTTTATACGTGTATAATACAAGTAAAATACACGTATAATACGGTAACGTAAAAAATGGAAGGGTCGTAGTTTTCTACACGAGTATAATACACGTAAAATACACGTATAATAAGTAACGTAAAAAATAAATATAACATCTTGGCTTTTCATTTTATTCATTATAGGTACATAATAAAATTATAATTAACTAATAATTATATTATTAAAGTATGTACTTAAATATTTTTTGATATTTATTGCTGTTCACTTGTTCAGTCAGTATACAATTACAAATGTATTATGTTAAAATTAAATAAAAAAATAACAAAACAAATAGGAACTCTTCATTATTCAATAAAATAATTTAAAAACAAAATTAATAAAAATCACATTAATTATTTTATTATCTATTATGTAAGTTCATGCCAATAGGCAGGAGTCGGGCGCCCCGTCATCGTCTTTCCACTACACAATTTATTGCACAACACAAGTATTCGTATTTGATTTTAGTTTAAATAAATTATTCGCTTATTTTAGATTATGGTGCGACTTTTAAAGGTTATGAAGAAAAAAACCAAATCTGACATTTGTTGTTGATAGCAGCTCCTCTTAATTCTGCATATGTAATTTCAGTGGATTTTTATAGTAAACTTTTCTACGTTTTCTACTGGTTTGCTACATAAAATACACATTTTCTACACGTAACGTAGAAAATCCTTTTTTCGTTACATGACCCATCGCTGTTTTAAACTATTAAATTACATTTCAAAACGATTTCAAACAACGGTACAGATAGCGCAGATAGGTTATGTTATGAAAACCGAAAATCAATCAAAATTAAAATTGCCTAGCCAAATTTTAACAAAAGACTTTACTCAAAATTATTCGAAGAGCTAAATGAAAATAAAATTCGCAGTTTATTCACAATTAGGAATTGTTAATATATCCTAGGCTAGGTTCTAATGAAATAACAATTTTTTATGACATTTTTTATTAGAACAAACATAGTCCTTGTACACTTTCAATTTTTAATGACACTTATTCACTATCAGAATCACCTTTTAGCATCCACATCTACAAAAATTTAGTAAGAACACAAAAAAATGTCATTTGTGACTTGATAAGAATCTTTTCCTGCTCCAAAAAAAAAATATCATGCTAAAATCAAGCCGTTAAGGCCGTCAGAAATTCTACAAAATGTGAAATAAAATCGTATTGTCATTTCGTAAATCTAAATCATTGCACATTGAAGTCAGTTCTAAAATTACTGGTACAAAACAAATTGAAGTGCGAATGTGGAAGGACAAACCTAAGTCGCAACTGTGTTTTTTTCGATTAAGAAAAATTAAACATGTCCCTGATTGTACTCCAAGTAATGTACCATATAATGTACTTCCCAAAATAAAATTTTGATACTGGATGATTAATGATATGGGACTTTCTTTTCAGCACGCCCTGTTCCATTAGTATGAAGATTACCTTCCACCAATTCTAATGGTATTATGACACTCGCTTTTTTGCGACTTATTAATCGCTGAAAAAGTATCGCGAGAAAGGGAAAAATAATAAGTATACAAAATTATCGAAAGAATGAGTGTATACACAATAGCCGTGTTTTTTATAAGTTTCGATGTATCTCAATAGATCGCATCCAGATGTTTTCTATTTTTCTGGTTAAACTGCAATTGATTCAGTTTATTTTAATCAAGAATAACATTTTATTCAACAGTTTATCGTTTTTAATTCATTTCCTTGAATTGCATAACTTATTAATTGTACATGAAAATCTCGCTTTTTATCCAGATATGCTATCGAGACTACAGATTGTCTCTTTTATGAGTAAAGACACAAATTAAAACTTTGTATTTTAGCATGGACGCATGCCAAAGTCAATTTTTAGTGCATCTATCATACAATAGGAAACTAGTAGCTGATTTACATTTAATCTGTTGCTCTATTTTAAAAGTCAGAATATGTACGATAAAAGTATTCATTTTATTATTATTTCCTTCCATTATGAAGATGCATATTAAAAATGTGTTATTTAATACTACTTACCGCAATCCACAACTTTTTTTACCGAAAAAGAATTGAAAAATCGAAAAATGAACCTGTTTATCATTTTTCGTAAAAGTTGCTCAACATTTAAAAGATCATAGTAGCATTTTGAAAGAAAAAAAAAGTTTTAATGTGTCCGTATCATTTTTATATATGGATAAAATATATTCGCACTTTTCCTCATGTATTTATACTTTTGGAATAACAAAAGCTGGGGTGACATGTTGTACCATCACTTTCGATTCGTTTTCGATTGTGTTTTGTCTCTTGTGACAAGAACAAAATTGTACGCTATTTTCTTCATTCATTACAATTTTTCTAATGCGACCTCAGCCTTCTGTATACTTTTCCTTTACTTCACATCGAAAAATAAAGCAATTAAAATTTTTTGTGATAAAGAGTGATGAATGAAAGTAGAAATAGAATGTTGTTTTATTTGAGCAAGCTGAGAAAGCTTTAGAAATAGCATAATTGAAAAAGCGAAATAGAGTGGAATTTTGTTCTTGTTACAAGAGACAAAACACTATCGAAAAAAATCGAAAGTGATGGTACAACATGTCACCGCTGTGTTTTTTTATAAGTCTCGATAGATCTATTCAGATATTTGCAAAAATAAAAAATGGGAAATTGTAGCTACTTCTATCATCCACTCAAAATACTGGCACTCGCAGCACTAAGAATTGTGTTTATTTTGACAATGCTACGCCATGTTGTTTTCATTATATTTTGTTATTCCAAAAGTATAAATACATGAGGAAAAGTGCGAATACATTTTATCCATATATAAAAATGAGACGGACAAATTAAAACTTTTTTTTTTCTTTTAAAATGCTACTATGATCTTTTAAATGTTGAGCAACTTTTACGAAAAATGATAAACAGGTTCATTTTTCGATTTTTCAATTCTTTTTCGCTAAAAAAAAGTTGTGGATTGCGGTAAGTAGTATTAAATAATACATTTTTAATATGCCTCTTCATAATGGAAGGAAATAATAATAAAATGAATACTTTTATCGTACATATTCTGACTTTTAAAATAGAGCAACAGATTAAATGTAAATCAGCTACTAGTTTCCTATTGTATGATAGATGTACTAAAAATTGACTTTTGTATGCGTCCATGCTAAAATACAAATTTTTAATTTGTGTCTTTACTCATAAAAGGGAAAATCTGTAGTCTCGATAGCATATCTGGATAAAAAGCAAGATTTTCATGTACAACTAATAAGTTGTGTAATTCAAGGAAATGAATTAAAAACGATAAACTGTTGAATAAAATGTTATTCTTGATTAAAATAAACTGAATCAATTGCAGTTTAACCAGAAAAATAGAGAACATCTGGATGCGATCTATTGAGATCTATCGAGACTTATAAAAAAACACGGCTAAAATATAATGAAAACAACATGGCGTAGCGTTGTCAAAATAAACGCAATTCTTAGTGCTGCGAGTGCCAGTATTTTTAAGTGGATGATAGGAGTAGCTACAATTTCCCATTTTTTACTTTTGCAAATATCTGAATAGATCTATCGACACTTATAAAAAACACAGCTAATATAGGGGTAGTTTATTTAATATAATAATTAAACAGAAATGTTTGCGTGTAACGCTCAAAGGTTACTATAATTTTATCACCACCAAAGTACATAATAATTTTTTTTAATATTATTTTTATTCCTTAGAGACTATTCACACCAAGCGCGGATTGCGAATGCGAGTAAACAATTTTTATAAATTTATGATACAAAAAACACTTATATTCAAAATGTTTGTCTATTTATAAGATAAGTACGACGTTTCCAATTACATTAAATTTAATTAGGCCCGAAAATTAGTTAACAATTAGAGAAAAACGAAATTCGCGTGAAAAATGACAACCTTTACACGAATTTCATTTTTCTCTAATTTTGAAATAATTTTCGGGGTTAATTAAATTTAATTTGATTGGCAACCCAACATTATAGTAGTCTTATAAGTAGACAAACATTTTGGGTTTATCTGTTATTTATATGAACATTTTATAAAAATAGGTTACTCGCATTCGCAATTCGCACTTGGTGTAAATAGTCCCTTAACGGCATTTCATTAAGCGTCTTCCATTGGCGAAAGCAAACTACTCGCAAGTACTTGTATCTACTCACAATTACCCATGCTCATACGATGGTGTAGAAAACAGAAGTATGTAGTTACGCATAAAATTTGCGCTAGTGGATTTTAGTTGCGAAAATTCCAATAGATGGCTTTTAGACCTTTTTCGACATTTTTCGAGAGTTTTTTATTACGTTCGAGTTTTTTTATTTTTTGATGATGTAAAATGTCAAAATTAATACAAAATTATTTTGTTGTTGATGATACATGTTTAAGGAAAATGTGTTTAAATATCAATGCGGTAAATATCAATGCTTTCCTTTTATTACATGTCCATTTTTTTTTGTCATATTTTGAATCTAATTTTAACTATCGCCATTACTATAATAAACAACTTTACAAAAGACAAAAAAAACAACTAAACAGAAGGCTGTGTTTGTGTTACTCAAGTTCTCGTTCCATTGGCTATCTACTCGCAAGTACTTCGAACTAGCAAATTTTGCCCATTGGAAGGCGGCTATTGTTTCAATACGAATTGAAAAACATAACGTTGATGTCAATTCATTTTCATGTATCTAAAAATATTGAAAAAAAATGTTCTATTGAAAAACATTTATATTGGTCGTACATGGCCAATGTCGATGAAAGCGACCAATGGTAATAACTTATTACGCATCGTATTATTTTACTATTGGTCACTTTCATCGACATTGGTCATGTACGACGAATTTTAAACGTTTTTAGATAAGAAATTTTTTTTCAATATTTTTAGATACGTGAAAATGAATTGACATACACGATAAAATTTTGTATTGTAAACCAAGGAATATATTATGTATATATCACAGATTGTCTCACTGATTGACTCCGGAACGCTCGCTTTCCGGAACATTTGATTACATTTTTTTGTATTGGGGAAAACTTTTTCTTCAAACGACGCATAACTACAAAAATACGATATTTGTTTGTGCCAAATAGATTCATGCGATATACTTCAAGGAATCAGTTCTAGATTTTACAAGCTGCGCCTAACCGAGAAAACATTAAGATATAACTTACAAATCTGTCTTTTACCTAAAATAAATTTGAATGCAATTTTGGAGTCCCTCATCGCAAATGCAGGTTATTATATATAAATTGTACCCGTCCTAGGACGGGCTGCACCCCCTAGTACAAATATAATGGTATTATGACACTCGCTTTTTTGCAACTTTTTAAGCATTGAAAAAGTATTACGAAAAGGAGAGAAATAATATGTATAGAAAATTATCGAATGAATGAGTGTATACACAATATAGGGGTAGTTTAGACAAATACAAAGCAAAAATCAATAGCTCATTTTAACAGCAGTTATCCTAGACACAATTCTAGGAAAAAAGAATCATGGCACAGTATTTTTCAGCGCTTGTTGTATACTTTTTACGGACATATCAACAATTCAATAGTTTTATTTTTTTTATTTTATCAGTAGGCCATTTTAAAAATGTTTAATTATTCGACTTTTGTAAATAAAATAATGTTGTCTCTTTTTACATCACTATTTTTGTCCAAGTCACCTATTGCTTTCTTTTATTGCACTTTTTTCAAGCCAATGTCATAATACCATAAGCCTTCATCAGATGGCAGCTAGATTTCACAAAAAGATAACGCTCCAACTCCTCTTACCCATACAACAAGTCAAAGCACTAAATCTTGATTTGTGCAAAATCTCAGCGTGTCCTTGATTGTTCCCTTGCTCACCAGACCATAATCACTTTTGCTCGGTTTCACAAAAATATAGAGGCAACCTCCAGTTTTATAATACTTCAGCTGTTTCTTCTTTTATGAATATGCGGTTTGTTTCAATTCGATGCAAGCTAAGTAATTTTATTTCTTTTTTACATGAATATTTTAACTGGAGACTTACATGTTTGACTGAACAATTTCGTTCAACTAAATATTTAGCTGAAGGTCAGATATGTATGTATATATATGTAAAAAAATGAACAAACCACAATTTCATAAAAGAAGAAAGATTTTTGTGATTTTTTAGGTTGTAGTCGTAAAAGTACTAATAGAAGTAATCATTTTCCTTGTTGCATTATTAGGTCAGTTTTTTATCCTAGGATATTTTTGCCCGAACTTCTTAACCAATTAAATCACTCGTGGTTGATTCACGAGGTTGGTTTTGTACCCTAGCTATTTATTTCCGTGCTGCTCCTTAACCAATCAATCACTAAAATAACCCAAAAAATTTGATTTGATTGATTTAGGAGCTCGGAAAAAATACTCTACATAGGGTAAAAATCCGACCTGATGAATCCTTTTAATAAAGCCTTCGCTAAGTGTGGAGCAATGTCTTAAAGTTATAGTTATAAGTTTATATTTTAGATTTTTAGTTTTAAAAATAACGTTTTTTACCACTTTTAGCTCCCCCCCCCCCCCCCCCGCCTACCCCTCCCCTCAGTTCTGGAACAACGATATTCCTGCGTTTGTGTGTTATGTGTTTCTGATGGAATTCCAGTTTTTAGAATATTTGTTTCCGACCTTGTTACGCAAAAACAGGAAATAATAAAGCTAATTTGTTTGTTTGTTTCCAGGTTTAAGTCCACTGTTTAAGAATATTTTCATTAGTTAATTCCATTTCTTAGGCGAATTAAGTATTTGGTTTCAATTAAACTTCAAATTTAACATTCGACAAAGTCAATCATGAATAAATTTAAATTTGGTGTCTAATTTGATAAATTAGGTTACTAGAGAATAGAATATAAAATGCTTGGTTATAGTAGGGAGGAATTCAGAATCTATAGATTTTAGAATTTATTGAATCATATTTAGAATTTGAAACAAGAAATTAGAAGGTGAAGAGGAAATTTATTCCGAAGTATTTATTTGTAGTGGAATTTAGATCAGCAAAATGATGTTTACCCTAATAATTATACTAGCTGAAAAAGTTTGGTTCTTTTAAGTCTGCACACTAAATCCGTGTCGTTTAAGAGCTGAGTTGGCTCAATGCTCACATGTTGCTGGATCATTTCTTCAAGTCCCGTGAATTTTCCTGAATTACATTTAAATCAAGGATCACTTTAATGTCCCTATGGAGGTCATTATTCCTGACAGTGATATACCAAGGTCCAAGGTGCATCAGGTGAATACCATAAGTTCAAATCGGTTTCAATATTTGCTTATAAAGTAGAAGCTTGTTGTATGTTGGTAGAGAAGAAAGCCATCAGCCAATACAATATTATGTATCTAAGTTTTAGTTTGTCGCTTTTCTTGTTGACGTTTGCTTTCCATCGTACTTTGGCATCCAGGGTCGTACCTAGATACTTAGCTTCGCCTAAGGTATTATTTTTCAATTTATGGTAACCGGAATAGAGTCTTGAGTTTGTAAAGTTGATGTGAATTGATTCAGTTTAATTTAGTTTTATTCGCCATCTTTTATATTAGCCATTTAGGTATTTGAATTGTAGCTGATTGTAACTTCTGTATTGACTCTTCGTTGCTTTCTCAGATCATTAGAACACAGTGGAGTGGGCATAAAACCGGTCGTAATACTGTCCTGTCTTGATTTCTTTCAAGTCTGAAAAGGTATCATCTAACTTAATCCTGCAGAATCTGTGTTTCATGTATGATTCCATTATTTAAGCGAATCACATTAGTATACGATTTCTTAACTTGGGATAAAATCCTTTAAGCCACACTATGTCAACAAATTTTCTTCTCCTCTAGTGCTTTCTTGATTACCTTGTTTAGTCTGTATACTTGATCAATTGTTGCGTGTCGGTTACGAATACCGATCTAATGATTTGGGATCAAGTCTTTCCTATCGATTAACGGATTTAACCTTTTTACCAATAGCTTCTCCAAGAGTTTATTGAAAATGAAATTTGCGAAATTGGTCTACACTACTCCAAAAAATTAAAGGAACACTAATTTTTTTCAATTTTTTTAGTGTTTTTTGAAGAGCTGTATCTTAGTAAAATACGGTCGTACAGAGATGAAAATAAAAGCATTTTAAAGCTTCAAATCTCTAGTTTTGAGACTTTTGAACGGAAAATTTTTGTGAGATACCGTTATCACGCAATCATAAGAAAGAGCGCGAAGAAAAAAATTTCGATTTTTTTTTTTTTTTTGTAAGGTGCCATGGGCTCGGGAAATTTTTTTTAAGTTAAACCAATGCATAGGTCGGTTAGCCTGTTAATTAGCCGTAAATTTAATTTCATTCTGGTCTCTCTATGTCAACTTTTTGCTGAGATATCTGACTTTGAATCAAAAAAGATCCTTTTGCCTTTGATCATCGATATCTCAGCAACCAATGATTGCACAGTAAACTTTAGCGCAGCCTTAAAAACTTCAATAAATTTCCTACAAGACCCTTTAATGATTGGTGGAGAATAAATTTTTTTTTCACCCTCAATACTGATTTGAAAAAAGTACAAAAAAACGACTTTTTAGGTTGTCTTAATAAATCTACCGTTACTTTACCGTTATTGATGAAAAGACTAATGTTGCCAGGTCATTTTACAGCTTAATGTACTCCTAATAGCCCTGTATTATTTTCAAATTGATCCATCCAACCGTTTTTTTCGGACAGATTGATCAAAGTTTTACAAAACAATTAAAGGAACAAGTATTCATCAAAATAATAAAACGACTTTTTTCACATTTTGCGTTAGTTACTTGTTAACCCTTAACGATCGTACGATTTTTTTTGTAATACTCGCCGATAAGAGACGATAGAAAATTAAATGAAGTTCTGCAATATGAGCAATAATTATGGAACTTGGCCATTTCTCATCCGATTTTAGTGAAATTTGGTATGCACGATGGAAATGGGATTCTAAACTGATTTTTGGATAAAGTTCTGGAATATGGCCAACTAGGATGGAACTTGGCCATTTCTCAACCGATTTTGATGAAATTCAGCATGTACGATGGAAATGGGATTCTAAAGTGATTTTTGGATAAAGTTCTGGAATATGGCCAACTGGGATGGAACTTGGCTATTGCTCATCCGATTTTAGTGAAATTTGGTATGGGCGATGGAAATGGGATTCTAAACTGATTTTTGGATAAAGTTCTGGAAAATGGCCAACTAGGAAGGAACTTGCCCATTTCTCATCCGAGTTTGATGAAATTTGGTATGGGCGATGGAAATGGGATTCTAAACTGATTTTTGGATGAAATTCTGGAAAATGGCCAACTAGGAAGGAACTTGCCCATTTCTCTTCCGATTTTGATGAAATTTGGTATAAGCAATGGAAATGGGATTCTAAACTGACTTTTGAATAAAGTTCTGGAATATGGCCAACTAGGAAGGAACTTGGCCATTTCTTATCCGATTTTGATGAAATTTAGCATGTACGATGGAAATGGGATTCTAAAACGATTTGTGGATGAAGTTCTGGTATATGGCCAACTAGGAAGGAAATTGGCCATTTCTTATCCGATATTGATGAAATTCAGCACGTGCCTTAAAAATGGGATTCTAAACTGATTTTTGGATAAAGTTCCAGAATTTGGCCAATTGTCATGGAACTTGGAAGTTTTGTATCCTATTTTTATGAATTTCAGCATTCACGATGAAAATGAGATCCTTAAATTATTGATAAAATAAATCATTAAATACAAGGGGGAGTTATTCACTTTTAAAGCACATATCGAATTTCTTTTATTCGTTTAAGGAATAGGCAGACGCCCTCCAACTTTAACATGTAACTTTAACCAAAAATAATTTTAGAATTTTTTTTCTATAGTACATGCTGAATTTGTTTAAAATCGGATAAAAAATGGCCAAGTTCCATCCTAATACGGCTTATTCCAGAATTCCATTTAAACATAATTTTAAAACCCAATTTTCATTACACATGCTGAATTTCATCAAAATATTATAAGAAATGGCCAAGTTCCTACCTAATTGGACATATTCCAAAACTTTAGCTAAAATTCATTATAGATTCCCATTTCCATCGCGAACACTAAATTTCATCAAAATCGGTTAAGAAATAGCCAAGTTCCATCCCAGTTGGCCAAATTCCAGAACTTTATCCAAAAATCACTTTAGAATCCCATTTCCATCGCGAACACTAAATTTCATCAAAATCGGTTAAGAAATAGCCAAGTTCCATCCCAGTTGGCCAAATTCCAGAACTTTATCCAAAAATCAGTTTAGAATCCCATTTCCATCGTACATGCTAACTTTCATCAAAATCGGATAAGAAATGGCCAAGTTCCATCCTAGTTGGCCATATTCCAGAACTTTATCGAAAAATCACTTTAGAATCCCATTTCCACCGCCATACCAAATTTCATCAAAATCGGTTAAGAAATGGCCAAGTTCCATCCTAGTTGGCCATATTCCAGAACTTTATCCAAAAATCGGTTAAGAAATGGCCAAGTTCCATCCTAGTTGGCCATATTCCAGAACTTTATTCAAAAGTCAGTTTAGAATCCCATTTCCATTGCTTATACCAAATTTCATCAAAATCGGAAGAGAAATGGGCAAGTTCCTTCCTAGTTGGCCATTTTCCAGAATTTCATCCAAAAATCAGTTTAGAATCCCATTTCCATTGCTTATACCAAATTTCATCAAAATCGGATGAGAAATGGGCAAGTTCCTTCCTAGTTGGCCATTTTCCAGAACTTTATCCAAAAATCAGTTTAGAATCCCATTTCCATCGCCCATACCAAATTTCACTAAAATCGGATGAGCAATAGCCAAGTTCCATCCCAGTTGGCCATATTCCAGAACTTTATCCAAAAATCACTTTAGAATCCCATTTCCATCGTGCGTACCAAATTTCATCAAAATCCGTTAAGAAATGGCCAAGTTCCATCCTAGTTGGCCATATTCCAGAACTTTATCCAAAAATCAGTTTAGAATCCCATTTCCATCGTACATGCTAACTTTCATCAAAATCGGATAAGAAATGGCCAAGTTCCATCCTAGTTGGCCATATTCCAGAACTTTATCGAAAAATCAGTTTAGAATCCCATTTCCATCGCCCATACCAAATTTCATCAAAATCGGTTAAGAAATGGCCAAGTTCCATCCTAGTTGGCCATATTCCAGAACTTTATCCAAAATCAGTTTAGAATCCCATTTCCATCGCCCATACCAAATTTCATCAAAATCGGTTAAGAAATGGCCAAGTTCCATCCTAGTTGGCCATATTCCAGAACTTTATTCAAAAGTCAGTTTAGAATCCCATTTCCATTGCTTATACCAAATTTCATCAAAATCGGAAGAGAAATGGGCAAGTTCCTTCCTAGTTGGCCATTTTCCAGAATTTCATCCAAAAATCAGTTTAGAATCCCATTTCCATTGCTTATACCAAATTTCATCAAAATCGGATGAGAAATGGCCAAGTTCCATCCTAGTTGGCCATATTCCAGAACTTCATCCAAAAATCAGTTTAGAATCCCATTTCCATCGTGCATACCAAATTTCACTAAAATCGGATGAGAAATGGCCAAGTTCCATAATTATTGCTCATATTGCAGAACTTTATTAAATTTTCTATCGTCTCTTATCGGCGAGTATTACAAAAAAAATCGTACGATCGTTAAGGGTTAACAAGTAACTAACGTAAAATGAGAAAAAGTCGTTTTTTTATTTTGATGAATACTTGTTCCTTTAATTGTTTTGTAAAACTTTGATCAATCTGTCCGAAAAAACGGTTGGATGGATCAATTTGAAAATAATACAGGGCTATTAGGAGTACATTAAACTGTAAAATGACCTGGCAACATTAGTCTTTCCATCAATAACGGTAAAGTAACGGTAGATTTATTAAGACAACCTAAAAAGTCGTTTTTTTGTACTTTTTTCAAATCAGTATTGAGGGTGAAAAAAAAATTTATTCTCCACCAATCATTAAAGGGTCTTGTAGGAAATTTATTGAAGTTTTTAAGGCTGCGCTAAAGTTTACTGTGCAATCATTGGTTGCTGAGATATCGATGATCAAAGGCAAAAGGATCTTTTTTGATTCAAAGTCAGATATCTCAGCAAAAAGTTGACATAGAGAGACCAGAATGAAATTAAATTTACGGCTAATTAACAGGCTAACCGACCTATGCATTGGTTTAACTTAAAAACAATTTCCCGAGCCCATGGCACCTTACAAAAAAAAAAAAAAAATCGAAATTTTTTTCTTCGCGCTCTTTCTTAAGATTGTGTGATAACGGTATCTCACAAAAATTTTCCGTTCAAAAGTCTCAAAACTAGAGATTTGAAGCTTTAAAATGCTTTTCTTTTCATCTCTGTACGACCGTATTTTACTAAGATACAGCTCTTCAAAAAACACTAAAAAAATTGAAAAAAATTAGTGTTCCTTTAATTTTTTGGAGTAGTGGACAAAGTTCCGTGTGGTGGTTTCTCAGGTTTAGGGATCATGCTACTTGATTTTTTTTTTATTTTTTTTTATTTATTCAAATTTATTAAACAAATTTCAATAACAATAAATTATTAATTCAATATATGTACTAATCTATAGTCTATTACTTTAATTCAATTTAATTTACATTTTGTATGGTTATTAACGACTATTTATTTTAACTTTTATACCACGCGTGACTCCTATTACATCATGAAAACGTAGGATTTTTTGACTTTCTTGCACTCAGCTTGTTCAGTTATTATCCCAGTTTCCAATGTTTGGTCGTCATGTGGCAGAAACATTTCTCAAGGTGTACAGCAAATCTTCGAGCTTTATCTTTATTATTTCTAGCTCATGTCTCACCTACTATTCTTATTGGAGGAATCTGCATTATTGATCTTTTAATACTTTTGGTTGCTTTCCAAAGTGAATTAACAGTACAGACGTCATTCAATAATTTGGTCTCTCTTCTTAATTGTTGAGTGAGATTGTTCAAATTAGTTTTATCTTGTTCGCTACCACATTCTTCTCGCTCTTCTTTTTTTCTGCTAGCAGCTTCCTAATTCAATAGGGTAATTGTTTCCATTGATTTTCTTTTTAATTTCAGGATTATTTTCTCAATCATTTTCTCAATCGAGCAGCGCATTAGATCATTTTTTTTACTTTTATCAAAATTGTTTTTTGTGTTATACGAGACTTTCAAAATATTTTATTTCAAAACAAATAGGTACACGCGAAAATAGCAGAAACGAAACAAAACGTCATATTTATTGAGGTTATATTTAGCAGCAAAGAGCATTTTTTTTTGCTGCTGGGTGTGGAATCTGTTGATGCGACGACAGAACCAACTTCATTCAATACATTTTCTTTTAATTCAAATTTTTCTATTAAAAATATAAAATAATTGGTTGTTTCCTAAAAAATGCCTTTATTTATCCTCAAACTATGATTTGGATTCATTAAATAGGTAAATTAGTTAATATTTAAATTTACTGCTCGCTGCCACTGCTCGGTGTGTTTCACGCTTTACGGCTACTGAGAGACAATTAGAGATTGAGAGTTGGGCATCAATGACGATGTACTTTGCTTCAAGGTGGTCAGAGGAATAAATAATATGGGGTTACCTTTTAGAGAGTCAACGCATGAGGCCACTATTTTCGAATAGAAATTAGAAAACAACAAGTCTAACTTAGTTAAAATGTGCTGTTCAACAAAGAAAAGAATCCTGGTATAAGTACAAAAATAAACAAAACTTTATTTTACTTTTCATCTTATTAAGAATCATTCTAAGAAAACGCAGGGACATTTTTACCAATTTTTCAAATTACCTCTCAAAAGCCCTATATATCAACATAAACTACATTGTTAGACAAAAACTAGTACCTTCTTAACCAATATCAGCTTAAAGGAAATAATTTAGAATACGTCTTGTTTTTTATCACACTTCAATATTATTTTTGACACAAGAGGTTTTACGAAAAAAAAAAAATCATATTTTTCTAATCAAGACCGATTTTCTCCCTCTAAATTGAAAGTTTAATTTTCCCGAAAGAAACCGATAAAACCAATTCAAAAACTAAAAATTGATCAATGAGGAAAACACGAAAGAAGCAAAAACACTCTTGTGTAATGTGAAAAGTTCGATGAACAGAAAATTCATTTTTTTACTCTTAAGTTATTATCGATTTTCTTCTTCCCAGTTTAAGCTTTTTTATATGTATGTACACATTTCTTTAAAAATTTCCTTAAGATATACTTATTATTCACATTGAATGTAATATTAATAATCTTTAGAGAAAAAGAAGTGTTAAATTTTCCCAATATGTGGTGGTGGTTTTGTGGTTCACTTACCTTCCGGTTACGTGTATGTATATAAATTATCACACGTGGTTTTACTAAAGCACAACACCATCATTAAACTCTAATTACCTCATTGCATACAAATTTAATAATAGTTTTGCGTTTACTTTATACCGCACAAATTTTCTAATTCGATAATAATAACAAATATTATAATATGGAAATATGTAATTACATCCATAGAAAGAAGAGAGCTCCTCCCTCACCACTTTACCTATTCGTTTAATTCCATAATAATTCAACCGATTAATAAGTGAAATAATCAAATTTTACAACACCAGCAAAAAAAAATTAAAAAACAGTGTTCGCGATTATTTTTAGCTAGATGTATTATGTATTACCACCATATTCTAATGCGAAAACGCGAGTTCTTTTTATTTTTATCAAAATCAAATATTGTAAAAAAATGCCAACCAAAAAAAAACCTGCATGTATTTAACAAAAAAAAAAATTAGAAAAAAATATCGTATATTCATTAATTACACAGCATTAAAGATTCGGCATTGAGATGATGATGGTAGTCAAGTATTTTCGTATACTATGTGTAGACATTTAGTTTATAAGAAGAGATCAGTGGTTTTAAACCCAAGGTTTTTTACAATACTTACATACATTAATCATAATGCAGCTTAAACATTTCGATTTATTGATTAGATCAGATTTTTTTTTGTATTTACAACTTAATTGAAATATTTATATTTGTTTAGGTTTACAAAATTTAGACAAAAAAAACGACGGTTTGAGCTTTTATACAAGCCCATGACATCAATATAGATTGTTAATTAATTGCTGTTGGATATATTTGGTGGATTTAAGTGAATTGTTTGATTGTTATAATAAATATGTTTAAATGTTGGTGTTGATAAATGTTTGTCTATTATATGAATGACTTAATCCAATATTTAAAATTAATGTTGACATTTTTCATATATCATAATTAGTTTAACTTAAATCGCATAATTCACGTTGTAAAACGAAACAACCTTTTGTCATTCAATTTACAAATTTACCTTCAATGTGTGATATCAATATTAAATTGCGTTAATTGTAACCTACTTTCACATAGAATAATATACCCTTGGCAATGAACAAGGTGTGTAATATAAATAAATAACGATTTAAACGTGATTTATGCGGATTCATTAATTGGAGTTAGAGTTAGATACGATTTTAAGTGGCGGTGATTTCAAGAGGATGTAGATTTATAAATGGGGGTAAAAAGCACAAGATGGAAAACCGGATAAACCGAATACTACATTTATGTAATAAACAATAATTGTGAAATTAGACATTCTCAATTTTACTCAGAACATAAAAAACTAGTATTCCAAAATTCCGTTTCAAAAGATTTGTCAATTAAAACACTTAAAAATTAGAGGTGGCGATAAATTTGTCCAAACTGAAAACAAAAAAAAAAAGATAAATCTTCTATTTTCGCTAAATAAGCCGATTTTTTTATTACTTAGTGGTTTCTCGTGTTATACAAATTTGCAAAATTTTATTACAATTTTAAGATCTTAATGATAATGAACAGTTAAATGCTTTTCGATCAAATGAAACAAAAAACTGTTAATTGCACATAATTTGGAAAGAAAAATTGATTATCTTGGTTTTAAATTATAGAACGTTTTGGCCATCTTGAATAGTTATATGTATAAATAAAAAGACTGACCAATCACAAATAAGCAAAATCTCACCAACTAGAAGTGCCAATATCTTACAGCCAGTACAAAGCTGATAAGAAGAATTCTCGGTACCATTAAAGAGGGAGCCACGTACAGAATGCGAATGAATCACGAGATCAGAAATTATCTCGATAAAGTCGACATCATCGGATTCATAAAATCGTCAAGGCTAATATGGCTTGGGCACGTACTTCGTTCACAAAATCGAACCACCAAACACGCCTTGGAGTCGGCACCAACGAAAGTAGGACCTACCCGACCTATACACACTCGATCACCGTGTCTGGCGTTCTCCTGCGGCGGATCGAATTATTTGGAGGAGCATCGTTAAGGCGGCCAAATCCCTTCATAGGATATAGCGCCAGCGGAAGAAGAAGAAGTACAAAGCCTTGAATCCTAGTGAGCACCTTCCGGACACTTCTTTTAGGCATACGAAAGATCTCCGAACTCCACCATTATACCATCCGGTAGAGACATAAAACGATTAGTAAAATTGTTGGATTGCATATTTATGAAGTTAATGAGACAGAAAATAGTTTGCTTCAATTCCCAACTCTTAAGCTTCTTAAAAAAATTAAATATTTATCTATAAACAAAACGTTGACAATATTCAGAGTACATGATTTTCTCGCTTAACAAGATTTCTATATAGCGTGTGATTAATTAACCGTGTTTTAAGAGGGTAAAGTGTAATTTGAATATTATTCAGGGCACCTACCCGTTTAACCTAAGACAAAGTTACTTTAGACTAAAATTCTGAGTAGATATTAATGAAAAATAGATATTTTGTTGTAGAATTAAAAAAAAAATGACTGTCCTGAAGAGCGGAAATGCAAATATTCTGAAAATGCTCCAAAACTGGTGTGGTGGACAGTGAGGAAAGACTGTACACATCAGCTATTGGTTGAAACCCCTGCTCACAACCTATCTGGTGTCGATCACGACACAAACTGCACATTCTCCTCCCTCTGTCTCGGCCCATCGACTCTGTTTATGAATCTTACGAATTAAGACATTTCAACGGAGCGATCGCCCCTCCGTGTTCAGCTGATAAGGGCAGACCGAAACCAATCATGTTTCGCAGTGAGAAAATCACTTGCGGCGGAGTACTGTAGCGGCTCACCCATTCGTTCTCCGCTACAAATGTATCAACTACATACATTGGCATCCGAGCTCACCCAATCATCACTACAACGTTTTTACACCGCTCAACGTTCTCATCACTTCTGCTACATATATATGTATGTAATAAAAAATAGATTGATAGATTATGATTTATTCAAAATTGCATGGCAATATGTGTGATAGATCGAATATTATTTTTTCCATCAGTCAATTTTCAAAGCCAACATGTTGGAAGACCTGCAGGTGACCAATGACTGTTTCCACTGTAAACATTTTCAAAATAATCTTCGTTCCGGCAATAGAGTTATGGTTATGTGGGCTCGTAACTGATTGTGATATTCACCCCTATTATGATTGTCGTGTCGATCGACAATCGACACGACTCTGTATTGCGTTTTCTTTTTTTCATTTGATAAAAACAATACGAAAAAAGAAAAGGCAACACAGAGTCGTGTCGATTGTCGATAGTCGATCAAGATCATAATAGGGGTGATTATTATATTGCAATTTTTTTTAACCATTAGATTATTTTCCTGTAGGTTCCAAACCCAGTGCCAAACTCCGAGTGTGAACCGTCCGAAAAGAAGATTATAATGACTCAGATAGCAGTTTCAGAAAGTCTTGTGAGATCCACAGATCACGAAAAAAAATTGTGGTTCTACTAGCAAACACCTGTTATTTTTCTAAACGGATTTTAAAGTCATATATACTCGTGTGTTAGTATTCCGTCAATCTTTGTATACTGAAACCGAGAATTCTTTCATCAGAAATATGAAATCGCGTAATTTTGTATCTAATATCTAGGTATTTTAATTTGTGACTGAATCCACATTCACTCAACTGTAAAAAAAAGCTTATAAATCTCGTTGACTTTTACCTTTGTTCCGTAAACATTTCATAAACGGAAAGAGGTAGGTAGGTTTGTAATTTAACTGTGCGCAATCTAGAAGGATTCATTTAGTGGGAAAGCGTTAAAAACCTTTTTTTTTTTACTTTTTGTTAAGCTTTTTAATCTAAGGTCGCGATATTACTGTCTAAATGTAATAAAAGTATTTTATGTTGAGTTCTTTGGAACCAAAAAACTGATCTATCTCAATTAAAAGACTTAACTCTCCAAGTAGAAAATGATATACAGTTTTGGAATTATAATTAAGCCATTTTTGCTTTATGGAAAAGGAAATCACAATTAAGCAACCGGGACGTAGCGAAGAGAATTGCTTTTGCTAAAGAGCATTTGGCAAAACTTAGGGCATTTTGTAATTTAATAATTTGGAGGGATGAAAGTAAATCCAACGTGGTTGGAGGTGATGAGAGACTATACGTAAGATGACTCCCAAACCAGGAGATTAGCCATCGGTATGCCAAAAAAAAAACATTGGATCATAGCAATGCATCAGTAATAGTTTGGGGAAGCTTCACTTCTCGGGGATTTGGCCTGTCATCAAAATCGATGAAATTATGGATGTCCTCAAATATATCGAAATTCTTGATCAGACAACGGTCTTACGCTATGGTGGCGTTATCAGCACCCCAAAGATAATCTAAAAGTATAACCGGAGTATTTAGAATGGTAAAGAATCGAAAAAAAATAACCAAGAATCTATGGGGAAATGTTAAATGGTAAGGCCCACTAAGAAAAAGACAAACAGAGAATATTTATGGGCCAAAATTCAGGAAATTTGGAAGAATACAACGCCAGCCCAAAACGCCTCTCTTAGAAATAGTGTAGGCAGGAGAAGATCTGTAATCTTGAAGCAAAAGGGTTTTCCAACCAAATAATGAATTTTTTTCTATGATAAATTATTTAGTTTTATAAGTAAGTGGCTTAATTAAAATGCCAGCCGAAACCACTAATACTTGTTTTATTTCCCAAACTGTGATTGTCAACCTATAATAACCTATAACCTTTATAACTTTATTTATTTATAGACCTATGAAATATTTAAAACAAACAAAGGATAATGAAATAAAAACCTTTCTTGGAACTTTATAGGTCAAAATATGTGTTCTACTAATTGTGGCTTAATTATAATACCACCACTGTACCTATGAAATTTCGCCTTTTTTTTAAGTCCTTTCTTTGAAAAAAGAAATTTTGGAACCCCTAAAATTATATGAACATTTTATTATCTTTGTTTTGATTTTTTCTTCTGACACGTATTCTGAGGTTAATGAGTTTGAACTAAGTGATAGCGAGTATCCGGATTCTGATCGATGCATCGAATAGATGTTTCAGATAGAGAAAATGAAAATCTCTCTAAAATATATCGCAGCAAAAAACAATGCATATCCTCTTTCGTAGTCTAAAAACGAAAGCGATATTGATACATCTCAAACCAAAATAAAGAGACTGAAATTGCTCTTGCTTGAACCGTATGGAAGATGCTAAATTATAGAACTAGTGGTAAACCGTTGGTTTCCACTATATTCAAAGATGTACCAGCACCAGGATAAACTGCCTACGCGAAACGAAATATTATGCTTGGTATTGTAAGTAGCGGATTCGAGCTAATAATTAACGAATTATGTTGAAACATATAAAAATGTGCACTGAAATAGAGGCAGTTCGATTTTTGGAAAAAAGTGGATAATGACGAGCAGCTTATGAAGCCAGATCTTTGACGGCTTCATATTTATGGAGTGAGAAATTGGGACCCGGTTTTTTCTCACACAAAATGCCCAGAGATAAATTTATGGAAATCCTTCGATTTATTAGGTTTAAATGACTTTCCGTACATAGATAAAGATTGAACTCTGAGTTTCTTCAGTATCTATGAGTGAGTTCGTATAGTTCTCAAACTTGCTAACCCATTCTTAGGGCGTAGAAGAAATATAACCACCGATAATTTCTTCACAAGCAAAGCACTTGCGAAAAAATTACTTAAAAGAAATGACTTTGGTTGGAATTGGAACTATACGGGCTAACAAAAAGGAATTACTAAAAACAGCAAAAAAATAAGGGTGATGAATATGGTGACAATGAACCGGTTCTTCACATTGCTTTACAAATCTGGGTCTTGTGTTTTAAATCTATAAAAATGTAAACCCCCAAAAAAGCTAATAATACTAAGTACAAAAACTTGTCTCGATTGAAGACAAAAATAAACGTCTCCCCGAGACTATTAAGTTTTATAACAAAACTAAATGGCAAAATACAGTGTAAAAGGGAGGTCTCGTAGGTGGCATCGGCAAGCCTTTTACAATATTTTAGATTTAGCGGCAATCAACGCATAGGTGCTATATAAGGAAACCACGGGGTTAAATATGTCCAGGAAAAAAAGTATTTTCCAATTGGCTGATGAGCTTGCCGTTGAATACAAAACTGAATCCAGAAACCTTCCTCAAATATTTTCCTTATCACCAACAGAAAATCAGTCCAATATTCGCAAACCTTGTCAAATCGGATATTGTAAAAAAACAAAACTATTAGTATATAGGTTTTGCACTCCAAATCAACCTTTTACAAAACACAACCATCCATTTCCAAATCAAATTCAATAGTAGACCAACAGAATTTATTCAATATAAAACCAACAGAATTTATTTAATTTAATAAATTTACTGTATTTAAATACTAGATATAAAATAATAAGTTAATATAATAAAATAAATTAACCATTATAGGGGCATAAAATTCACCTTAAAATTCGCCCTATAATTATTATAAACTTCACCTTAGATGTCATCGCAAAATTCACCGTAGAATTCATCCCAAATTGATCTAAATTCAATTTAAACTTCATCCCCAAATTTACCATACAATGTCTTCTTAACTAAGAATTCACCTTGAAACGCACCTGAAAATTTGGTGTGAATTTTAGGATGAACTTTAAGACTGGGTTGTACGGGGAAGTTTAACCCCGTACAACCCAGTCTTAAAGTTCATCCTAAAATTCACACCAAAATCAATCCAAATTCTCCATCAAATTCATCATAAATTTATCCCAAATTTACTTTACAATTCTTCCTAAAATTACGACAAATTAATTCTAAAATTCACTCTTAAATTCAACCTACAAGTGACTCTAAAATGAACCCTAAAATTTTACTTAAAATTCACTCTAAAATATGCCCTTTAATTCAACCTACCCTAGAAATCATCCTAAAATTCACTGGAAACCCGTCTCTAAAACTAACCCTGAACTTCACTATAAAATTCACCCTAAGTGTGAGGAATTTAGAAAGCGAAAACCCGCTTCTAAATAAGAATTTTATCAAATTTAAGAATTCTAGAGTTTGGAAATTTTAATAATGGAAAAACTAATATAGGATTTTATAAATTAACGAATTTTGTAACGTAATTTAGAAAGAAAAGAAATTAGGAAATTTAGGAAAATAAAGTTTGTATAAGAATCCTGACATTTAGAGAGTTTTTACAACATATTTGAAATTTAGAATTTGTATTAGGAATTAGTTAATTTACACATTTAATACTAAATACGAAATTTAGAAAATTAACAAATTCCATAGGTATGTATTTGTAAATTTTAGGAATATGGCAATTTAAATAATTTAAATTTATTTTTTTTAAATAATTTTTTTTTCTCCCATTCATTCGCGGGTTAAGAAAAAACGGGGTGCCAGGCCAGATTAGTTCCTCCACCACCTACTGATACAAACAATTAAGTATTTCCTGGTTCATCATTGAATGGAGAAAAACAATTTTTACGCCGCAGACCAATATCAAAAATTTGAAATAGTTTAAAAATTTCATCTACCAATTTTTCTTTCAAATACAAATTTTTATATTTCTAGTAAAATTCACATTTGTTGGGGTGTAACCCACTGGTTAGTCCCATATTTAATTAAACCTATTTACTAATTTTAGTTTGGTAAGTTCACTAGGTCAAGTGGCCTTGTTTTTTGGAGTCTTCTTTCGACGACAGGGTTATCTATCATATGGCGAATATAGGGGTTTCCATGTTCCTAGGGGTTTCCATGTTCCTGGAGCCTTATTTCGTGTTTTGCGACATGCATTTTTATTTCATCTTTGATGTATTCCATCCGTAGGTCCCTGTGAAGGTCTTCATTTCTTGAGTACCACGGAGCATTGACGATGCTACGAAGAACCTTGTTTTGAAACGTCTGTATCATTTTGACGTTTGTTTGCTTGGTACATCCCCAGAGTTGTAAACCGTAGGTCCATATCGGCTTCAAAAAATTTCGAAATAATCTCAAAAATATTGGTCAGAATCTCAAAAATTCTAAATACGAATTATCAGTGATCAAAAGACTTCAATCCGATGTTTTTAATTTCAACGTGATATTTCTATTATTGATGAATTTGAATTTGGCAGTTTTAATTTGATTTGGATTAAGGCGAATTTGATTTGGAAAAGGTTGACTATTTTTTGGAAAAAAGTGAATTTGTTTGGAAAAGGATGAATATGTTTTGTAAAAGGTTGAATTTGGAGTGCAAAACCTATGTATATATTTCAATTGCAAAAAATAGGTTTGTGGTAAATGCACACAAAAAGCAAGTAGGTATCCGAGCGAAAACTGTAACGAATGAAATGTCGAGAAAATTCAATTTTTTCTTTTTTTCAAAATATGAAATAAATTACGAAATATTTGTTTTATAATAAATATTTGTCCAGGGTTGTGGAGTCGGAGTCAGGAGTTTGTCCAGTTTTTATCGATTTTTGCAGAAGCCGGAGTCGGGTCGGACAAAATGCAGCCGACTCTCTCAGACTCAGAAAACGAAATGAGAAAACGTTAAATAAAATAGAATTGCAATTTGCAGTGCAATTTGTTAATAATTCAAACGAAGTGGTTACGCACACGTTGGCGATAAGAGACACGGAAGCGCAACATAAAAGTATTTACCTCCAGGATTTAGTACAAGGGATTTTGGATGAATACGAAATAGCAAAAAGTCAAGTGCTATCAATCGTCACCGACAATGCGACAAATATGTTGAGTCTTATGACAAAAATGAGTCTGACAATGAAGAGACTGATGAGAGTAGCGAAGACGAAGGCAATGTCATATCAGAACAGACCGATAGAGAGCTGGATGAACTTGTAGCTAGCGCAGCAAGACTTTCTAAAATTCATCATATGCGATGTGCTGAGCACACATTGCAACTGGCCATTCGCAATGGCCTAACAATAAATCCAACCACAATCCTTATCACTAATATTAGAAATGTTGTTGTAGCTACAAGAACACCTAAATTAGATGCTATATTGAAACGCCGAGCTGGAATAGGGGCAATTTTGGACCAAGCAACGGCTATTAGAAATTAAACCGCTTCTCAGTGATATGGCCAACACAAATGTCGTGATGACTGAGGCACCATAATGGGACCAGGTCAAAGAACTCGAAAATTTACTTCGATATCCGTACATTGCTACGAAGGAACTGCAAACCGCAGATTTAACACCGGGATCATTTTATAAAATCTGGAAAAGACTGATATATGACTTTAGAAAAATTGGAGGACCCATAGCAGAAGGAATAAAAAGTTCCATGATTCGCAGAGAACATCAATTGGTTGACAATGATCTACTTCTTGCCGGGATTTCCGTCGATCCTATGGTTAGGATTTTATTAACAGAACAACAAATATCAAGGGCCCGTAAGGGAATTTGTGATTTAGCTTGGCGTATGATTGGTTTGGAAATGGAAACCACTCAATATCAAGCACTTATTCCTAGTGAGACATCATTATCGTTAGCAAATGAAACGGAGAAAAGCGACTTCGAAATATTGGAGACTAGGGATGGGCCGAATATTCGGCCGATCGGCAGTGGTTTTTTAAGATTCGGTAAAATTCTGCATTTCCGACACGATTCGGCCGAATACCGAATAATTTTAAAAATTTCTGCTAAAAGATTTGTTTGCCTACACAGAAAATATTTTATATTATATTATAGAAAATTTGTAAAAAAACTTAAAACATTTTTCTCACTTGATTTGCCTCTTTTCATTATGGGGTAAATATGGTTTGTTTACTTATACATTTTTATGTGTAATTTGGTCAAAAACAGCTCTAATAAAAATATAAAATTTAGAATGAAATTTGCCTGGAAGACAGTGGAAAAGGGAGCAAAACTAATTTGCCTATTTTGTGTGAAATGATAAAACAATTTTTTTTCGGCACCAGCTACGTAAAAAACGAATCTAAAAGAAACAAGTTACTTTCGGTAAACTGCGAAAAGCTAGTTTTATTGTTTACAAAATCTTAGCCCTCCGTGTGTACACTGGGTCTTTTAAGGAACAGTCGAAATTTAAAACTCAAATTTCCCTTTCATGAATAGAGAGCGGGCTTCGGTTACCTCCTCTAAAGATGTGGCTAAAGGCCGAAATGACGCCGGGATCTGGCAGTTTACTTGCAAACACTAGCAAGTGCAAGTCATGTCCGTTCCCTAAAAGGGTCAGTATACACACGACGTCGGTATTTTCGAAGGTAAATGAAAGCAGTATTTTTGCGTTTCTCGTAGTTTTTCAGTTTTTTCATGGCTAAAATAAATGTTTTATGTAATTTGATGCTGTTTTGGCTATTTTTTACGAACTTGTGGCAGTTATTCATAATATTCCTATGTGGAATATTCATAATATTCCTCCGGCAGCAACATGAGCTCGCTGCGCATTGGGTGCCTCCGGTGTCATCCGGTACACATTTTTATTATACGTTTTCTGCCAGGACCAATCAAAACCACACAAACAACAAAAGTTAAAACAAAATAAAATTTTTTCAGTCTCGTCTCAAATTTATAAACAACAATACGTTGGTCCATAGTGTTGCCTTTCGGCCATATATTTAGTTTAGCGTTTTGATGGTGTTAAATAATAAAATATAAAATTGTTCAAAATAATAAATTAAACATTAAATTAATTTACAAAAACTAATTCTGTTTTCAGTTGGAAGATTTACCTCATAACTTTTTTGTAGTTTTTAAGCGATTTTCACCAAAGTTTGACACACTAAATTGTGGACAAATTTAATTATTTATGCGAAACTCATAAAAATCGCTTAAAGTCCATTAGGCGACTTTTACTTTTAAGTACATATAGAATAACATTATGCAACAGGATTCGAGAAAAAGGGAAGATTCGGCCGAATATTCGCGATTCGGCAAAATTTTATAACTTTGATTCGGTATTCGGCCGAACCGCAAAATCACTGGTTCGGTCCTTCCCTAATGGAGACAGAAGTCTTGTCAAAGGTAAGAAACACCAAATTTTCGCTATTAATTGCAGTTATTCTAACAAATTTTCGTTACTTCTGTAGGAGTCGGAGTCTGAATCGGAGTCGACTTGTAAATATTTACCGGAGTCGGATATTTTTTCCCCCGACTCCACAACCCTGAAAAAAACAAAAAAATAATATATATAATACACCCGTCAATATGACGGGTTTGGGTTTCAGTAAAAATAGGTTTGGCAATTTTGTCCGTAAATCTAGTGTATACATAAACAATCTAAATCACATTACACAAAAAATCGAATGGGGTTCAAGCTCCACCTGAACCACAAATGTTTGGTAAAACATAAAATCAAAAATAGAGGTAAATTTTGGCCATCATACAACAAGCTCACGTTAGAACAGCAATAGCTTAGATGGTGAAGTGTTATAACCACGACCGATGGCAAGCAGAGAAAATTTTTGGTTTATTTGAAATCGTTAAATAAAGAAATAACTCTGTTGTTATAGCTCCCACCAGTAGCAAGCGGTCAGAATTAACAGAGCCCAGTTCGTAACAATATTTTTGCTATATGACAAGATTTGTTTTTTTATTTTTTGTATTTTGAAAATGATGATCATTGAAAATTTATGGTATGCAATTATATAACATTGGGAAAAGTCGAACGCACAGAAATATTTAGCCTCAAAGATGCCGTCATAACATTTTTAACATAGCATACATGTAACGTGAACACTGAAAGTACTCTCGCTATGTTTTTTGTCTTTTTGTTTCTATTTTAATGTGATAAATAAAATTAATATAACATTTTACATGACACGTAACATTTTAACGCAACATTTAATATAACATTCTAACGCAGCTTGTAACATGAACCCAAAACTAGTACCCTAAATGTTTTACCAAACATAAAATCGTTGCCCAATATTAATTGAGGACCGAAAGGGTTAAAAAATACCTTCGGCGAAAAGGAAATTGAATCTACCGCTTTCCAATTGCCCCGATTACCAGACTAAATAAAGGAATCGTACCACATTTACAAAGTATCTTACGTTTTCCTATCCTAATTATAACAAGGAAAACTAAGACTAAAATTTGTAACACATTGTCATAATCAAAACACATCTGCACATTAAAATCTGTATTCTTCGGTTTTGGTCGTTCGACTGTACTTAAGATATAAAAAAAAAACTTAACATTATGTAGATACGAAAAAAAAACATGAACATCCTTCAAACACAGAGTAAGTAGTTATTCAACACATACGCAAGAAATAAACATGAGCAGCAGCAGCCGCCGCTCCGCAGAAAAAATAACACCAACAACAACAAAAACATAATAACCTATCCCATTACATTTTTATTGAACCGGCGAAATTTCAAAAGGTTATTTAGCGCTGAAAAATTTATATTAGATACATGAGATGTGCGAGATGAGGACGGGAGAAGATTACCTCACTTCGCCTTGTTAGTAATTATCCATCTCTCATGCACACATAATACAAACCAAATCATACATAGTATTTTCGCGAATAAAATTTTTGTATATAATAAATTTTATGCAAAGAGAAGGCGCGCTCATAAAACACACACACAAGACACAAGAAAAATGATGTATGTATATTTAGGTACAAGAACATATCAACGCGGGTTTATTGCACAAAAATGTGTACATACATTTTATAATTGATAGAAACAAGTGAAAGCCTGATTTTTATCTATTTTGAAAATTGATTTTAATTAAGCGGTCTCTTGATTTATACAGTTGTACACCACCAAACTATATTGTACATACATAAATATATAACACATTAAATTTATAAAGAATTTATGGGTTGACCTTACCATGTAAATTAATTGTACATGTCGTGTTATTTCCCCGATCTAAAACAACAACACTTGTAGCTGCCATTTTTTTTAAATGTCTGTATAAAAAAACTGTGTATGTATATATAAAATTTTAGCAATTTTTTTTATTTATTATATACACTTTACTATATGTATATATAAAAAATAATAAACCAACAACAAATTTTGTTTTTTTTATTATTACAAATTTTTATGGATAAATTACACAAAAATGGATTAGATTTTATTTTTCACTATGTTTTGTTGTAAATTTACTAGCAATTATATGATTTTAATTCACTTAATTTTTTTTTTAATTTGCACACAAATATTATACAGTAGTTTAGTAAATAAAATAATTTATTGTTACAAACACACTAAAATCAATCAACTTTATCGTTTCGCTTTCAAAAGCGAACTGAAGAAATAAGAAAAGTATATAATGTAAAAATAAAAAAAAAAAATAAAAAATTGTCTAATTCTCTTTTTTTCGGTACCTTTTTTGCTCTTTTTTTTTTGTATATAAAAAGCGGTGCCGCTCTCTCTCTTTCTCTGCCTCTCCAACTTTGTTTTGGCTCTCAGACTGAGATGCAGTTTTTTGTTGATCGAATTTAGTGCGTTCGTTTTATTTTTTGGGGTGTTGTTAAGAGTGTCCAAAATTCAAATTCAATACTTTTTTAACAATAAAATAATCAAAATATATTTCTGTAATACCCAATAATAACAAAATATTTACAATTTACTAGCTAAAAACAATTCATTATGTGGCACCAAATGATCATTTGGCGGATGTATATTCATATACAGTTTGCTATCATGAAGCGTTTCCGTCTCCAATCGATGAATGTTTTCTAAACCTTCACGCAACTGTTCAGCCGTTGTCTCCAGAAATTTATCAAAATCATATTGCTTTTCATAGTCCGGCTCCTTGGGATAAAGATCATCGCCCGGATAGATATGAACTATTTTATCTTTGGTTTGATAGATACTTGGATAGAACATAGTTAATCCTCTAGGTTCTCGCTTCCGGGCAAATTCAATAATCGACTCTATTTTCTTTTGGTTAATCAATCTTCCTATTTCATACATTTGTGGTGGAGCAAGCCATACATCTCCCTTGTAAAATAAATTCATAAACGATTTTGGATCTCTCACATCAAAACTTTCTACTTCGTGTATCTCACCATGAATGGGTGGCAACGAATCAAGTGCTGTAATATAGAATGCCGTTTCAAAGCGACGTGGTCTAAATGAGGCGGGAGTTAACCAATTCGACCATTCGTAACTGTTCCACAAATCTGGAGCTACTTTTAAATTTTGGCATAGCTTTAAGAATTGTGCTGAATCATTATGGACACGATTTTGCCATGTCATAACATCAATGTTATCAACATAGGTTGCATAAGTACCTCGTAACTTTTTATCGTTGAATTGTTCTTTACTCTTACAAATTAGTATACCCAATTCTTCGAACGTTTCCCGAAATGCTGTTATACGGAGTGAAATTTCACGTGGAATCGTGTCTTGAGGCTCATCCCGTTTAAATATAAAGGGACGCGGTCCTGTAATATTTGTTAGCACATAAAATCGCTCCAATGGAATTCCTAAACTTTCGTACAATTGCAACCATTCCTTTGATTCGTCCACCTTGTCGAGTACACCGCCCGGGAATACATATGTTTTCTGGAATAATGATGTTTTTTCCGTCCTCTTGAACATAACACACTAAAATGATAAAAACAACAATCAAAATTTTAAATGAATTCAAGTTCAAAGTACAAGCTTGTGCCAAAAACAACGGTTACATCATAATTGTAGTCCGATTTCCGTTTGGTTGAATTTTTCACCAACAGAATTAGACTAGCTGAATTTTTCCATAATTTTGGTATTATTTTTGGCATCATATCCACCCAATAGAAAAATGTGTAAAACTTTTAATATTTCCGACTTTTCACTAATTTTCCGAATATGTCAGAAATTTTGCACAACACGAACACTGTTTGTTTTGACTGATAACGAATGTCAGTCGTCAACAAGACATTTTATTTTTATGGTTATGTTATGTGCTGCACTTATGTTGATTAAATTGTTATTTTACATCTAGTAAATTTAATTTGATTAATTAATTGATTACTATAATTTTAAATCATTTCATTTCACATAAAAGTATGCACCATTCCTTGTTTGCTTGCTCAAATGCTTTTGTATTTGTTTGTTGGCTTGACCGTTTGTCATTTTTTGAGGTGTAGCGACCGAAAAAGAATTTGCCCGAATTTTAGTACAAATTATTTATCCAATATACAAACCAACGGAGGCTATTTCCCACATAAAAAAACACGTAATAATTTTTAATTCTTTATTTGTTTTTAATTTTTATAAATTTGTTTTATTTGCTTTTCATCATAAAATTAATTTTTTTAATTATTTTATTTTTTATGACGTGACAATAACAATTACACTATATTTTATTTTTATTTTTTTTTTTTATATAAAATTTACAAAAAGGGAATATGGGAACTAAAAGCAGCTGCCGGAGAACACAAATATTTGTAATTGAAAATAAATTAAATAAGTACAAAATTACAAATTAAAATATCTACTATTTATTATGTTTGTCCTAATTAAATAAATATTATTTATTTTTATGTGTGTATGTATAACAAAAGAAAGAAAAATATTACTAAAATTAAAAATAGAACATTAACTTTTTACGAATCAGTCTTTTATGTTGCAAAAAAAAAACAAACAATAATGACAAAAAAAACAAACGATTAATTATTATTAATTAATTAAATTAATAAATTAAATAAATAACATTCAAGCAATTTACTACCTACTAAAAAAATATAAATATTAAGTCGAGTTTACAATTAATATAAACGGAGAATAAAAACTGCATTATCGATATCGATACAAAAATTGGCAACATTCACATAACACATTTATGTATTTTATTGTTTTTAAATTCGTATTGTATTGTAGCTTAAATTTATTTTTATAATAATTTAGATTTTAATTTATATTCTAGCCAAAAAAAAAAAATAAAAATTTACCTCCAAAATAATAAAATGAGTATTACACAAACAAAAAAAAGAATAAAAACTGAAAATTTCGAATTGGAAACTAGTATTAATAATATCGTAACTACTACATACATAAAGTAAATTAATCAGTCGTTAAATTATTATTATTATTATTAAATTATGTCTCGTCATTTTCGAAATGATGATAGTGATGATGAATATGTTCATGTACATATCGGTGTACCGTTGACGGTGTTACACTACTGCTGGCCGGATTATTTGTATCCTCGTCTGAGCATCGCAGCAAATTTTCACATTCCGATGGTTCAGCATTTACCGGTATCGATGCGTACTCCATAATTAGACCAGTTTTTGTTTTATTTACACTTTCACCGCCACCACTATTGCCACCGATACTTTTCACCGGACTATTATGTACATGATGATGTTGATGATGTTGTTGTTTGCTTGATGTTGATTTTTTTGCATTTCCACCACCACCAATACAACTTCCGATACTGCTTATCGTGTCCTCAGTTATTTTTAGCTTATCAAAACATATCAAATTTTCAACTTTTTTCGGTGACACATCCTTGAGTAAATTTATCTCCTCTTTTGATTTTGAACGAACAAGTTTCGATTTATGCTGTTTACTATTAATATTATTGTTGATTATGTTATTACTAATGTCAGTGGTGGTGGGCACAGGGATTTGATGATCGGTTCGATCGGTTAACCATTTCTCGACGTGATTAATTGTTCGATTAAATTTTTGTTCTGACGTGAGATTAGGATTTAATTGGCTTAATATTGTTGTATTCAATTTGTGTCCGGCCTCATTCAATCGGGTGTGCACGTTTCCCGCCGGAGTATTATTACCCATACTCGTGTTGTGATGATGGTGATGATGATTTTTTAATTTTAATACTTTTTTATTATTAGCGCTGCTACTTAAATTATTATTTATAATGTGATTATTACTGTTGCTGCTATTCTGGTGTAGATGCCCGCTGTTAATTCGGACTGGTGTCGTCACGGTATTTGGTGCCGCCACATTATTATTCCCATTGGCACAAATTGTCGCATGCAGGAATGAATCGTAACCGCATAGATTTGTTTCGGGTAGCGGATGATTAATAGCGGTTGTTTGATCATTTATTACTGCCAAATTATTGTCATCAATCATTTTGGTAATGGTATGCGATCGGTGGCGATGTCGATGAAAATTTGATGGACTTGTATCAGGTACAGGTTTTCTAGAAATATGATTAAAAAATCTCGTTATACAAAAGAGTATTCGCCTTGTTATTAAAATAAACACGACCTACCTATTGGCTTGAAAACACAAACGATTCTTCTCCATACTCTCTCGGATTATTTCAAAGAGTTCATGCCGCCTTAAAGAACTTTTCCAAAAATTCTCGTCATTGCCATCATCATCGATTTGATTGTAACAATTCTCATTGCCCACCGATAGGCTGCGTACACGTGGCTCCGGCTTATCAATCTGATCCGCATTAATATTATTATTATTGATATTCGTAATTTTATGCTGTTGCTGCTGCTGCTGCTTATGCCGTGATCGTGATTTTCTTAACAACTTTTTTCGTAAATTATATTTGTGTGCAACAACAACATTGTCGAATTTACAATCTTGACATGAGATCTCATTATTTTCTTTTATATGTAAATTAATTACGTTCGTACTATTTGTATCGTTCGCTTGCTGCTGCTGTTGTTGTTGTTGTTGTACCATTGATGCTGATTTCTGATTTGAATAAAATTTTAAATTCTGTATACTATCGTAAATATTTTGACTTTGATGTTCATTTAAAATTACTTGTTGAACTTGAGTAACCGCCGACGTTGCCGCCGCCGCCGTCAATTGTGGTTGTTTATTAGAATTTGTTGATTCAGTTGTTGTCGTTGTTGTACCTGTTGTTGTTGAGCAGTCTTTTGATATTCGATTAATATTTTCTTTTGTTGTGGCCGCACAAACATTACTATTACGACCATTTCCTGAGATATTATTACGAGCAGCGATCGATTGTGATGTGTTGCGTCGTCGCTCAACACAATCATTCGACGTATCACTACCATCATCGTCCGAGATTAATTTACGTTGTCGAACACGTCGTCTTGGTGTAATAACACCTTTTTTTGTACAAGATGTTGTCCGTTCACGTTCTTTCACCTTTTTACCATCGGGACTTACAGTAAGTCGGACATTTATTGTTTTACTACCATAATGCGGTACCACAACTGTTTTACCAATTGATTCGTAAATCGTTGAAACAATTCCGGCAATATCATCTTTGGTTATTTTCCCGTGCCCATCCAAATCGTACAGGGTGAACGAGAATTGGAGAGGTTGAGGTGTTTTTCCGCCACCTTCGACAGACACATCGCATGTAAATTCCTGGAAAGATAAATAAACAAACAATCTATAAGTGTATGTACGCATTTTAATCAATATTTATATTTTTAATCGGACACCACGATGCTCGATAGCCCACCACTTAAATAAACAAACAAATAAAAAAAAAATGTAAAAATAAAAACAAATTCTCTTTTAAATATATAAACAATAAGATCATAAATTAAGTGTGTTATTTAAATATTTGTCACTTGCTGAATCTTGATATATTTATGTGCATTACATTTGTGCGCGGCTAAAAGGTGTTTTGAACACGAAGGTCATGACCTTAATATTTTTCTATTTAATTTTTCAGTCGAACACACAACACTGTTAATAAATCTTGGCAACCGATGACTGCCAAATAACTCTCAGTTTCATAAACGAATGTACTTTAATCGAGCGTAATTTAGTGTTCAATTGGAATGTTCTGTATCATTATCAGGTTTGCACGATGATAAGTTCAAATTTCTAGTAAATTCTGGTTTGCGATAATTGTTTCATTATTGCAGTCTTATCGCGCGGCGAAACAATTTTAATTGCCTCATTGAGTGCAAATAATATACGATTACATTTCCGTGTATACCAAGGGCGGAATTCCAAAATATTTTAATTAATCAAGTCAAGGTCTATGTACTTGATTGAGGTGTGCTTAGTTAACGTTCATTGATTCATATAATAAAGTAATAGGTGCAGAGAAATTCATTTAAATTAATTTTGAACATTTAAAATTCGTAACAAATTCGTAAATTTTCGGAAAACTTTTTAGAAGTTCTAAAAATTTTCCTAATAAATTGTTCAACAGATGTACAGAATTCTGCAACCATCGAAATTAGAAAACACTACCTAAGGGTCTGCTCGAATACTGTAGTAATTATTTCCTCGTAGTAGTTTTTGGCATATAATAGGGTATAAAACGCACTCATCAGAATTACTACAGTCTTGCCCTGTAGTAAAGTTTGACAGATCGGTAGCAATTAATGTTCGTTAGGATTTAAACATAAAATTACATAATTTAAACCTCACAAAATTTAATTTAATTAATTAAAATTATGTACATAGATAAAAAAATTCAAAACTAAATAAATGATTTTATTTAATGATCCGCCAAAACATAGTTTATGTACTATGACTACAAGTAGCACCATATTTTTCTTGGTCAAATGTTATTTATTTCTCGAAAAGAAGAAAAATAAATTTCAGAGGCTTTAGGGAATTTATAGTTTCACGGCAATTAATGTCATAGGATTGGCCTAATTTGATATTAAGTGCAGTATAAAAATTACTCATTTTCAGTTATCTTGGAATTATTTATGGAACTGGAAATGAACCGTCTTGAATGATTGTGTCTTTTAACAAACTACAATTAATATAAAAACTACATAAGTTTGATTGTTTGATCATATTCATCCATTTTTATTATTTAAAATAACATAATTCAACAATCGAAAATAGTTAAATTATTCAATTCACATTTATGCTGGAAACACATGAGCAGAATTCTGTAAGCAGCAAAATTAGAATACACAAGTTTAAATGAATTGAAATACATGTATTCTGCTTGTCATGTAGAATTCTGCTTCATGTCTCTATTTCTAATTTTGCTGCGAATCAGTAGGCTACATTACGTAAAAGATAATAAATCTAGTACAATTTGTATACTTTTTATTTTTTTCAAGAATTTTTTTAAATTTGTTGACAGAAAATAAGTTTTGTGTGACAAGTGCCAGAATGGAGGATACAAATTAATTAATTTGTGACAAAATAATGCATCATTCATTTAAAAAAATTGTACATTAAAATTAAATATGTATCAAATAAATACGACAAATTAAAATTCTGCTTGCGAAAAAAGACGCTCATGTAATTCAACCAAATTTCTGCCGGCAGTGCTGCTAGCAGAAATTCTGCTCATGTGTTTCCAGCATTACACAATTAACGTCAAACAAAAATAGTATTCGGGCAGCGAAAAAAGCGAAAGAGAATATTTTACTTTTAAAGTGTCAAAAACTACTACGAGGAAATAATTACTACAGTATTCGAGCAGACCCTTAGTAGTTTATTTATGCTTGCCACGCAGAATTCTGCAAGTTATCTCTATTTCTAATATTTACTGCAAATCAGTAGGCTACATTACGTAAAAGACAACAATCTAGTACAATTCGTATTTTTTTTATATTTTTCAGTCAATATTTTAAATTTGTAGACAGAAACTATGCTTTGACTAATGCAAGTGCCATAATAGAGGTCGGAGGATAAAAATGAATTAATTTGTGACAAAATAAAGCATCATTCATACAAAACAGTTTTACGTCAAAAAGTATAAAGGTGCACGCAGCACATGTATTTTGAATGGAGATCTGCGTTCATGCAGAAATTCTGCACATCTGTTTCCAGAATTTAGCATCAAAAGCCATCCAAAATTGTACAAGTTATTCAATTTTTAATTTTGCTACAAATCGGTACGCTGCACTTCAAAAAGAAGAAAACGAATCTAGTACAATTTTTTACTTTCATCATTTTTTTGACTTTAATAAACGGAGGATAAAAATTAACTAATTAGTGAGAATGCGGTTCCAATAAGTATATAAGAAAAAAAAAACGTTTGTTAACAATGTCAAAAAAATTCCGCTGGTTGTTCTGGGTCCAGAGATGAACAAAGTCAAATAAAATCAAAAATGGATATAGGACACTTAAGCATTCAGCCGGCGATATATGCAGAATTTCTGCATGCAGAGCTGTAAACGTCAAATGCTGTGTGCTGGTAACCGATGCGCAGAATTTCTGAATGCACTGTGATGCACGAAGAACTGCGTTGAAAACAAATGTGCTGCTTGCAACTCTTTAATTTTTGATATTTATTTGATCCATATTTAATTTTAATAAAACATTTTTTTTTCAAAAAACAATATTTGCTGTCAACAAATTAAAAAAAATGATTGAAAAACATAAAAAGTTGACAAATTGTACTAGATTTGGTTTCTTTTAAGTAATGTATAGCCTACCGATAAGCAGAAAAATGAGATATATATGCTGGAAACAGATCTGCAGAATCCTGCATGCATCAAAATTAGAAATACTAGTTTATATGGAATGAAATACATGTATGTAGGGTGCTTCAAGAATTCACCAACTGAACAGATATTGCAGTCATTATTGTAGTTGGTACCTGATATTGTGTCAATACAGGTGATATAAAAAGATTGCAAAAATTGCTGTCTGGCTGCTTTCGTAAATTTAATTTTTAAACGTCAAATTGCGAATATTTTGCTGTAGAAATAATGGGCCCGATTCAATGTAAATCTTCTATTTGTATTTTCTTCTATTCTGCTATTATTTCTACGAGAACTAGATACAACTTTCAAACAATCTAACAATTTTTGGGGATTTTATTGAAACTTATATCGAGTTTTCATTGAAATAGTAGAAGAATAGAAGAAAAGAAAAATAGAAGATTTGCATTGAATCGGCCCCAATATTTGAACGCAATGCTACAAAATCTGTGCAGCCGACTGAGTTCTTGTAGGCATCCGTATTCTGCATGTCACGCATAATTCTACAAATTGTCTATATTTGTAATTTGGCGAAAAATGTAAGAGAAATTCAAATGCAAATTTTATACAAATAGTTTAAGCATAATAAAGAGATGAACATATATAAAATATATCACCGTCCCTATCTATCCTTTCAATTTCATATTATGCAGAAAATAAATATGGTTTGTACAACATTATTTTCGATAAACAGACGTCAACTATACATATTTCAAAACAAAACAAAGAATTTATTGTTTTGTTAATTTCCGGGTTTTATCAAGGAGAAATAGGTACTACAGCAATAAGCTCTCGTATCTCTTTCTATCGTAATCAAATTGTAAGACAACATTTTTTCTAGATAGAAATAACAAAATATATTGAAAATTTTGTAAAATTATGTAATGTCTGTGGCTTAATACAAAGGGCAACTAAAGATGCACCAAACAGGGCATGGCCGCAACCAATACTCCCATATGAACGTATTCATATTGACCTATTTCACTTTGGCAAATGTAATTTTTGATTATTAGTGGGCACTTATGCCAAGTGGATAGACGTTTATAGCATAAGAAAAACTGATGTATTAAATAGTATAAATGGTAAATAGTATATTAACTTAAAACATAGTCTTCCCTATCATCTTGAGTCTAATGGATTGGCTGAAAGAGCAGTTCAAACTGTAAAACAAAACTTAAAGCGAAATATTTTATCCAATTCAAAACATTCAATTGATAAGCAATTAACAGAGTTCTTATTTATACCAACAATAACGACCGAATATTCACGAACCAGTTTAATTTTAAATTAAGTACCCCGGACAAAATTAAATTTTGTAAATGATGGCCTACAAATTCACTACAGCGAGAACAACAACAACAACTTCCACAATTGAAATAAACACAATGAAAGAAAGTTAGATTTGTATATTTATTATTTATTATTATAAAGTGAACTCGGGTTTGATGAGTAAATTTATCAGAGGTAAAATAGTGGAGAAGGTCAGCGATGTTGTGTTTAAATTATCAGGAATGCACAGGGTGGCACATAGGAATCAATTGAAAAGGTTTTATCGATGAGAGCAATTTTTTAATTATTTTTCAAGCAACGGAAACGAACGCACCACCGCTTCAACCAATCGCAGAAGTACTAAAAGTAATTATTTTTTAAGAGATGTGCCACATGCTTTTTCAAGAAGGGAGTATGTGTTATAAAGACAATCATGTATGCAGAACTGCGAACATGACGAATTTCATTTTAAATTTGTTGTTTGCAGAATTCTGTACATTCATCATAATGTGGTGTCGGATAAGGCTGCGTATTATAATTTCTGCACATTTACATTTCACTGCAAGTAAAATTCTGCACCTCTATTTTCACTCTACGTAGGCATAAGGCTGGCGTAGCATAAGATTTGATGGAGATTTAGTCAACATTTTTGGTTGTTTAGATATCAGAGATTTATTTTCAAAAGTGGCCTAAGTCCATTAAAAAAAATCAAGCTAGCTGTTATAATTATTTACATTTCTACGTTACCAGTATCTTTTCTTTTTTAAAAAATTTGCAGCTAACATTTACAATTTTAGTGTTAAAATCACATGTGTCACATATTAGCTGCACATTTTAAAAAAATGTAAAGATAGCGTAGGCCACTTTCAATGACACGACTATAGAAATTGGGCTCCACGAATTAAAAAAGGCTGAATTAAAAAAAGTGTTCATTAATGAAATAAAAATAGCGAATATTGTATGAAAAAGAATACATTTTTTATTTCAGAAAATTTGTGAAAAAAAATGAATTAAAAAATGTAACAGGTGTTCATACTTTTTCATACAATATTCGCTATTTTTATTTCATTAATGAACACTTTTTTTAATTCAGCCTTTTTTAATTCGTGGAGCCTAGAAATTGTGGTATATGTGACATCTGTCATATAAAGTGACTCTGGATGTAACAAACTATTAAGAGAATGGAAAAATTGATGTGACCTGACTATAGTCATGAAAAATGACATGACATGATTATGATATGGGGTCTTTGTACGAAGTAAGTACCGATTTCAGAAACAACTGTGATATTCTGAATACAGGAATCTTAAGGTCGTAATTTAAAAACAAAAAAAAACTTGTAAATTTTCTAGACCTAGTTGGAAGTATTTTCACCTTTAAAAAATATATAAATATTACCACGTCACGTCATTTTGCATGACTAAAGTCACGTCACATCAATTTTTCGATTTAGACATTTGTTACTAGCAAAGTCACTTTATTCGATAGAATGTCACTTGATATTTGCATGTGACAGGGAATAACATGAAACGATGCAATTATTTTATTTTACATATTTTAAAATACATATTGTTTTTCGAGTAATTTTGTAGATTGTTTTAAATAAGTTGTTGTTTAAATTAATAAATATTATTGGTAAAAATCGACTCTATTTCTAATTTACCTTACCTGATGTATTTCTAATTGCAGTCGTGTCACTTGGATCGCCCTCAAGAATATTAGTTCTCAAGTGACGTGACACGACTATAGTCACGTCACTTGAAATGGCACAACTATGGCAATTGGTGTTCATTTTTGAATGTAAGTGTTTATATGTGACGCTTTTCTCTAAAAGTCTAAAACAAATATTACTTTGATGTAAGAGAACTGTCAAATTAAGATTATTAAACCACCAAATTTGCCTATCTTCAAATCAGCGACAATTAAGACTTTACGCTCAGAATTCGAATTGGGATGTAACTACGATTTCGCTACGGTTCAGTGCGAATAGCGCTAAAATTGAAGTACGGAATACTAATCACCTATTTTTTTTCTGGCTTATTTTATTATATCTGTTAATTCGAAAGAAAGCAATGGCAAAAAAATGGGAAAAATTTGATTATTTAAAATGGAGGATTGGCAAAACGCAGGTTTGTTTTAAAACTATAGCATGTCACCTATTTTCATTTGGGAAACTAAAGTTTCAAAATATTTTTTAATCCCAAACTAGACATTAGGTTTGGGGTGTAAGTTTAAAAATTTGAGGAATGATCACAATTTGTTTGGTTTCTTAAGAAAATCCTGCAAACATTTTTTGAAGTAAAACGAGGATTTCTACATCAAAAGAAAAGGCTACAATTAGGGTTACTCTGTCGTTAGAGAACGAAAAGGGTGCAAGATACAAAATATTTAATTTAAAAGTTGGCCTTATTTAGCCAATTTATTCGTTAAAAAAAACTATGTTTAAAATTCATCACAAGGCAAAAACTTAAGATTAACAATCCAAGAATTAATATGAAAAAAATCTTTAAACTTAAAGCAAAAAACAAATCACATTTTAAATAAAAATAAATTCAGTTAACAAATATTAATTAATTCTCAATAACTTAGGTAATTAAATTAGATAAATACGATGATTATCAATTGTTGTATTTTTCTAAACTTCTAATATTGTCAGAAAAGTTGTATCATTAGTCAATAGAAGATTTTTGTCTGATTCTGAATATTCATGCATGTGTTTTTTTCTTCGTTTCTCTCTTGTTTATCAATAAAATACTTTTCGTTTTTAGGAAAAAAGCAGCATTCTAAAACCCGCTTTTTAAAATTTATTATTCGCTCTTTACCGATCGAATAATCATTTTTTTTTTACTACTGATCTATGTATGATTACTCATTTGACGAATAAAAGATCTATTTATTGGCAATTTTACAACAACAATGCGATTTATTTTATTCCATTTTGATATTATTTCACTCCAATTTTTTTTAGGTAGCACAATTTATAGTTACAGTGCTTATCACCGTCACTAGCTATATGGATCATTTTAATTTCTAATGGTTGTCATCGTGGAAAAATAAATTTTAAAACGTCATTTGTCAAAAATTAAATGTCTCATTCAGTCAGTAACAGAAATCAACATAAAACGGAAAAAAAAATTTCACACATTCGTGGACAACCACTGCAATTGCAGTATCTAGTAGCTTTCTAGTGGGACTCCACTGCAATTACAGTATTATATTCTTCTCATTGTTTTTACTATTTTGCTTTGTATTATAAAATTATCTCTTCTCATAATTTTACTTCATGCTCTCTTTAATATAATAATATGGTAGTTATACTGTCTCGCTTTAGTATTAGCAGAGAATAATACAATATAGAATTTTATAGATAATTTTGTTGCACTCTAGCAAAATAACGGCACAACTGCAAATGCAGATGCAGTAGCATTTTCATACAAAACACATTAGAGTAAACAAAAGTGTCACGCGGAGCAGACTTCAGTTACACTTTTTTTTTTTTTTTTTAATGGATAGCTACGAATAAAAACAGAAGCGATTGTTGGCTCTATTTGAGGAAATGGACAGCGGTGAAGAAGAAGAAATTGAATTTTCGCCAGATAACAGTGTCGATGATCCAGAATACTTGAATAATGATAGTGATAATGACGGTAATAGTAGCAGTAATGATATAGTGAGTATGAGTTGGATGAGGATGAAAGCATAAAAGATGAGGATGTTACACTTGAACAACAAAATAATCAGCAGGAAGAGAATATTATTGAAGAACTTTGGACGTCAACCCTAGCGGATATTCCGAATTTCAATTTTGATCAAAGTACAGCAGGTTGCCGAATTTGAGTGGTGAGTTGCTAAGTTTAATTATTAATGATACTAATGTGTATGGTGAAAGACTTTGCAATGAAGGTCACAAAACTCAATATTAGATATCTGCAAAATTCAAACCAACCAACTCAACGGAGATTTTAAAATTTATTGGCCGTTGCCTTTTACAAGGCCAACTGAAATCACCTACAATTCGACACTTTTTCTCAACACATCCTTTATATCACCATCCGGTTTTCCCGCAAACAATGTCAGGACGAAGATTTGAACAAATACTTAGATGTTTCAACGTAAATCCTGTATTAAACGAGATGCATTTAAATAAAGTAAATTCATTTGTAAAACTATTTAATGAAAAATGCCAGGAAGCAAATTGGCCGAGACAAAATCTTTCGTTGGATGAGTCATTGCTACTTTTCAGAGGCCAACTATATTTCAGAGTATACATAAAAAATAAAAAATTGAAATATGGGATGAAATTTTACGAGCTTTGTGACCCAAACGGATATGTCTTTAATTTAGAAATCTATAGTGGTAAACAAAGCTTAATTCGTTGGTTTTACGTTTGATGAATCCATACTTAGAAAAAGGAATACATTGTTTATGGACAATTTTCATAACAGTGTGTCGTTGTCTAACACTATGCTAACACATAAAACACACACTTTGTGGTACACTCCGCAGCAACCGAAAGGCGAATCCGAAAATTTAATAGCGGAAAAATTAAAAACAGGTGAACTTATTTGGGCAAGAAAAGGAGGTGTTTACGTGTCAAAATGAAAGGACAAAAGAGAAGTTATTAGTATAAACACAACATTTCATCCAGCAATGGTAACGACGACAAATAGTTACGGTAAAGAAAGGAAAACGCCACTAGAAATTAAGAAGTATAACCAAAATATGTCTGGCGTCGACAGGATAGACCAACTAGTATCATATTATTCGTGTCCTACGAAAACCATAAGGTGGTACAAAAAAGTTTTATTTCATAGACTTAGCTGTTTTTAATTCCTATTTTATATATAAAAAAAATTCCGAAAATAACATACCTGCAATTTCGGGATTCACTGATATGTTCACTTCTTAACGTTCAGAAAATTAGCCGAATACTCAATCTTCAAAATTCGAAAAACGGAATGAACAATTCAACAATGCCACAACAAACTACCTCTACATTTATTTATTTACTATATCTAGCCAACATTCTTTTAGAACAGAGCTACAAAACTTAACTAGCACATCACGTTTAACATTAGGAATGGATCAAGGCGGTTTGAGAAAGCTTTTAATCGTAAGATGATTATTAAAAGAGAATTTGTTGAAAACGCAACTAAAATTAATCGAAATTCGTTATTCGTGTTTAATAACACAATTAAATTATTAACTCGAGTTTGATCGATGGCGAATCTTCAAGGTTATTTGGCTTGCAAAACATATACTTAACAGTAACTACAATAAGTATACGATTTTTAGGAAATTTTGATGCGGCATTTCATCAACAACTTTTTTCAAGGAAGAAAACAAAAATGCTCAATCTAAGACAATATGTATTCGAGTCAAAACTTTAGTGAAATTTTGCCATGCGTCGGGTACATATCACACTACGACTTAAAAAAAAAAATGAAAGGTTTACGCAATCAAAGACTCGTCCCACTCTTCTCTTTTCAACTAAATTTAAACAAAGCTTTAAACAAACGTTAATTCTCGTCCCACATACCCATGATCGGCCAACCGACTATCTAAATAAAAATAAAAATAAAAAATTATCTAATTAAAATCACATTAAATATTAACCGAAAATCCAATAATTATTCGACCATTAACCGCTTTGATTGGATTTTTTTTTTGTGGTGTTTTCCTGTTATATATAATATACATAATAATAATAAAAAAGTGATTAGATATTACAACAACACACCAACACGAAAACAAAACAAAAAAAATTGTGTTTCACGCAACCAATGTAAATTAATTTAATTTAAAATAAATTACTTTAGAAAATGCTAGAGATTAGTTTGTGTGTAACAAAATACTTTGCGTTATTTTATATGATTTGCGTAAATTTTGTACATAATCGTGATTTAGTATGTTCAACATAACTTTACCTTCACACACTGTATGTACGTATGTATTTTGTAACATAAGCGCATGGTTCTTCAAATTTGGATTATTTATTATGCGGCATAGCGTAAAAAATTAAAATAAGACGCCTTGTTCATCATAGAGATTATAATTTTATGTAGAAAAGAATTTTGTTTCCCAGTATTTGGAAATTACTTAAAAGATTAGATCGGTAATTTATCATAATAAAGCATTACAATCGATCAAACTCGATTTTATAAATATGAAAAACATAAAAGACGATTCTTCATATAAATATATCATATTAAAAGAGAAAAACCCGCGGTGTAATTAGAAAGTGGTATTAACGTAATGTGACAATTAAATTCTAACCCTCTTCTGTATATATACCAATTCCATCTTACATATTTAAATTAACCGTAAAAAATATCCACAGTTACCGGTATTTAATTATTCGTTACTATGGTGTATATGTATGTACAAACTCTGCGCGCTATATCTTATTTTCTATCTGATCATACTATACACTATAAAAATTTATGATCTATCAATCTTTCTAAGACATTTTTATGTGCGTTCATTATTGGTTTCTTTCTTTTTGTTTTTTGTTGGTTGCATAAATTTTTCTTTTTTACCTCAATTCATCTCATTATTTATCCACCTTTCTTTTTCTTTACAAAACATACATTTTCTTAATAAATTAATATTCATTGAAAAAATAAAAATAAAATAAAAACATAAGATTTCTAAAGAAAACGACAAAAAAATTAATGCTAATCGTGTTAGGTTTTGATTGATGATCCATTGATCTTGTGCGGAGTTTTGTGTACACATATTATGTATATATGATCGCATCTTTAATGGGCCATAAATAATATTCGTAATTAGTCAAACTTAGGTTTTGGTGAAATTTTTCCGTAATCGAGTTTTTTAACCCTACACCTTTGTTATTTATGTACATATACTCATAATATTGTAAGTAGGTATTAACCCTTTATATATAAATAATAATTACTTATGACCCCATGTAAAGTTTGCAAATCACTGCATGTCATTAGAAAACGGTTCTAATGATGTAGAAGCTAAATTATAGAATTTAAAAATAAAATGGCTCAAGGCTTTTTTTTTTTTAATAAAACCTGAATTCATTATAAATTCGTCAAGCATAAATTAATCTCAAGCTGTTACACAGATAAAAGGAATTATACCGCCCATCTAACCACCGCGTATTTTTTTTTGTATTATTTTATAAAACACCATGTGTGTGTTTGTGTTGTGTATGTTGTGTAACATCAACAATACTAGAAACACATCATTATTGTTGTTGATGAATATTCGATGATGTGATAATCTGTGCAATTCACATGTGACTGGAGGGATAATAATTGTAAAGCACTTATTTTCCTTTGAACTATTCCGCGCTAATAAAGTAATTAAATAAATTGTAAGCATTAGACCATTTAACTACACAAAGAGTCAAGTTAATTTAGTAGAAATAACAAATTTTATTTACGGTTTGTAGTTTTTTTAAATAATCGCTATTTTATGTTAATTATTTAAATAAAAAAAATTAAACTATAGTGATCAAATTTCTATAAAAATAGTAAATAATTTTTGTGTATAGGCCGTATATAAGTATACATACACACACACATAAAAAATGTTAATTAGTTTTTAATATGAATTGCCTTTATAAATACGTGACAGCCATGAGCTGTGAAGTAAAAGTAATTAACATTTCACGAGAGATTGTCTGTAAGTGGAGCAAGAAATGCGGCATCGACTTAAAGGCTTAATTACTTCTATTTGAAGGTGTACATATATTTAAATGGAATTCACATCTGTAACACACTAACCTCTTGAAAACTGAAGAATTTATACGAACAGGAAATAATGACTTGCAATTTAATTAAACGTATTTGAACGTTTAAAAAAAAATGAGAATCCATTAAACAAATTTCTAAGTAAATTATATTCCAAAAACTTATCCAGGTATTACATACCTTGAGAGTTAGTCACAACCGTTCTCATACAAGTTAACATTAATTTTATTTAAACTCAAGCAATCCAAATTTTACATGAAAATCTTAATTTTCTAATGCCCGGTTTCACAAAAATAGAGGCAATCTTCGGTTAAATAAAATTTCATCTCTTTCTTCTGTTATGAAATTGCGATTTATTTCATAATATAAATTAAAAGCATGCTAATTTTATTTCTTTTTTACATGAACATTTTAACTGGAAAGCTAAATATTTAACTGCCCAATTTCGACAGCTAAATATTAAGCTGAAGGCTAAAAATTTCTATGTAGAAAAAAAATATAATCCACGTGTGTTGAATTTGAATTAAGAAACTAAACGCAATTTCATAAAAGATGGAAATATTATTTAACTAGAGATTGGATATTTTTGTGAAACCGGGCATAAATGTCATTATAATATTTTCTATAATTTTAAAAATCCAATTTTCAGAAATATTTTTTAAACTTTTCACAAATTTCTGAGTTTTGCCAATTCTTTTCATTTTCTAATGTCACCAAATACCCCACTAAAATGAAGCGGAATTATAAGCAAACAAAGTCGATGACGAGTAAAAACAGAACAAATTACAAAATAAAAGCGGCCTTCTTTGTTTTTTAAACCAGGTTGGAATACAAATCCTGCTACAATAAAAAATTTAAATGATTTGTTTTTATTTTTTTCGGAATAATTGACACTAGGTAACCTGCCACCTATCAGAATTATGGTGAAAGTCTATTGTAAGACATAATTTTTTATCGCTTTCAAATCTTATTTAAAATTAAAGAATAAAAGAATATTTAAATACCTATTTTGATCAAAGAATATTTTCTCCAAACTTCATGACAATTGTACTGAAGAATTTGCTCTCACATTTTGTCTTATAAAACACTTTCCAAAATATAATCAGAGATGGCACTGAAATCTCGTTACATAGTTTTATCTTATAAAAGACTTTCGAAAATATAACCAGAGATGGCACTGAAATCACTTTACCTAGTGTCGATTGGTAAAGCCACAATTTTTTTTTTTTTTTTTTGATGGAAAGTACTTCGGAAGGAAAACAAAAAAAAAGGTAAGAGAATTTTACTTCAAAATAGGCGATGGACGCTTACCCGGATAATGAAATATTTTAAAGAGAAAGATAACGTCCAAACAAGACACTATCACCGAGATTTAATAGTCGGGCCTTGAGAAAATATTACAGCAGTAACCACCGCAAGAATTGCAAGCTGGAGTTAGCCGAAGGACAGTTGCATAGTCACATTAACCAACCAGCAATGGTAGATTATGTTTGAAAATTTAGAGAAAAATTCTAATGCCCCAAGGTTACTGGATCTTATTGCTCAGATTTTCATCTATGGGGTGCTATTGTACCGAAAAGGTCTATAAAACCAAAACAAGCACTAGAGACGAACTGAAGCCATCAACAAGGACAATTACTGAAAGCATAATGTCCGATATACTTCAGTTACTGTACCTTTAATGAACAATGTTTTAGTATACGAATGAGTTTATGTATCATTGAACACGAATGTATATAATAAAAAAAAAAAACAGAAGCAAGATTTTACTGTTATCATCACTGCAAGATTTCCGAGATACATAAATAATGAAGGACTTGATATTTATTGCTATTTTCACTTCGTCTTCAATAATTCTAACCTTTTCGGTCTAACCCAAGAATCGGTAATCGGTATAACCTTGTGGTTGCATCTAAAAGTTTTGACCTCCCAGTAAAAGCGAATTTATGGTTGCCTTTGAATTATAACTTAGTGAATTTTGTAGAGTTTTAATCCACTAAATCCTATTTTATTTGTGAGAAGCTTTTGAATAATCATTACATCGAGATTTGATGTAAGTATAACGTGTCACTTGCCGCTGCGAACAACAAAAATATATTGGTCAAACAGGAAGGTTTTTTTTTCCATAAGATTTAAAAAATTATCGAGGTTTTAAATTGTAGGCAGTTGCTCCTAATTTAAGGATTGATTTTTCGTCTTTTCATGTTTTTGAACCGGAAACCGGTGAAGATAATATTTTCGTTAATAGACAAATCCTTGGCCAAATCCTTCCTTGGAAACAATGAAAAATTGTAAAGTAGGCTTGATTTCAAGTAGGAATCAGTTTTCTCGAAAAATCACAATTTTGAAAATTTTAAATATGTCCAGTTTGTATGTACATATATTCATGATAAATCTAATAGTGTGGAGCTTTTAACGTTAACAAAAAAGTGTAGCTACTCAAAAAAAACTGGAAAGTGGCGTCTACACGTATGTTGACGAAAAATCCATCTAGAAATGAATTTATGTCGTGAAAATCTCAGAAATTTTCTCAAATTACAGTGACTACAAACGGTGTATTAAATCATTTCTGACATGATTCGATAAACAAATAGTTTTTGTTTAAACTTGACTGAACAAATTAAAATTGTAATCAAAGGCGAAATAACGCAAACAAATGTCAAAAAAAGAGATCCTTTTACTCTGGCACTTTTTTGTGTAAACGCCACTTTCCTGTTAATTTGTGACGCTACACTTTTCTGTTAACGTTAAAAATTTCACACAAGTAAAACATAAGGTTATTATCATTTCTGAGGCTTGGCTGACAAACTTGTTCAACACTGAATAATTTCCACCAGCCAACTGCCTTCATATAGATAATAATATAGAGTATAGACACCAGTTTTACGATTTCAACAGCACTTTTAAGAACGTGGGTGTGTTGATCACTATGAAGAGTTTATTCAATCGGACCACAGATTTTGGTCTTAAAATGGGACTTGAGAATTATGATTTTCGTCTATATATTGTACTAATTATTCTCATATCTATATTAAAACCAAAAAATAATAAAATTTACGTACAGGAATTTTGTAGCTATCAAGTCTCATTTTGCAACCAAAATTCTTTTTCAGGGTCCTTATTCTTGAAATTCACCGAAAAAACGTTTATCATAGTTGTGTCATCATTTCATCAATCGCTCACTTGTACAACGTTAAGTTAAATATTTTGTTTCCTTTCTACGTTTACGAATACGGATAGGATTGTCAAATTAATTTTGATTTTATGACGTATAAGTGAGTCTAAGTATGAATATTTATAAACAAAATTCACACACAAGACAAGGTTGAGCCTCAGCTTTACAGAAATAGAAGCGCAAGTAGAGCAATGCAGATATCACGTATTCGAATCTACCGTAAAAATGTGTTCAGAGTTTAAAGAAGATTCAAAGGTTTCCAAAGGCATGATACAAAAGCAATATTCAGTAATTAGGTGGTGTTGCGAATGTTGTAAGCAACTGAAATCAGTCGAGTCAAGACTGTGGAATCTCTCACAAGTTCCAGCTTTCACTTAAATAAATCGAGTCCATCAATGATACTTCGATTCAACTCACGATGTGGCTAATGATGAAGTGTTAATTTATAGTATTTAAAATCACTAAAACCGTATACCAATGCAACCCGTACAAACTAAGATAATAAATTCAACTCAAACCTTTTCCAAATATTTTCTTGAGTCGAAATTGAAAAATTTTTATTTTCTGAAACCCATCGTTTGCACCAATCGATATTGTAAACAAGCCGAATGGGAAAATTCCGAGTAAAAAATAGTACGCGTCGGTTTTGAAATCAATTCATCACGAATTTATTCCAGAATCCAGAGAAAAGGTTTGGTGCGTAGACCAACAAATATGAAGCAAGTCGAAACTCCTTTACGAGCTAAAATGTAAAGGTGATGATTTCAAATCGACAGATCTGAATTCATGCGAAAAAAATGCATTTCAGGCATTGAAAGACACGATGTCGAATGCCGTTCGTCTCGTTCACTATCAGATTCAGATTTTAATCGGATTCCTCAAAATTCAGTAACGGCTTTATGATATCTCGCAGACATCTGAATGGGAATCTGAATGAAAAGTAAAGTAGTTAAGCATAACAGAATAATACTTCTGTTTAGTGCGTAAATTAATGAATTACGAAATCATGAATTTCTGAAGAAGAGTTATGAGCATTAGAAATTAATACTTTTGAATATATTCTTTGCGTTCAACAAATGCATACAAGAAATTTAAATTTTGTCACACATATTAAACTATCCCTGAAGATTAATGAAAACTATTTTCAAATGAGATTATGCAACAGAAATTTATGCATTTCCATTTAACACTAGATACCGTAATGCATCACCATAATCGTGATCGCAATTAAAAACGATCTCCGTTGTATATCATTCACCTAAATCTTTCGTTGTCATCATCAATTTTAAAATAAATTTATCAAACAATTAATTGACTTGGTACACATAACCGTCCAATCATCACACCGTTATTAACTAAACAGCTGATACGACTATAATATTGACTGACTTATTGCCCTGGGTGATCTCTAATAATATGTTATACATATACATCGTGTATAATTGTGGCCTATAAATTTTACAAAAAGCAAAACAAAACTGACAAAACACAAAAAAATTGTGCGTTGACAGGATGTCACTTTCAACATTCCATTTGGGGCCTCACGATCCTCATAATATATAAAAAACACGTTTTTGTACAGATGGCGCCATTATCTTTCTATCTGTTTCAAATTTATATTATATGATAATTTTACTTTTCTTCAAAAACGAAGATTAATTAATTTTTTATACATTTTTCATTTTAAATTAATTTTTGGGTTTTTAAAATTCAAAATAAAAATTTTTGAATGAAACAAAAACAAAAACATTTAAGAAGAAATTTAAATATTTTGAAATAAATCACGACAGAGACTAAACAAACTCCTACAGTTTATTTTTGGTTTTTTGGTATATTTTGAAAAAAAAAAAAAATAAATAAAAAGTGTGGTGTCATCCTACATACAAAACACCATAAAATAATTTTTTTTTGGTTTTGTCATCTTTACGATGAGATAAAATATTTTGTAATGAATGTACTTACTTCTAAATGTACACGATCTGGATTGTTGTTGTTGTTATTAACGTTACTACTGCCATTAATAGTTGTGTTAACCGTAACCGGTGTTTTACTTAAATTTTTCTTATCCAATTTTTTACTAGCAATTTGAGTTAAATCCTTTTCAGTCTCTTGATTCATATGTGGTGATGTTGTAGTTTGTACTTGATTAATGTGGTAATGATGATTTTTTTCATTTTTACTATTTTGGTGATGATGATTACTGTGATGATTATGATGATGTTGATGACTTTGAGGTGTTGGACATCTTATGTGAATTTGTTCCCGATCACTTGTTAATAATAAATCGGGTGGAGCACTACACGATGATGGTGCCCTTATTGGATAAATTAATTCTTCTGTATCTGTTGGACATTCATGAAAACCTGAAATCGAAATAAAATAGAATTATTAGCAATTTGTTAACCAACTGTATAACCCATTTATTCTTTATTATACCGCTCTGAATGGAATTTCTTTTAAACAATATTTATTGAATTTTTATAGCATTTCTGATTATATTGTAAAACCATAGCCAAAACGAAACATTCTTTAGCCCATACAAAGGCTGTGCACGACTGTGAAGTGTAATTATTATAGAGTTTCATGAAAACGTATAATGTAATAGTTTAGTATTGTTGTCGATTTCTATATCAATAAAATGTTTACGTCATTTATTTTCAAAAGTAATTAAATATTTAGCTTTTAGTCTAAGATAAAAAAAAAATTTACTGACAATTAATATTTCTCGCTGACTATCTAATTTTTGGCAAGATATCAGAATAATGTCTAATACTCTAATTTATTCTGAAATTTTTGTAATCAAAATAAAATAATATATTTTACAGAAGCTACTTTCATTAAAAAATTGAAATACAGACCTAGTATATACTCAGGCTGAATAAAGAGTTGGCACCACGACATTTATAAGTGCGTGCATATAACACAAAACATGTAACATGTTGATTGAATTGAAATGTTGGTAATATACTATACGCTATAATCAAGGCTGGCGTCTCGCCGATCATATATAGTATATATGGACGATGACGTACACTAATCGATTTCAATTAATTAAATTAATTGTTAATAATCATTTTTAATTAATTATTATTCAAGATATTAGTTCCAAGAAATATGATTAATTAGTCATCGCGCCACATCTCGGTATAAGCAAATAAAATTTGCATTGCGCACATTGACTGAAATTAATCGATCAGATGTTGTTTACTTAATGTTATAAAAGTGGTTCATGATACTCATTTATTTTCACTCACCACCTTACTAAATTTGCATTAACATAGCAATTTGTTAACAATTCATGATCACACAACGCGATCACTCACTAATGTGGTGACTTATGGGCAAAAATCATTAATTTTGAAATGTAATTTGATTCAAGCTTCTGCTGGGTTGCTACTCCGGTTTAAATCCTGCCTTGGTTAAGTCTATAATATTTAAAAACAAATAAGGTAGAATCGGTGTACTTAAGCCCAAATGAATCATTTAGGTTATATTGCAATATCCCGGTTACACAGACCACAATCTCTCTAAGCATTGTTCAAATGAAATGATCAAAATTTATTATTAAATTTTTATTTGATGGAGTTAGAACGATATTTATGTGCGTGATGTCACAATGTGCGCTTATTCTGATTCGCTAAATTTTAAATAATGCATCTCAAACTAAACTGGAATATTCATATACCTGCAAATTTTAATACATTAGGTGAGGCTAATTAAATATTCCGCTCACTGTAAAGACATCGTCTATCATAATTGGACAAAAACGCTAAAGTCAAGTGTTGATTTTTCATCTACACTGTAAAATTCTCTGGTTTGTTACGTCCGAACTGTTTGAAAAAGTCAAACGTTTTCCGTCGTCCTGATTGTGACTCAAACCGTAAATTTTCACGTGATTACTCCAGAACATGATTTATTTAACCTAGCAACATTCATAATAGGGCTTCTTCCCAACTTTTTTAATTTAAAAAAAAGATATATGTATGTAGTGCGGAGGATTAAGTAAGTTCCTTTGATGTTTGAATTAAATAAGGTTTCATGAAATTTTTGCTAGTATTTCGAAATTATTAAGAGTTTTTAAATTATTTGAAGTTTTTTATATTTTCTCGAGATTTGTAGATATTTTCTTAATGTTTGAGTTATTTGCATGATGAGCGTTCCATTTTATTTGAGGATTTTAACGGGTGTGGAGTTTTCAATAAAAAACAAAAACGTAAATATAATGTATTGGTGCAATGGTTCTACAGTAGACCAAACAATTTCTATTAGAAACAAATTAAAGAATAATCAAACATTTAATTATAAAACATAAAGTATAAAACAATTAGACAAACATAATTAGTATGCATGCTCTAAGCCGAGCTACTAAAAAATTAGGACAACTTAGACCTTTATTGAGTTTTAAAATTCCTAATTTGTTTGAAATATCGATTTAGTGGTTTTCTGTACTGAAGATTGCCCAAATCAAAGAGTTTTACCTAGGATGTGACACATGCCATTAGTTAGCTTAAGTAATGTGCTTTGATCTAAAATTAGTAAGTTTTGATTATGATAATAAAAAGTCTTTTATGGGTCAAAAAAACGACAATTTTCACATTCACCCACAAAATACAAGAATTTTTACTGTCACAATCAAAACTTACTAATTTTAGATTAAAGCAAACTAAGACAATGTTGATATCGTAAAGCTTTTATTTAGGTTAAGTTGGATTTATGACATAGGAAGATTGACATGACCAACCAAATTATTTAAAATGCCACCAGTCAAGCCTACTAGCCTACTTTGATCAAAAGTAAGAAATTTTTCAACTAGAGCATGGAACTAATAGGCGGGGCTTGTGATATTTTAAATAATTTATATTATCCTATGTCATAAACACAGCTTAAAAGAATAATTCTTGTCTACTATATCTTTTAATTGCTTTAATTTCATACTATACCTAAAATCAATGTTTACGTGATTGATTTCAGTCCGGAAAACGAATCATTACGGACTACGGTACAGAAAAAAATAGTCCGGAAAACGAGCTATTACAGTACAGAAAAATATAAAACCAAACAAAAAAAATAACTAGGGTAACTTGATAATTTTAAAATCATTTGGATTGATTTTCTTTAAATTTCAAATTCATGTTTTTACTTTAAAATTTAATTTTAAATGAAAAAATCGAAAATGTTCCATGTATGTAGTATGAAATAAAACGTTGTAACACACGTTGTAATAATAAACGTCGAACTCGTACTGTAACAACTCATTTAGCGCCCTTGTGACGTAAATAACTATTGAATTGATTTTCTTTAAATTTCAAACTCATGTTTTTACTTTTTAATTTAGTTTTAAATGAAAGATTTTAATGGACGGGGTTCAAGCTCCACCTGAACCGCAAATGTTTGGTAAAACATAAATAATATAGATAATTTTATTTTATTTAAGTATACTTAAAATAGTAAAAATGAAAAATATTCCAGCAGCCCATGTCTCCTTTGTTGCAAGCGGTTCTCATACCATGACATTGAATTTTTTGCTACATGATATGATTTGTTTTTTTATTTTTTGTATTTTGAAAATGATGATGATTGAAAATTTATGGTAAGCAATTATATTACATTGGGAAAAGTCGGACGCACAAAAATATTTAAGCTTGAGACACATAGAAAACCGAAAACATTGTCACAATAAGTTAAGTTCGAAAACGAAACGAAACGAAAGGGTTGATGAAATTTCAATAAAAACTTAAACCATAATCTCAATATATTAATTTTGACGTTTCTAGTAAAATATTTATTGTGAGTGAATAAAAAAAAAAAATGAAGATAATACCAAATTAAATTCGCATTAAAAATATAATAAATATCATTAAAATGGATTAAAATAATAGAAATAATTAGAAATACATAAATAAAACGAAACGAAACGAAAACAATGTGCCGGATAGAACACGAAACGAAAAGAAACGAAACGGAACGAAACGAAACCTATGTGCCTCAACCCTCAAGCTATAGTGGAGATATACTCGATGTTACTCAGACGTTCTAAAATGACAAAAACGCGCTTGCAAATATTGCAAGATAAACTCACTATTGAATTCACGATTTGGACATTTCTTTGACATTTATGTCACAATAAAAATAAAAATTGATTGCATCATTGATTCTCAATTATTATAGAAATAATTATAAAATGCATCGAGAGATGAATGAAGATCGAGTAAAAATATTAAAACTGATGAAGAGCGAGATATTGGTTTGCTTTTAGCGCAACAAATAAAAATAAAAAATAAATTAAACGTCAAAATTATAACAAAAATAAAATAAAAATGGGATATTATTTTATAAAATTTCTGTAAGATGTCACTTTAGCACTAAACAACAACAAAAAGTCAAAGTTAAATTAACTTTTTTTGTGACTTCTTAGTAGCGTCGAGTATAATCGCTTTAGTGCAAATTCATAAACTTTAACTTTTTTTTTTTACTTAGTCACGTCGCACAGTGGGGCCGATTACCAAAAAGCTGGCCAAAATTAAAAAAAAAAATTTTATTTAGGTTTTTTTTTAAAGTTAGGTTGGCTTTAATAATACCCTAGGCGTCTTAAAACACTCATAAGAGCGTCGAAATACATTAACCTGCTCTAGAATTTTGCTTGCAATGTACCTTTACTCAAGCTGCAGTCGTTGTGTTAAATTACTTAATAAAAGACACTAGTGCAAAAACATACGTAGAAGTTTAAAAATACAACTGATTTTAATCAAATAAAATGGAGTCAATTCCTGGAGGTATGTAGAATATAATAATATGTTTTAAAATATTAGTATCATATTTTAAACAATAAATATTAATTAAACAATGATTTTTGATGTTTTTTTAAACTTTATATTTTAAAATAAAGCAAGTTTTTAATGAAAAAGTTATATTGTTCTGTAGTGTTCGGCCATCAAGTGCATAAGAGGTTGCAGTTAAAATATTACCTATAAAATAAAATAAAAATCAGCTGCCCCTAGCTGCCCCTCGATTTTTTATGGACATTTAAAAATAAACATTGGCTTTACTATTATTTCGTCAACCTAGCCTCTTAATAAGGAAAATTTACTCACACGGTGCCGAAGATGAATAAGCGAGAGAAAGAGAGAGAAACAATGAGAGAGAGAAAAGAATATCTACGTATAAATATATATACAGGTTGACATTTAAATTACGTACCTGAATATCTCGTCACGGGAAACACAAATCCAAAAATAAAATTTACAAAAATTATTGGGTGCGGAAGGAGAAATCGGATAGTGACCTTGACTTTGACCTTCAAGGTCATTTGAAGTGAAATCGAATTATATAAATAGAAATTCCTATTTTTGACCCGCATTCTGAAAGAACGGGAAATTTTACGTCCGAATACGTATTTTCCATAACCTCGCAAGGTCATCATGAGGAATATATTTTCTTGAACTTTTTTAAAATGGTTTTTCGTAACGACCAAGACACGTGAATTGATTAATAAATGTTTCTTTTAATTATATGTATTATAAATATTTATTTATAGTTTCACAAACAAAATTTCAATCCGATAATCAAAATTGCATAAAATATCGGTTATTTGACAAATAAGGGTTGCTAATAAGGGATGAAAGGGGTGAGTTTTGTAAATATGATGGGAAATTGGTAATCGGTGTCCCAAAAAACATGAAAATGACATGCATCTTGACTGTAATATGATATATACGGTATTTTACGCATAGGTGTTGTTAATAAGGGGGGAAAGCGGTGAAATTTTCTAAGTCTGCTACATATTCGTAATCAGCGACCCCGAAAACCCCCGAGTAGGGAACTTCAGATCCATTACTTGATTTTACAAATTTTGGCCAGCTTTTTGGTAATCGGCTCCACTGTGCGTCGCGTCGGTCGCGTCGAGAATATCACAAGGGTTAGTCTCAAAGATGTCGTTATAACATTTTAACACAGCATACATGTAACGTGAGAACTAAAAGTACTCTCCTTATGTTTTTGTATTTTTTGTTTCTATTTTAATGTGTTAAATAAAAAGAGAAGAAATATTTTTATTTAATATAACATTTTACATGACATTTTAATGCAACATTTAAGGGGGGAACCTCCTCCAGACAACTGGTTTTTCAATAATTTTTTACAAAAAATTGAGAGCATTTATTCCAATGAAACAAATTGCATAATAATATTGACGTTTAAATGAATACAAAAAAATTGTTTTATGACTGAAAAAAAAAAAAAATGGCGGCGCTAGAGGTGCTCGAACTAGACTACTAAAGTTTGCGCCGTGGAACGCCCAGATCCTTGTAGTTAACTAAAATCAACGAAACAATTTTTTTTTATTAAAATAATTCATTCCGCTTTGCATGAACCTAAAAGTTGCAAAAAAAAAATAAAATTGAAAATTAGAGGACAAAAAGAAAAAAAAACACGTGTTTATTTATAAACAATTCGTTAAAACCAATATTTGTTTAAACAATTTATACGAAATTTTAGGTTTGTGCAAAGGCCGATAAGCTAAAGAATATGTGTACAAAATTTAAAGTTGATTGGTCCATTACTTTTTGAGTAACATTCACGTTTCAAGAATAACTCGATTAAAGTTTTCGTTCTTGAAGAGAACGCATTACTTCGCATCACTTCGGTGACTTCCTAGCGATCTTTAGGACTTTCTGCTGGGCTTGAAACTTTGGAAATATATTTTTCAGATACTAAATGAATTTTTAAAGTAAAAAAAAAAAATGCAAGAAAATTAATATCTGGAGGAGGTTCCCCCCTTAACATACATTATCTAACGCAGCGTGTAACATGAACCCAAAACTAGTCCTCTAAATGTTTTACCAAACATAAAATTGAATTAATGTCCCATGTAGTATGAAATAAAACGTTGTACGTTACACGTACGTGCAATGATCAAGATCAGATCATGTTGATCATTGTTCCTTCATACGCGTATTGTATTTCAGCATATTCTTTGTCGCTCCTTTCCTCTACCAATGATAAAGGAATAAGATGAATACAATACTCGTGTGAACAGACAGAATGAGTTCGGTATTTAATTTTATTGTTCATTTCACTACTACCAACCTCTTAGTACAAAATTATTGTTCACCTACATTTTAATAGCTGAACCAATTTTTAGATCACCATTTGTGAACCAAAATCAATGTTTGATCAAATATTGTTGTTGCTTCACATATAAATTTTGATCTGATCCGGATCACTATGCTATTAGTACAAAATTAATGACCTAATCATAAAACATTTACTTTATTTAATTGAAAAAGTTGTCCTTTTGAGAAAGGTGACGCATTTACCGAATTTAGTGAATTTACCCTGACTATTGGTTTTGGGAATTTTGTTTGTTTGTTTAATTTCACGTGATCGTAAACCGTTGACATTAGAAATCCTGAGTTTCGAAACAGTCAGGTTATTCCAGTACATTCGTCCCTCTAGTAATGAAACAGCGTACAAGAAAAATAGTAGTTTTAAAATAATTCGCATTGAAATGTTTATTGAAAAAACTTTTTGAAATAAAATCTTTTATTTTATAGAACATTTAATTTTCTATGAAATAAAAGATTTTATTTTAAAAAGTTTTCTCAAAAAATATTTAAATACGAATTATTTTAAAACTACTATTTTTCTTATACGCTATTTCATTACTAGAGAGACGATATGTTTAAGATGGAGAGTGTTTGGCGATTATTCTACAATCTAATTTATATTATTCGAAAATCATAGAGCCTTTTCGAATTGCTTATACAATTGTTTGATATTTTAAAAATTATCCGAGACTAATTAATAAGTGTTCCAATATTCTACAATTTTAGCATATTTTTTTTGGTTGAGCTTTGTGATAATTTGCTTAATGTTGCTGATTTCTACAAATAATTCGATAATTTCCACAAATTTTCCTAGATTTGTATATACATACATGGTGGTTTGGCGTCTATTGGAAGGGGCTCCGTATCCTTCCAGTAGGCGCAAGTGTACGTACTGCCTCCTCGTGGCAACCACCGGTAACTGTAACCATTAGGCTGAATATAGACTTTTGTGACAGGCTAAAGTACGGCGCTAAAGGAGAAAACCTTGACAAAAAATCCCTAATCTAAGGTGGAACAGCATATGCCGATGGATGAATGGCTGATAGGTTAATCAGTCTATATATGCGGACTCTGGATACCAGGCACCCTCCAGTTTTATTTAGCCTTCCTGTAGTAAACCTGGGTGACCTACAGGCGACTTTTTTATTCCCAGCAACTCGCAAGAGTCAAATCAAAACGGTAGATGAGGCACGGGAAGGAATACACGGGAGTGGGTCTGCCCTCTCAAAGTCCTTGAGTCCCAATGCTACCGCTTTTCTAGCAGAAGTAAATGTTATTACATCTAGGAGGGAGAGCAATGAGCCCAGATAGTATGTAACGCGTGTAGAAGTATTTCCTACAGTAGACATCTAGGAGGGAGAGCAATGAGCCCAGATAGTATGTATCACGTGTAGAAGTACTTCCAACAGTAAACATCTAGGAGGGATAGCAATGAGCCCAGATAGTATGTCCCAGCAACTCGCAAGAGTTAAATCAAAACGGTAGACGAGGCACGGATAGGAATATACGGGAGTGGGTCTGCCCTCTCGACGTCCTTGAGCCCCAATGCTACCGCTCTTCTAGCAGAAGTAAATGTTATTACATCTAGGAGTGTAACAACCGCTTGTGGTTGTTATGTTCTATTTAATCTAAATCTGTAATTACGGTTGGAAATCCCAACAAGGTTGCATGTTTATCCACTGCGCTGCATAAAATCTCTTCCACTACACGTCATTCTTTCTTTGGCTTAATTTGTAATAGAAAATATATTTTTTTTTTGGTAGAGTGTACCATTTAGCATTTTATACTTCTCCGTATTTTGGTCGGTTACTCGATTCGTTTTATCATTTTTTGTTTGATGGTATGTAATGACGTGTAGTGGTTGGTGTGTTGCTTCATCTGTTTTGTTTTGGTTAGCGCGTGGATTTTCCATGTAAATGGAATGTTCCAGTGATTAAATTAAATAGTGTTGGTGTGTGCGAATCGATTTTGGGTGATGTCGTATGTGTACGTCATCCGAAATCTATCGGGGTCGAGTTTTGAATTTGATCAAGTTTGGACGTAGTGCGATGGCAAGTGAATGATTAGAGTCACTGTCTATCGAAAATATATATAATATTCTAAGTTTTGTAATTGAAAGTTTAGTTTAATTTGGGAAAAAAAAAAACACCAATGTACATGCATTTATATTAATTATGAATAATTTAATATCGATAAGTATTGTAATTAAAAGTTTTTAAGTGAAAAAAAAAAAACAATATAGCTATATATCTATATGTACAGTAATTGTGAATAATTTTAAGTGGTGCCGTGTGGCGAATTTAATATGGAACATTGTACATAATGATTTGATTAGTTAAATAAAATGGACAAAACAGAAAATTGATTTAAGATTGAAAATTGTACCTCATGATGGGAGTAGTTAAAAAAATTGAAAAAAATAAAAAAAAAATTTAATTTATATGTTATCTGTATTAACATTAATCAGTTTATGTATGAGTTCGGACCGTTAAAATTGTGAAATCAATAAAAATTATTACTAAAAATGGTGCAAGATTCAGAATTTTATTTTTCCTTCTGAAATTGAAAGGAGTGGTTTCAACATTTTTTTTTTTTTTTTTTTGTTGTTGTTGTTACTTGTCCAACATGGAAATAAATAACTACTGTATATTATGGTGAAGTGTGATGGCCGTTCTGCTTAATTGAAAGAGTGAATGAGGTGATTGATTTTACTACTATCCAAGCTATTTTAGTAGACTCAACAAGGAATTACTGTTAAATTCTAAATTCCTGAGCACGCTGTTTATTATCATAAATAGTGAAAATATCAATTAAAAGTCGTAACATTGGTCGAATTTTGGGTTTGTGGCAGCAACTCCGCCGAACGGAGTGGGGTTCGCGCAAGAGGGGGCAGCTGCGTCGGCGCTGTTGGTTTTTTTTTGTGTGGTCGGACAGGCCAAATTGTTCAGGTAAGGTGTACCCGGTAAAAATATACAAGAAACCGGTGGCACCGCGTGATTTTTTTTATTTTATAATTTTAGTTTTAATTGTGAGCCAAACTTGGTTTCCGTCGGGGTTTCATTATTATATTTTTTTTAAAATTATATATATATATATACGGCGTACCGTATGACGCACCCCACAAATCGATTCGCACCACGTTTGTTTCTGGTTTTATTTTCGTTAATGGTTCATTTTCCTTTCAAATTTTCTTTCCATTTCATTTTTTCATTTCTTTTGTCCAATTCAGTTTTCTGCGTAATTACGGATTTTTTTTTATGATTTCTGGTTCCATTAAGTGATGTGTCGTTAAGTTTCTGTGTGATCGCGTGAGGATGGGCGGCCTTATGCTGACCTAGGCCTTGTACAAGGTCGCCGGAGTGGCACCGGCGACCTTGTCGAACGCAACCACAATTTATGATTATCTACCACTGTGGTCGTGGCACGGTAGGATAATTTTCTAGTCCCCTTCGTTTTATCTCTATGCGGTTTTCAAGCATAGTAATATGTCTGGTAACCCCCACGCCTAGCGGCGAGCTTCAGCCAGTGCAATACCGCAACCAGACCTCTATTGCTGTGTTCTGATAACAAAATCCCTTTTGGGGGATTTTGTTACAGTGGCGCCCAAATTCGGCTAATTTTTTTGATTTTCGTCTTTTCAGATTTCACAATTTTTTTCAGCTTACTTGTTGTGAGTACCACGTGCAAAGTCCAACGCTTGCGTTGTTTGAGCTTGCACGGGTGCTCACATCAACGTTTTCTGCCCGGTCAACATTCAAATCTGCATTGCAACCAGCGTAAGCTGTTTGATTGCATGCAGATGAGAGTATTGATCCCTATTCTCGGCTCGTCTGATGAATGGGCTTACCATTTCTGCCATGTGGCATTGATTGTGGTTAAGCTCATTCTTCTTTCGTTCTGAGTTTAGTCTGTTTAAATTTTTTAGAGTCTTCGTACCTGTTAATTAACGTAATTTTCTATTTCAGTCCGACTACCTTCATGGGGAGGGATCACAGCACGTTCTAACCTTTGGTTATTTGATCTTGCTGGATTGCTCGTCATGTTGGTTCCATGTGTCATGGGTGTTGGGATCGCGAACTTGTTGTTTCCACCAATGTGGTGTTGATTGGACAGTTCGTGATCGCAGTACTCATTGGCACATCTTTAGTCAACTTCTACTTTCAGGTAAAATTTTATTTTTCAATTTTTTTTGTTCAATCCTAATTAAACTACTGGGACCACAGTGGTAATTTTTATTTTTATTATTATTATAGCGTTCACGCCTGGCTCAGCATGGGGCCGTGCTCACTTCTCATGTGATCACACTTCTTTGATTATATTCTTCATTTTTTTCATTTTTTGTTTTGGGTATTTTATTTCTTTGGGAACATTTATTTCTTATTGTTTGTTTTTCAGCTTTGGTTAGTGGAGCCGCTAACATCTGGTTAATAATTTTAGTTATTTCAGTTACTTATGGTAGTGGATTTCTTATTCCATTTCGTTACTTTGATTTTTGTTTACAGTTATAAGTTAAAAGTTTATACTAATTTTGATTATTTTTTTGTTTATTTACATTAAAGTTTTTCGGTTTTGGAAATCCTTAAATTACTATTTAATTTAATTAATATTTTTTTTATTATTCGATAATTTTTTTTTTCGGGAATCTTTTTATTGATATTTAACGTAAATTTTTTTTTTTCTTTCGGTAATTTTTTTTGTGTATATACATATATATATATATATATATATATATAAATATAATTCATTTTCTTTATTTTATTTTTTTTTGTCTCTCACATTCAGTTCAATAGTAAACTCAGTAAACATAAATTCTTTTTGTCCTTTAAATTATATTGAGGTATTAAGCAACACTTTAGATTCCAACACATTACCTTGGGATAGACTGGCGAGTACGGATGAGAAAAAGGTTTTGAGTTGAGCGCTAGTTCAGTATTGACGCGAGTGGTCCAGTGGATAGTAATTTGTGCTCGCAGCTCCTCAAACAGCCCGGCTTGTGGATATCTACTTGGTCATAGTGAGTCTAATTTGAGATTGGTGCTTCAATATATGTTTTCAATAAATTTCTTTAAATAATTAATTAATAATTTAAAAATTTTTTTTTCTGCTTTAAATTAAGTAATTCTATCTTGTTTTTTCATATATATATATATATATATATATTCAAATATTTTTATAGTTAATTTTTTTTTTGATGGGTAAAATTTATTTTTTTTCAGTAATTGCTTCAATTAAATAATTTGTTTGATTTTTTTTGTGGAATTGCCAGTATCGCTGGTCTTCATTTGGTATTCAGTTGTAGCTTTAAATTTTACTAACTTTTGGTTTAGGTAACTTTAATTATAACTATAATTTATTCAGTTTTCTATAAAGTAAATATAAGTTAGAAATTTTTTAAAATAATATTGTTAATTTACATTTGTCGAAAATTAACTCTCATTACGTTTAAAATCACGTTTAAATTCAATTTTGGTTAATTTTTTTTTGTAGCTTTAAATTTTTTTTTTTTTTCTTCTCTGTTTCACTCAATCTTTTCATAATGGACGAATTAATTAAGGCATTTAATGTGGATCCTAATTCAATTGATCAGGCGGAAATGATGAGAGTATTGACGGCTCAAGTTCAACTGCTGACCAACGAAGTGAGAATACAGCTGGATGCGGAACAAGCAGCCGGTGTGCATAGTCAGTTAAATCCAACGTTAAAAATTCCTGTTCCGGAGGTGTCTTTTGGGCCACCTCCTCACCCTGATTTTGCTGGTCCTGCAAGAGATCCACTTATTTCCACGGCGATAAACCCGCAGGACAATAATTTGCCTGAATTAACTCATTCTTTCATGGAACCTGTCTCTAAAGAGCGTTCATCTCCGGAGCAGGCTACCCAACGTTCCAATTTTCAGTCAGCACCAGATGCTAGAGATCTTCATAATAGTACTTTGAATCCCGTGCCTTCAGCAATTCATAATCCACCTGTTCAGTTCAACTCCGATTTCAATAGACGTTCCTTATCTCGATGTGGGATTTCCTACACAGGTTCACCTTCTGGCATAACTGTGGACATGTTCCTTTTCCAGCTGGACTCTGTAGTGAAATCCAACAATCTCTCACCTTCTTCTGTACTTCTGGATCTGCATCTTGTCCTGAAAGATGTGGCACTGCAGTGGTACTGGACCTACCGCAGGTATAATCCTTCAGCACCTTGGGATAGCCTCCGATTAGCCTTCCAAGAAAGATTTAAAGATAGGCGTACTCCCTACGAAATTCGTCGTATGGTTGAGTCTCGCAAACAGTTACCTAACGAATCATTCTTGGAGTTTTATCATCACATGTGGAATTTGGCCCTGCAGTGTCACACCCCTTACAGCGACGATGAATTCATACAACTACTGATGAACAATATGAAGCCTGTCCTTCAGTATCAACTTACTGATCGACACTTCTCACATATCAATGAGCTCATCAAAAGTTGTACTTCATGGGAAGATTCGCTAAAACGTTTTCGTTCTCCACCTGATTACTCGATGCACCCTCGTCGTAGTATCAATGAACTCGGTGTTGAGAGTATGTATGATTCAGAACCAGTCGTTCCAACTTCTAATCCGTCAGTTTTATCCGCAGATACGTCAGGAACCGCATATCGCGTGCCATCTGGTGTTTTTGTTCCGACGTCCGAATCTGTGCAACATATTTCTGCGATTAGCCCAAGTCACTCTTACCGTGTCCCAATGGGAACATCGGCTACAACTTCTACGTCATTTAAATTCCCTTCTACTTCAACTACACCTAATGTAAACAATACCTCCAGATCTGGCCGCAATTACATTTGCTATAATTGTTCTGATATAGGGCATGGTTTTCGAGACTGTCCTCGTCCTCACTTGGGTGCCTTTTGCTATCGTTGTGGTCTCAAAGGCACCATTTCAACAAATTGTGTTCGTTGTGCGGGAAACCAGATCAGTGGTTCATGGAGATCGGGGAGCCAGGAACCACAGACCATCTCAACCCCAACAATAATTACCAAAGTAGATACAGTCAGCAATACCGACCCAGAGTTTCGGAAGAGACTGATGCCAGGTGGGAAGAATCAGTCGAACCAGTGAAAGTTCGCGTTGAGTCCTTTGACTCCGCAATCTCTTCTGGATCTGGTTCAGCTGGTTCCGACTTAATGGTATCGGACTCTTGCTTGCCTGTTTCTCCACCTGAATGTCGAGTAAATTCCTTTTCCAAATTGGAACACTCCATTCCTTCAACTTCTTCATTTCACAATAGTTCTAATTTTTCTGATTCCGTTCCATCTATCCCCAACACTTTTGGGAAGCTCAACTCAACTCAGTTACTTCGCTCAAAAAAATACTGGGAGCAACGTCGGATTTTGCGATCCTTTGTTGTTTCTTCAGTACTCGGTTCTGAGACAAGCGATAAACGGCCCTATGCCGATATTCTTGTCAATGATGTTCCATACCGAGGTCTATTAGATAGTGGAGCGAGTGTAAGTGTGTTGGGTTGTGGTTCTGAAAAGTTGTTGGCGGACAATAATCTTCATATTCATAATTTTCCTACTTCTATTCAGACTGCCAGTGGTCGGGGCAAAACCACGATTAGAATACCACCACAGTAACCATTGCTTGTCGTAAGAGGCGACTAAACGGTTGGAGGTCGGATTAACAAACCGCCTCCGTCAAATTTTGACATGTTTTCAATAGTTTATTTTCTAATTCAAAAATTTTCATTAAATCCTTTTGCTGGTTTCATTGTTCCTTTAATTAAATCAGTTTTATATTCTTTTGTTGTCTCTGGTCTTTAAGTGCCGATTCTGACATTCATTCCTACATCCGCTTGTTGCGTTGAATTAGTGTGTAAGGTCAGATAGGTTCCCTGAAGTCAGAAAGTCGAGTTCAAGTGGTTTCTTTTATTTCTCTTTCTGTTTTTGGGAGTGGTGTCCGTAATCCACTACTACTTCTGCCTTTGTGGTATTTGACTTTAGAGTGAGATTTCGGCTCATCATTCTTGAAGGCACACGTAAAGCTCAACTTTGTTTTCTCTTTCCGTTTTGGGACAATTGCATCAGTAACTTGTCATTATTTCATTTCAAATATTTTTTTTTTCTTCTTCTCAGTTCAATTTCATTCTTTAGTTTTATTGGTAGTTATAGTTTTAGTTTATTGTTTAGTGCAGTGTTGCCATACAATTTCTAAGAAAATTATTTTGAGTGCAGTGTTGCCATATATTTTAAAGTTTATTTCTTTATTTTATTTTTTTTTTGGGATTTAGTTTTAGTTTTTTCAGTTATTTTTATTATTAATTAGTTTTCCTAGTTCAGCTTAGGTATTTAAGTGAAATTTTTATGTATTTAATTTTACGTTAATGGGTAGGTTCAAATGAACTCCATGTATTACAAAATATTCCATATAAGACAAAAATTCTCTATCAAATCAAATTTTTCTATACGACACAATCCCTATAAGACAAATGATCTTTCATTTTTTTTTTTGTTACTGAAATTTGGAACGATACAGAGAAGATTAGCATGGCTCCTGTGCAAGGATGACACGCAAGGTCGTGAAGCGTTCCACATTTTTGTTCTTTAGATAATTTTTTTATTTAGTTTTAGGTGTCTGTTACTTTAGTTTGTAGGTTTATGGTTAATACCAATTATATAAAATAAAAAAAATAAAAATAGTTATAATATTTTCCCTATAAGACGCAATTTCCCGATATGACAAAATTACCCTATATGACAAAATTTTCTTATTATGACATAATCTATATAATACATTAAATTTGTAAATATTTTTTTTCTTTTCTTTATTTTTTATCATTGTTATTAGTTAATAGTTTCTTTCATTTATAAATTTATTTGGGTAATTAATTTTCTTATAATTAATTAGTAATTTAATTGGGGTTATTATTTAGATATATTTTTTTATTCTCTTTCTTTTATATTAATTTTTTTTGATTACTTTAATATTTGGTTTTGTTAGTTTTATATACATATATTTTGAAATTTAAATTTTTTTCCTTCCGCCACTTCAATTTTTTCTTTTCACTCTTTAATTCTCCTGTTATACAAGAAAATGTGTCTAGTTTAAATTCTTCAAGTGACAATTCGGTTCTACATATTGATCTTAACTCTTCAGCTTTTCAGGACGATGAATATGTACAACAGATCAATCGAGTACAACTATTAAAAGATTGCGATCACAACTTCAAAATTCGTGATAATAAACTCTTGATCTTACCTTCCTACGCTTCTCGTTATACGTCCACTGATTTGTCTGAATGGAAGTTAGTAGTTCCGTTGTCCTTGACTGCAAACTTAATTGAACTGGCTCATTCTTCTCCTACTTCTGCTCATATGGGTATTAAAAAAACTGTAGAACGACTTCAACGGCAATTTTTCTGGTTTGGTATGACTAAACAAATCAAACTTTTCATCTCTAATTGTTTACAATGCAAGATGAATAAGCCTGTAAATTTTAGCACTCAACCTTTGATGGGTTCTCAAACTGAGTCTACCAGACCTTTTGAAAAATTGTTCGTTGATTTCCTTGGACCTTATCCTCGCTCCAAACGAGGTAATACCTGTATCGCTATAGTGTTGGATCATTATTCAAAGTTTGTTCTAGTCAAGCCTTTGCGAGAAGCTTCCGCCTCTTCTCTGTGTAGCTTTTTGGAAAATGAGGTGTTTTTACTTTTCTCTGTGCCTGCAGTGATTACTTCTGATAATGGCAAACAATTCATATCTAACTTATTTAAAGATCTCTTAAAAAAATATAATGTTGATCATATACGTACTCCTATTTACTCTCCTCAAAGCAACGCTTCTGAGAGAGTTAATCGGACGTTACTGTCTAGTATTCGTTCTTATCTTGATGATCATGCACATAATGAATGGGATTGCCATCTCTCTGAAATCACTGCAGCATTGCGAAATGTTAAACACGACGTCACGAATTTTTCTCCTCACTATTTGGTCTTCGGTCAACACATGTCATTAAACGGTTCAGATTATGCTTTACGTAAACTTTTATCTCCTCAGGATGATAACGAAATACATGTGTTGTCCAAATCTAATAGATTGAATCTTATTCGTGATCAAATAACTCATTACCTGAAAGTTGCACATGAGAAATCAGCGGTTCGATATAATTTGCGTAGTAAAACTAGGAATTTCCTGCCTGATCAACCTGTGTTTGTCCGATCCTTCGCACAAAGTAGTGCTCCTGATAGATTTTCTGCAAAGTTAGCTGCTAAGTTTATTCCTGCTTTTATCACTGATAAAATCGGAACAGTCTCTTATAATATCAGAAATCTTGATGGAAAACCTTTGGGAGTTTATCATGCCAAGGATATACGATTGTGACAAATTATTAGTGAAATTTTTTTTCTCCTTCCCTCTTACTTTCATGCCTGGCTTTGAGATCTTTTCTCGGGTGTGAGTCGTCCCCACGCTGTAACAACCGCTTGTGGTTGTTATGTTCTATTTAATCTAAATCTGTAATTACGGTTGGAAATCCCAACAAGGTTGCATGTTTATCCACTGCGCTGCATAAAATCTCTTCCACTACACGTCATTCTTTCTTTGGCTTAATTTGTAATAGAAAATATATTTTTTTTTGGTAGAGTGTACCATTTAGCATTTTATACTTCTCCGTATTTTGGTCGGTTACTCGATTCGTTTTATCATTTTTTGTTTGATGGTATGTAATGACGTGTAGTGGTTGGTGTGTTGCTTCATCTGTTTTGTTTTGGTTAGCGCGTGGATTTTCCATGTAAATGGAATGTTCCAGTGATTAAATTAAATAGTGTTGGTGTGTGCGAATCGATTTTGGGTGATGTCGTATGTGTACGTCATCCGAAATCTATCGGGGTCGAGTTTTGAATTTGATCAAGTTTGGACGTAGTGCGATGGCAAGTGAATGATTAGAGTCACTGTCTATCGAAAATATATATAATATTCTAAGTTTTGTAATTGAAAGTTTAGTTTAATTTGGGAAAAAAAAAAACACCAATGTACATGCATTTATATTAATTATGAATAATTTAATATCGATAAGTATTGTAATTAAAAGTTTTTAAGTGAAAAAAAAAAAACAATATAGCTATATATCTATATGTACAGTAATTGTGAATAATTTTAAGTGGTGCCGTGTGGCGAATTTAATATGGAACATTGTACATAATGATTTGATTAGTTAAATAAAATGGACAAAACAGAAAATTGATTTAAGATTGAAAATTGTACCTCATGATGGGAGTAGTTAAAAAAATTGAAAAAAATAAAAAAAAAATTTAATTTATATGTTATCTGTATTAACATTAATCAGTTTATGTATGAGTTCGGACCGTTAAAATTGTGAAATCAATAAAAATTATTACTAAAAATGGTGCAAGATTCAGAATTTTATTTTTCCTTCTGAAATTGAAAGGAGTGGTTTCAACATTTTTTTTTTTTTTTTTTTGTTGTTGTTGTTACTTGTCCAACATGGAAATAAATAACTACTGTATATTATGGTGAAGTGTGATGGCCGTTCTGCTTAATTGAAAGAGTGAATGAGGTGATTGATTTTACTACTATCCAAGCTATTTTAGTAGACTCAACAAGGAATTACTGTTAAATTCTAAATTCCTGAGCACGCTGTTTATTATCATAAATAGTGAAAATATCAATTAAAAGTCGTAACATTGGTCGAATTTTGGGTTTGTGGCAGCAACTCCGCCGAACGGAGTGGGGTTCGCGCAAGAGGGGGCAGCTGCGTCGGCGCTGTTGGTTTTTTTTTGTGTGGTCGGACAGGCCAAATTGTTCAGGTAAGGTGTACCCGGTAAAAATATACAAGAAACCGGTGGCACCGCGTGATTTTTTTTATTTTATAATTTTAGTTTTAATTGTGAGCCAAACTTGGTTTCCGTCGGGGTTTCATTATTATATTTTTTTTAAAATTATATATATATATATACGGCGTACCGTATGACGCACCCCACAAATCGATTCGCACCACGTTTGTTTCTGGTTTTATTTTCGTTAATGGTTCATTTTCCTTTCAAATTTTCTTTCCATTTCATTTTTTCATTTCTTTTGTCCAATTCAGTTTTCTGCGTAATTACGGATTTTTTTTTATGATTTCTGGTTCCATTAAGTGATGTGTCGTTAAGTTTCTGTGTGATCGCGTGAGGATGGGCGGCCTTATGCTGACCTAGGCCTTGTACAAGGTCGCCGGAGTGGCACCGGCGACCTTGTCGAACGCAACCACAATTTATGATTATCTACCACTGTGGTCGTGGCACGGTAGGATAATTTTCTAGTCCCCTTCGTTTTATCTCTATGCGGTTTTCAAGCATAGTAATATGTCTGGTAACCCCCACGCCTAGCGGCGAGCTTCAGCCAGTGCAATACCGCAACCAGACCTCTATTGCTGTGTTCTGATAACAAAATCCCTTTTGGGGGATTTTGTTACAGGAGGGAGAGCAATGAGCCCAGATAGTATGTATCACGTACCGGTCGGCAGTATTATCAGGTTCATTAAGAGCCTGAATATTGGCTGGACGGATAATGAAAACATCTAGGAGGGAGAGCAATGAGCCCAGATAGTATGTATCACGTACCGTTAGGCAGTGTTATCAGGTTCATTAAGAGCCTGAATATTGACTGGACGGATAATTAAGTAGGGCTTATGCACAAAAGATCTTTTAGGTCGCAGTGCGGGGTGGCTTGAGCCCCCACATGGCCCTCAAGTAATAATAATAATAATAATATACATACATAGTTGAAATTGTTCGAGAATCAGATCGCTCGAGTTCTTTGAAGAGATTTGTTAATTCACAAACAAGTATTTTTATTTTAGAATTTTATTTTTAGAATTTTTAATTTTATTTAATTTGAATTTTTATAATTATTTAATTTATTTTAATAAATTTACAAATTTACAAATTTTATGGTTAATCACCATTTTATAATTATCACCGCACGCACGAGTTGGTCGGTATGTCACCGCGATGAATTTCGAGAGCAGACTCATTATTTTATTTTTGTCATGTAATGTGTTGTGGAAGAGTACATAGTTCAGTTGTCTTTGTATTGGGTGTGTTTCGTTTAAATTCTGTTCGCGTTGGAATAGACTATGTGGTGGCGAACGCATAACTCAGGCGCAAGATAAAAATGCGTGAACCGCCACATGACTCCCCCACGAGTTAGTTTTCCCCCTCTGTAAATGTGTGTATGTGTTGTTTGCTGTGTGCGAGTGTGCGTTGCTTGCGTGCGTATGTAAGTGTGGTTTGCGAGTGTGTGTATGATGCTTGCGTGTGTGCAAGTGTGTGTATGATGCTTGCGTGTGTGCAAGTGTGTGTATGATGTGCGAGTGTGTGTATGATGCTTGCGTGTGTGCAAGTGTGTGCGTGATGCTCGCGTGTGTGTGTGTGTGTGAATGATGCTTGCATGTATGTGCAAGTGTTTGCGATGCTCGCGTGTGTGAGTGGGAATCGTAAGCAAAACTGCGACTTGCCAGTGTATATCTGACATTTGCTTGTCTCAGTCTTGTCCGGCTCCTGCCTGACCTCAAAACATGCGCCAGAGCAGAAGGGTTGTCCTGTCTGACGTAACCTGTTTTGAGGTCAGTTCTGTCGAGTGTCGTGTCAGTCTGGGGATCGTGGTTGGGAATGGCTGGGTGGTCGCTTTGCCGTGCGACATTTTTCGGAGCCATTGTTGAATAAAACAAAATAAAAATATGTTTATTAAAAAAAAATCAGAGAGAGAAAAAAAAATGGTGAAAAATTTACATACATAATTTACAATAGAAAAAGACAATGAAATGTTGTTGATGATGATGCTGATTTTGCTTCTGTTGTTGTTGTTACTGCATGTATGATGTTGATCCGCAAAACTTATATGATGCGTAGATGTGCGGCATAATACGCCAATACGGCGACGGCCGGTATATGATGATCTTGGAATGATAGTATTGGCTGATATTGGTCCCGTTTTCCGTTGCTGGAGCTGCTGGAGGATCACAATAAAAAGAATGACGGTGGCGATATGTTTATGCCAGCTGTAGTGATGGCGGCGACGGTGGTGATGAAAGCGACGGCGGAGATGGTGGTGATGACGTTCTTTGACTCCATTTTATGAGTGTAATGTGTGTGTGTAACTCCGGTTGTTTTAATGTTGTAGCATGTTGTCATGCTTTTATTAATTAATTTTGTTTTTTTTTTTTTTGTTGCTGTCGCTGCGTGTGATAATTACTGATGTACGGGACTCCGCATATGTGACGGCGTACAACCACGTGTATGTTGCTGTATGACCCGTTATTTATGTGAGTGTGGGGTGGCACGTGTTTGTAATTGTGTGAATTTTTTTTGTTTGTTTTTTTTTTTTTATATATGTATCGGCGCACTTTATGGACATGGCGTGATGTCGTGTGACTCCATCGTGTGGTTCCACTCCGTAAAAACGGACGTCGGTGGTCACCAATTGTTAATTCACAAACAAGTATTTTTATTTTAGAATTTTATTTTTAGAATTTTTAATTTTATTTAATTTGAATTTTTATAATTATTTAATTTATTTTAATAAATTTACAAATTTACAAATTTTATGGTTAATCACCATTTTATAATTATCACCGCACGCACGAGTTGGTCGGTATGTCACCGCGATGAATTTCGAGAGCAGACTCATTATTTTATTTTTGTCATGTAATGTGTTGTGGAAGAGTACATAGTTCAGTTGTCTTTGTATTGGGTGTGTTTCGTTTAAATTCTGTTCGCGTTGGAATAGACTATGTGGTGGCGAACGCATAACTCAGGCGCAAGATAAAAATGCGTGAACCGCCACAGATTAATTGAATTTTCCTGGTTTAATTGAGTTGTTGCCGTTTATTCTAAAAAACCGAGGATTTTTCAACATTTTCGAGATTATTCGACATGGTTCGAGATTATTTAATTTGGCAAGGCAATGTTTTGCGTTTAGGTATGAGTAGCGATATTCTACACACATATTTAAATCTGAATCATCAACAATTTGGTAAATTTTAAAGGTTTTCCGCGATTCTACGAAATGTTCTAGGTTATATATTCTGTCCATATTATTGAGTTGTTAATGTTGAGTTGTTCGAATGATATTACATATTTTATTCGAGGTTTTTGAGGCCTTTGATATTATTTACATTCTATTTGTACGATCTGATTTTCAAAATTAATCCAGATTTACATGGCGTAGTCACATCAGCGCAGATAATTCTAAGATAATTATCCAAGATTGAAAATAATTTTCGAGAATACGAAAATTTTCTAGAATATTAGAATTTTTTGAATTTTCGAGTATCTGAGATTTTCTAGATTATAAATATCAAAATTGAAAATGAAACACATTTAGTTCTCAGATTTTCACCAGTAGAATCCTATTCTCTGGCTATCCAAAAGTGAATTAAATGATTTTCTGTCAAAAACACCGCAATATCGAACATATTTGAAAGCTTCTGTACTGTAATCCTCGCGGACAGAATTTCTTTCAAAAGTACGCCAAATTAGAACTCACATGTAGGTTTAAACAAATATTTGTAAACATTTTCGGAGATTTCGTCAAAATCGTTTGTATTATAAAAAAAATTTACTTTTATGTTTTGGATTAAGCTTTTAACTCTGACAACTCCGACTGTCATGCGAAACAAAGCGGCATCCATTCAGGTTTTTATTCTACAATAACTGGCAGGTAACACATTTTTTCTGTAGCCTTTCATATCTTGACCAGAATTTCCTTCTAAAACAGCAGATTGTTTAATATAATGCTAAGGAAGACTTAATTTTTCAACTTTTCATGAAATGTTAACATGGCAAATCCTGTTGAGTAACAGGAAATTTCTTTATCGGTAACCGGGAACTAGTTTTACCGGTAGAGAAACTACACTTTTTGTAATATATTGCCATAAATTAACTTTTCGACTTCACGTCAAAAGGAGCCAAATTAATTCGTTTTAGAAGGCCCATAGGAAATATATATTACTGTTTTAGAATTTTAAAATTTTTTAGTTTTTCTCCAACTTTTCGACCTTTATGAATTTGAAATACTCCAATTTCTAATATTTAGAACTTTCAAATTTTTAAAATGTTTAAAATCTAGAATTTCTTTAAGGAAAATTTTATTTTACTTACAATTTTAAAATGTCAAAACTTTTTAAAATACTATTTTTTTAATTTAGAAATTTTGAATTTTGGGAAAATTTCACATTCACATAAGCATGATGCATAAGGGTGCTTAAATTTGAGGTTAATTTTTAAGTATCTAAATTTGTATTTCAAATGATAGTACAAAGGTTCCAGTTTACTAATGGAAAATAATGTCTTGCAAATGACCTCCTGCTGTTCTACGGCAAGCTACCATTCTTTTACCAACATTTTCTATGAATTTCGATGAATATAATTAATAATATTCTCCTTGTTGGCGTGATCGTTTTGCCACTCCTTTAGGAAAAACTCTATTGGTATTAGATTACAAGATTAGGTGGCCAATTAATATTCCGTCTTCGAGAAATTATTCGATTACCAAAGCGTTCGCACAAAAGATCAATTATTTCTGTTGCTGTATGACATATGGCATCGTCCTGTTGAAAACACCTTTTCTGGACATCCACACCTACCAATTTGTCAAAAAAAAAAACAAAAAAAAATCAATATCGTATTCCGATATCGAGGTCCATTTACAGTAACAGCAACCCATAGCAAATAAAGTATGGTACAAAAAATATAAGGTAGCAAATTTCAAAATTACCCTCAAATTGAACCACCCTTTACAAAAAACTATGATCAAAAAGTAGTAAGACTTTTTAAATAAAACACAAACGGGTTTTTGTCTTTTAAATTTATTTCATCCCCTTTAAAGTAATCCTTTTCGGATAGAATACACTTATGCCAACATTTCTTCTATAGTCCTTCGAAACATTTGTTAAAGTCGATTCCTAAAATAGCCTTCAAAACCTTCTTCGAATCGGCTTGTATCTCTTCAATCGATTCTAAACGATGTCCTCGGAGCGGTTTTTTGAGTTTCGAGAATAGCCAGAAGTCAGACGGAGCTAAATCAGGCGAAACAGGACGGTTGTGGAATGATATGAGTCAAATTTTTAGCCAAATATAATGCAAAAACCAAGAGTCGAAAGACGGTAAGGACGTTCATCACCTTCAACACGTTATTTTTGAACAACTTATATCAATCAAAAACAGACTCGCTCTGGTTAGTGCATTATCACCAAAAGCCTTTCCAACATTTTCAACGTTTTGGAAGCCGAAATTTCATTTTTGAATCAAAATTTGATGCAACTTCTTTGCTCAACTGATTTAAAAAAATTGAAAAATTCACTTTTTAGATGAAAGTAATCAAGCGTATAACGACTAAAAATATTGACACGAAATTTGGCACAGATGTCTGTTAGGATGCTACTAAACTAAGAAAAAAACTACTCATTAAGGTATAATTGGGAAAAGTCTTACTACTTTTTGATCACATCACAGTAGAATATCATCGCATTTTTCAGCTAGCAGCGTAAAGGTTGTTAGTGCATTCATTCGGGTATTTCGAAACAAAATGTTGTATGCCTAGACAACATGAAGCACTTTTATTGGTTGGTTTGATTTAATCCCGGTAACCGCATCATCTTTTCTTTTAGCATACATTAATATACATAAATCAAATACTAACCAAATTTTAGTCTAATTCAAGTTGATTTTGAATCATGTTTCCCCCTTCTATACAGGTCGACCTCAACCCAAACCAATTAGGTTAGTTTAAAGTAAAATCTGATCTGAACATACTAATTTTCTCATATCTAAGCAGCTCTTTGATCTCATTAAAATGTTGATTTAAATCTAAAAATATTACTAAACTCCTACCTACATGCAATCATAAAATGACAAAATATATCGTATCCAACTGTGTTCTGACCCGGAAAAACTAAATTAAAACCTATGTTGTAAAATAAATATAATTTTAAAATATCCGCCAAATAATTCTTCTTCTTCCCCCCTCTCCCCTGTTTGGGTTCATCCAAAGAAGATGCGATTCAAATGAAAAATGTTCTTCTTCGTCTTCTTGATAGAAAAAGAAAAAAACTTCAGAATTTATGGACCAATTAACATTCAAAAAAATTAAAGTCTAAAACTACTATAAAAAAAAGAAACTAATTAAAAAAAAAATTGATTTAACATAAAAAACAAAACTGTATACATCCACATCTCATACACAGCTATACACAGATAGAGACGTACGTACATTAAAAGAAATGAAGAAAAATTTCTTTTCTTTTAATCTTCCTCTGATCTTTAATTTTTTTCGTTTTTTTTTTAAATTTTTTTTTTTTTTGTAATCAAAGAATCAAAGGAGAACTGAGCTGAAAAACTACAAAGAATTATCAAAGAAAATTAAACTTATAAAATTTAAAATTAAAAAAAAAACTGTTTTGAGCCACTTCAAAAACAATAATAATTTAATTTTTTTTTTTTTTCATTTTAGATGGATGCCAAGAATTGAAATTAGAAAATTAGAAAAAAATAAAGTTTATGTATTTTGTTTTTACTTCAGGGTCATATGGTGGTAGGTAGTCAGGTTTTTTTTTTCTAAATAAAATTTCGAGAAAATAAATAAAAAGAAAAAGTTTAGATTAGTTTACACAATGTTGCACAGAGTATGTTGCACACGAACATATGTATGTATTTACAAACGTACACACATGATAAAAACTTGTTAATTTTCTTCTCAACAAGATCTAGTTGTAGTTTTATATTCAACAGGTGAGATACACAGCAATGCAATAATTAATTAAGAAAAGTAGTTGTTGTTTTATGTAAAAAAATTTACTAATTTGTGAGCGGCTTTTTTTGTTTGTAACATTATATTTCCGGGTGGCTGCGCGACAATATCGAGTGGCGCCATGAAAATATATACATATGTATACACACAAATAATTTATTTAATGTTATAAGTATTAATTAAATTGCAAAAACAAAAAAAAAGCAAAAAATTAATATTAATTTATAAATCTAAAACGACGATATTTCTTTTTTTTTTTTTTGTAGCTAATGCCGCTTTGATATTTCACCTTGCTTCTATTTCGCGATATATTTTATTTAAGACAAAAACACATTTATAAACAATTTGGCTATACCCGTACCAATAAAAAAATTTATGGAATATTAGGCGCCATCTATTTGGTTCAAGTTTATTATTTTTTGCTTTTCTCAAAAACATTCTTCTGGACAATATCCGGACCTCTCTAAAAATCAGCAATCAATGACGCGCGCGCGGTGAAATAATTTTTGTTTCGTTTTTAAATTATTTGGTTCGGAACTAAAAAAAAGCGACTTAAGACATAAACATTGTTGTTGTTGTTTTTTTGTTCTGTTTCTTAATATTGTTGATGATATGATTCTCAATGTCGTTTAGTTTTCTTTGATTTCATTTTTTTTTATTTAAGAAGAAGAAATAAAAGATTTTGTTATTAGCATAATTACAGTCGGTTAAAAAAATAGAGCTTTGGATGTAATTAGAGCGGGATATAAACTAATTTACACAAGAATTTCAAGGCCATCTACCTGTGTTTGTATAGAATATCTTATATCAAACGTGGTTATGAATAAAACGAAATAAATTAAAACTTTGCGCCAATCCGACCTTGAACCAGAAATTTTAAAAATATTCTTATATAAACAACATACACTTAATATACATCATGTGTACGTTTTTAAGTGGATTTTTCTCCCCGTATTCATTTTACGTTTACATGGAGAAACAAAAAAAAAAAAACGTTTTTCTTGTGTAATTGAATCTATGAGCAATCAAGACTTCAAACAATCCTATATATACGACGTTCATGTAATGCAATAAGTAACTTCAAACAAAAACCTATTATATTCTGTGCTCTTGTATGTTTATAAAACTTATTTTTTATCGTTATTTTGGCTGAACGAAGAAAATAAATAAATGTCAACGGGAATGAGAAGAAAACATTATACATTCTTTTGATCCTCATCTTATATTATATAGACGCGTATACATTTAAAATTATGTATATGCTGCTTTCAGTTTTTTTTTATATTGTATATAACAAAATCTATATCACAAACAATAAGAAATTTTGCCTTTTGTATAGCGAAAAGTTCAAAACTCAACTAGGATGATAAAAAAGATAGCTGCGCAAAGACTTACAGTTGCTTATTATAAGTCAAAATTATGTTACTCATTTATCTTGTATACATGTTGAAAGGTAACAAATTTCTTTTATAACCACAAACTAACGTTATATAAATAATTTTAGTTTATGTATTACTAAATAACCTTCCCTTTTTCGTGTAAAAAATCCTTCGTCTTATCTTAGACATGTAAAAAAAAAAAAAAAAATTCTTTACAACATAAAACTGGGTATAGCTGTTAGAATTTATGATGGATAAGAAATTCTAACCCAAAATGTAATACATATCTCTTATTACCACAATCTACAAAGTGTACTATATACGAGATGTATAATATACAAGTCTAACCCAAATAAAATACCAAAAAAATAAAAAAGAGGATGAACGGAAAATAACGAAACACTTCATTTATTATCCCCATAAAATAAATCCCTTTTCCTTAACACATCACATCCAACCACGATATTAATTCCTCCGATTCTAAGTAGTACGTAGTGCTATCCCTTAAAGAAACGTATATTCTTTTTACGACTTGAAGTTTTATAAATTTAATCCAATCACAACAATATTATATGAAACTTAACCCTTTCCTCATATATATGTAGTCATGTAGGAACATTAGATTTTACAGTGATTTCATTTTAGAGTGGCCTTTTTATACCACTCGCTGTATATGAGTATTCATTTATGAGTATATGCTTTGAAGTTTATTTCATTTTTCAACTATGATGATGAAAATTAAAATTTTGTTAATTATAATTTTTACGCTTTTCTATCGCTTTGTACTTTACTTTTGTTGTACGAGTATATACATAGTATGTATGTACATATGAATGTTAGGTACATATATGGAAACGATAGTTTTACTTTCATAAGCTACAAAGAATGTAGTGGGTGTGGGGTGGTGAAATTATCATTGAAGTATTCAACACGTTTGTAGGTACAAATAAAAAAGTTTTAATTAAAACTTTTTGCTCCAATGAACAAATTATACGTTTTCATATTATTTAATGAAAAGATTGAAAAATTGGATGACATGATTATGTTGGTATGAAATGAAGTGTAGACACCGGAAATTTAGAGAACAACAATTATGATTTATTATATTAGAAGGAGGAAATTTAGTTAGTTTTCAATTTTTGTTTTAGACTGTACGGTACTCGTGCTTCCGAATTCTAAACTCTAGAGTTCAAATTATAGTTCACCATAGGAGTAATAAATACAAAGAAACCAAAGAGTTTATGGGCTAAAAAAATATTTATCTTCTAAATGAAGAAAAGGCCTGAGCTTTCTGTTCACCAAAAAAATTTTTATAAGAAAACTGCGATTTTAAAATTAATTATCGGTTTAGTTTCAGATTCAAAAATATGGGATTGACCTTTAAACACTGTTGAATAAAATATTTTTCACTGAAAAGGTTTTGCATATAAAATGTATCATAAACTAGGAGTTCGCCCACTGTTCGCTACGTTCACCAACCATTAATCTATAATACTTATAAAATATTGTTTTGTTATATCCATGCGATAAACGCTAACACAAAATGTAAAAAAAAGGTAACACGTGAACACTTCATCAGCCAATCATAGCACGAATAAAATTTTATATTTTTTTCGGTAAAGCATTTTGATTTTATACAGCCATTCCCGGCGAAAATAATAAAAAAAAACGCAAATTGGAATATGACCACTTTTGATTTTGACTAAAAATCTATGAAAATGTTCTCTACATGAAAAAAATTGACCCGTACTTTTTGTTTCTTAACTATTTAACGGATTTTTAATAGAAGATTTTAATGCTTGTTTTAATTCAAATTTGTTTGACAGAAAAATTAACGTAATTAGTCACATTTTTATGTGGCAATTGTTAATAATCCTGTATAATCGCAGACTGTTTTGAGTGTTTATGTAAAGAAACCGGTAACGACAGATTCGACATCGAGCTATTGTCCTCTGGCTGGAAATATATTTTCCTGACAATTAGATGTTGATACTGTTTTGAATGAACTACTATCGCTCGATACTAATCAAAGTGCAGGTTTCGATTCCATTCCTCCCTTGGTTCTTAGGATGACAGCCCATACTGTTGCCTTTCCCATCACCGTTCTATTTAACAAAAGTCTTCAGCAAGGATACTTTCCGAACCTCTGGAAATGCTCCTTAATTAAACCAGTATTTAAGTCGGGTTTCAAAAATTACCGAGCCATTAGTATTTTATCCGTTTTACCGAAACTTTTTAAAGTCAAGGATTTTTTTTATTTTATGCTCGTAGGTTTATTTCATCTAAGCAACATGGATTCCTTGCCGCCCCGGTGGCACAGTTATTAGCATGCTTGCTTTAAGCCCCGGAGGTCCCGGGTTCGATTCCCAGCGAGTGATGAAAAAATCACGGCTGGTTTAATGTAAGGATTAATGAACTAATCACTCATTATCCGTTGTAAAAATGATAACGAAACTTCAAAAATGAAGCGGCCAAATCCTTCCATGGGATGTAGCGCCAGCGAAAAAAAAAACATGGATTCCTTCCTGGCAGATCAACTGTTTCTAATTTGTTTTTACTCATCAATTTTATTTCAACTGCTTTCGAATTGAGGAAGGATGTACAGGTTGTTTACTCAGATTTTAGCAAGGCCTTTGACAAACTTGATCACAAACTACTATTGTAGAAATTAGAGTCTTTGAATTGTAATAGGTGCTAAACCTATTAGGTGGATTAAGTCGTACTTAGATTGTAGAACTCAAATCGTTAATATTGGGAATTACAAGTCTAGATTGATGCACGTAACGTCAGGGGTTCCCCAGAGAAGCCATTTGGGCCCCCTTTTATTCATTTTATTTATTAATGACGTGATTGACTGAATTAAGTACATATTCTGAAATTCTCATATATGCTGACGATATTAAAATTTTTAAAACTATTTCAGATATTCGGGATGCAGTGGATTTACAATCTGATTTATCGGATTTTACAAATTGGTGTACTTGTCATAATTTATTATTGAATACTAAGAAGTGTAAAACAATGCGATTTTTACGTATAAGGAATTTGAAATGACACTTTCATATACACGGCATTGTAGCTATAAGGCGTTTTCCATGTTAGGGTTTGTTCAAACGATTTTCTAAAGACTTCTGGGATCCTTATGCGATTAGAATCTTGTTTTCGTTAGTGCGTTCGCAATTAGAGTATGGCGTAGTTATTTGGGACCCATTTTATCAAGCATCTTCGGATCTTATTGAAAGGGTTCAAAAACAGTTTTTAAAATATGCCTTGCGTACATTACCGAGGGACAATAATCTTCCCAATTATATTCTTCCTCCTTATAGGGGAAGATGTAAACTTTTAAAATTGCAACCTCTCTCTATTCGTAGAATTGCGACGTGTGCCATATTTGTTCGTGATCTCCTCGTTTGTATGACTGATTGTAATGCGATTCTTGATTTGTTTTCTATTTACATTCCCACACGTACGTTACGATCAACCGGGAATTTTGTTCTTAAATTACCAATACGAAGGAGTAATTTATCTAGGAATGAACCTGTTTGTATATTGTCTCGGTTGCTTTTAATAAAGGTCGATCGATCTTTGATTTTAATTTGTCAAGAGAACGTTTAAGTTTTGATGTCTGATTTTCTTTGTGATTTTTTGTAAACTGTTTAATTTTTGTATTTTTAACTTGTAATAAAATTCAGTAATATTTTAAATTGTAACCAGATTTTTTTTTAAAGTTGGTAAATAAATAAATAAATAAATAATAAATAATTAAATTATTATTTTTGTAGTTTTTTAAAAAAGGAACTATTTTTAATTTTTAGTGCGAGTATTAAAGTTAATGTTTAATTGATAAATATACTGGCTCATAAAAATAAAAAACAATTTAATGTGTAGTATTTACTAATAAAATTTTAAAGAGAACCGACATCGAGAAGGGGTTCCCGTATATATATATTTTGTTTGAAGGAAAAGTAGGGCGAATGGTCTTCAACATAAAAAGTTCGTCATTTGAATTAGACGATACCGGTTTCGAATCCCGATAGGTGAAAGATGTAAAAGGTTCATCAACTGATTTCGGTCTCGTGATGGCAATGGACAATCTATAACCACAGTTACAATGTAGATTTCATGGGCTGAACCTACCGCCATTTAGTTACTGTAAGGTTAGCATGGAGCAATGTTCAGGTCTTAGGCGTTAGTAATTTATTTTATTAAAATTTCGAATTGAACGGACTTCGGTAGGCAAGTACATTTTGTCGATGTAATTCATCGCTCTGATTTATACCTAAGTGAAGCCCCGTCAACGCGTGTATTGGTATCTTACCTAAAGACTAGTTAGTGGTAAAACTAAATGTTTCCTACTTAACACTTCCCTTATTTCGTTTTGGGTAACTTCATTTATTCGGGTTTCCTCTTTTTTGTTTGTAGTGGGTGTGCTAAAAATAGTGCAACCTCCTCGCAAGTTTTAGCAAAATTGTTTGTTCAAAAAATTATTTTTTGCATCTAGGTTAAAGAAAACTGTTGCATATTTAATGGAAACTTAAACAATCGTAACGTGCTATTTTATCCTATCTCATGTTACTCAGTAAATGATAAAGTCTACTGATAGAAGCTCTTATTGATGCACAACCAACACTTTTTTTACACAGTCTTTTTTTAAAACCATTTTCGGAAAAAACACCGTGTAAAAACAGTGTAAAAAAGACCGTGTAAAAAATGGGTTGAGTGTATTTTAAACGTTAAACACATTACTTCACTGATTTGATTCAAAGAGCACGCTCCAATGTTAATATGTGTGCACTGAATTTCCTGTAAATCATGCACGGTTTGCTTAATTAAATTAGTGGCCTAGTTCAAGAATTTCCCTTCTAATATGCGCATGAATAGTACAGAACTTCAGTAAGATTTCTTGCTTTTAAAGTATGTAGGTCACCTTTTCCTTCTAAATATACCCTTTTTGATATTCTGCGTCTTGAAAATTGGTATAATTAGTCATAACAACCACAAATTATTAAAACAATCAATAATTCATACACATGACTTTTATCTATGCATTTTCAGTATTTATTTCAAAATTTGAAACACCCTTTTGTGTTGGCCATATCCAACTTTCAGCACCATAAATATGAGCAGTGTCGATATCTTACTTTAAATGGGAAAAGATGAAGAGATACATTTCATACACACATTTTTAAAATTTTTTAAAAACACTTGTTAAATATTTCGCAAAATTACAAAAGGTTTAAAAAATCACTCGATCGATTTCGGCTTATTAGGCCATCATCAGGAGTATCTACTAAACTGTAAAAATAAAAATGTAGTTATTTATATATATAGTTGGAAAAAGCCAAAAATGAAACAAAAAATTTGGTTCAATGAATTTTTTATCTTCACCAACCAAATTCAATATTTCCAATAATTTTTAAACGGAATAATTAAAATACGGCGTTAAGCTTTAAACTGCTAAAACATTAGAGCAATTTAATTCTATATCGTATCTAACTTCACTCTTTATCTATAGTATGTAATCTGTTTTACACACTGAGATATAATACATGGAGACGGCATGCAAAATATTTATCATAGTAAACAGCAAAAACGAATGGTACAAGTTTTTTTTAGTTGTACCGCTCATTTTATATATGCCTCACACTCTAAAAAGCTAATTCCGAAAAAGGGCCGTACTGGATTCGAAAATAATTTTGTTAACATTAAACTTGCACTTGACTCATTAAACATACATAGTATTTGAGACTGATTAACTAATTGAAGCATTATTTGAACTATTCACACATTGCACTACTTATCTTCGGAAAATATTTAAATAATTTCTTACTATTTTTCCTTGAAATTTTCAATACACACCTGGAAAATAAATAAAAACAAAAAAAAAATTATTTTGAAACGTCAAACCATAGACAATCATAATAGATCTCTCATTTGACTAAAAACAGAAAATAAAAACAAAAATTTTCCATTCAAATATTATCGGTGTATTGCATATACGTATTATATTTGCAACGCATTCTAAAATCATTGACTTATAAAATACACAACACAACGATACATTGGAATTATCAGAAGTTTTTGTTTTTTTCCTTTAGTTACTATTAAATGAGAAATCTAGTATGAATGTCTATGGTCAAACTTTCGAACATAAACAAACTTGTTTACTAAACATTTGTAAAAACAAAAATGTGAAAGAACAATTTAGCGTATTGAAAAAAAAACCGCGCATTTATTGATTCGAAGGTCATAGCCTACTATGTAATTATCGTGGTACGAAGGTTAGGAAAATTCGAAACTAATTCAAGAGAAGGAAAATAAATACGTTCTCTGTCACACAGACGCAAGCTTTTTTTCTTCTTCTTCGTTTTTTTTCTTGTACCATGAATTTTTGCCTATGCCGTATCCATGTATGTATATACATATCTCAGTGGTTTTACATAAAAAGAAATTTTAATTTAGTCAGCCACGTTTAATGTAACAAAAACTACATTTTAATTGAAATATAATTTTCTTTAATTAAAACTAGTTGTTTTTATTAATCATTAAAACACAAATCATCAGGTTATGGACCCAGAATTAAATGAGGAAAAATATAAAGTAGGGTTGTTTGATGGAACGAATTTCAACAACTGGAACTACAGAATTGAGGTTATGTTAGAAGAACGAAATCTTCTCAAATATACGAAAGAAAAATTGGAAACACTAATTAATAATATTGAAGATGAAAAGGAAAAAGAAAAGTGTAGATTGAACGAAAAAAAATGTAAATCGCGTATTGTTCAAAGAATTGCCGATACTCAATTAGAATACATCAAAGACAAAACTACAGCAAAAGAAATGTTGGATACATTAAAAGGAATTTTTGAACGAAAAAGCATAGCTAGTCAATTATATTTAAGAAGATAACTGCTAGAAATAAAATGTGATAATGCAAGTAATTTGGAACAACATCTTCTGGAATTTGACAAAATCGTAAGAAATTTAAAATCGACTGGAGCCAAAATGGATGAAATTGATATAGTATGCCATTTATTATTGACATTGCCAAGTTCGTTTGATCCAGTAATTACGGCTTTGTTAAAGGAAATTATAAATTATATGAATAAACAAAACAGAAAAATCGAGACAGATTGAACGACGAATCAAATATGGAAAATGTTGCCATGTCAAACACAGCATTTAAATTTAAATGCTACAATTGCGGTAAAATTGGGCATAAACGTTCCGAGTGTAGAAGTAAATTTGTTGCACAAAACAAATATTATCAGCATGCACATACAACAGAACGTGATGACGAAGAACCAGTTACATTTATTTCCTCTATGACATGTGAAAACAAATCTAACATTTCAAATGAAACTCAATTAAAGTCGATTATTGATTTGAAAGATAGAACAACTTGGTATGAAAGTAATTTTTGAGAAAGGAAGTGTCAAAATCTACAATGGAAATAAAATTGTGGGGCTTGGATCAAGAAATGACAAACTATATGAAATGAATATGGAAATTCAAGAATAGCCGGAATTAGTCAAAGAGGTGGAGATTTAGATATATGGCATAAACGTTTAAGGTCGCTGCACGAGTATGGATATAAATCCGTACAATCTGAATCCGGTCATTCATCCAATGAAATTACCCAAATATTGTCATGTGACCGAAAAAAATATTCCCCTATTTCTCCTCTCGAGTTAAAATTATTTCAACATTAAGCAAAATATCCGCAGAAAACCAACATAACCATACCAAAAAATATATATTACGAGCTATTTTTCCCCTATTTTTAGTTTATTTGCTTATTTCTGACTTTTCGATTTTTAAAAAAATTTGTTATTTTATTATTATTGAAATTTTCATATAATGTATTTGTTATTACTGAAACTAAAAGCAAAGAGAAGTTGATAAAATTTATTTAGCAAAAGTTCAAATAAGTTACTAACTTCGTTCGGATTCAGATTGTACGGATTTATATCCATACTCGTGCAGCGACCTTTAGGCCATTTGAATTATGTAAGTGTAATAAAATTGATAAGATATGCAATGGTAGCAGGCAATAGGCATAGCAAAATTAAATGATTCAAGTCATGGCCTATGCGAATCATGTATAGAAGGAAAGCAAAGTCGTCTACCATTCAATAATACCTACTAACGAAATTATAACATCTCGTCCTTTGGAATTAATACATAGTGATGTTTGTGGTTCTATTACACCTTCTTCTTGGTACAAACGAATTATTTTATTACTTTTATTGACCATTACACACATTTTGTAAGAATTTATTTATTGACAAACAAAAACGAAGTATTTAAGTCCTTCAAGGAATATGAAGCGCTAGTAACAGCACAATTTGGAACTAAAATATCTCGTTTAAGGTATGATAATGGAGGTGAATTCAGCTCAAATGAATTTATAAGTCAAAGGGAATTCAACTAGAATATACAGTACCATATTCACCACAACAAAACGGTGTTGCTGAGAGAATGAATCGAATGTTAATGGAAAAAGCGCGAACAATGATATTGGATTCAAAATTAGATAAAAGTTTTTAGAATGAAGCAATACTTACTGCAGCATACTTAACAAACCGAAGTCCAACTGTATCACTGAATGACGTCACACCAGCAGAACGGTAACAAACCTAAAATTTCGAAATTAAGAACATTTGGTTGTATTGCATACTCACATATACCAAAAGAACGCAGGAGTAAATTGGATTGCAGAACTGATAAAAATATATTCATTGGATACACTGCTAATGCTTATCGACTATGGAATATATTTAGTAGAAAAATCGTTATAGCACGAGATATTATTTTTGATGAAAAATCAAATGTTAAAGATTATCAACAAATATCAAAACTTAACAGATTTTATGAAGCTGATGAAAGTCCAATGGAGGATCACAATGGTAAAAACAGTAATGTGGAAGAAAATGATAATACAGATTTAAATGAAATTATAGAGGATGACCCATTAGAAAAAATAAGAAAAAGTCAACGAACTATTAAAGCATCAACATGGCTTGGGGATTATAATACATCATCAAATATAGTTTTTATCTTAAATGCGGAAAATTTCATTGAGGATATACCTAACAATGTAGAACAACTTAAAGAAAGAAAAGATTGGAAAAATTGGAAAATGGCTTTACATGAAGAAATCAATTCGTTGAATAAAAACAAAACATGGACATTAAACTAAATTACCAGAAGGAAAGAAAACAATAGGCTGTAAATGAGTATTCAAAATTAAAAGAAAAGGAAACAATGAAATTGAAAGCTACAAAGCAAGATTAGTGGCGGAAGGATATTTACAACAAAAAGGTTTTGATTACACTGAAACATACACACCAGTAGCAAAATTAACATCTTTAAAAATAATACTTGAATAGCAAATCAAGAAAAATTACTGATTCATCAGATGGACGTTAAGACTGCTTTCTTAAACGGAATTCTTGAGGAAGAAATATACATGAATCAAACTGAAGGATTTATTGATGATGACAGTTTGGTCTGTAAACTTAATAAGTCAATATATGGTTTAAAACAGGCATCAAGAAGCTGGAATCTTCGTTTTCATATGTTCATGACAAATATTGGATTTGAATGAACAAATGGTGATTATTGTTTATACACTAAGTTTATCGTTTATGGAACATCAAAAACTTATTTGATTTTGTATGTTGATGACCTTTTACTTTTATTAGTAATGAATTGAATGAGATAATGAAAATAAAACAAAAGTTGTCAAGTGTACTTTGAAAATTAATCAAAAACAATATATGATTAATATTTTGAAACGATTTGAAATGGAAAATTGCAAAATAGCATTAACACCAATGAACCAAATTTGAAGTTCACTGTGTGCACAGAAGAGACTCAATATACAAGTAAACCATATAAAGAATTGATAGGATGTCTGATGTACGTTATGTTAATATGTAGACGGGACTTGAGTGCAGCTGTACATTTTTTTAGTAGATTTCAAAGCAATGCAACAGACGAACATTGGATTCATTTAAAAAGACTTTTAAGATATATAAAAGGAACATTGGATTTAGAACTTGTATATAAACGAAGCAGTACTTTATGGATGTACCGATGCTGACTGGGCAAACGATGTAAATGATAGAAAATCAATTTCTGGATATATTTTTAAATTGTTTGAATGTATAGTATGGTGGTCAACTAGAAAACAGTGCTCTATATCACTTGCATCTGCAGAAGCTGAATATGTAGCGTTAACTAATGCTGCATGTGAAGCAGTTAGGATACGAATGTTATTACAAGATCTTAATATAATTCAGAAAACTGCCACTATTATATACGAAAATAATCAGGCTTGTATTTGAATAGCTGAAGAACCTCGAGAACACAAAAGAATGAAACACATTGATGTAAAGTATAATTACATAAGAGAAGTCATTCAGCAAAATAAAGTTAAAGAGGAGTATGTATCAACACAAGGGCAATTGGCGGATATTATGACTAAAGGATTACCTCAAAGGGGTGTTAATACATTAGAGCAATTTAATTCTATATCGTATCTAACTTCACTCTTTATCTATAGTATGTAATCTGTTTTACATAAAACGAAATTTTAATTTAGTCAGCCACATTTAATATACAATATAAAACAAAAACTACATTTTAATTGAAATATAATTTTCTTTAATTAAAACTAGTTGTTTTTATTAATTATTAAAACACAAATCATCATAAACAAGCGACAACTCAAGGGTTTTTGGAGGCTCACTTCATCTAACATATCATTAACAATTCCAGCTTACGTGTTTCGGCAGAATTTTTCGGCATAAACTCAGCTCAACTTTAGATTTTTATAGAAATTAGAGGGCTTTGCCACCTATTCACTACGTTCACTAACCCCCGACGACACCTACTCGCTACGATCACCAGTCACCGATTAATTTATAATAGTTTATTTTAGAATTACAAGAAATAAACAAAAATCAAGTTGGAGTAAGTAAAAATTTTGAAATTAGCAGTATAAGGCAATCTAAGCTTCAGTCCCATATTAACAAAAAATTTTGTTTCAAACCCCTGAAAAATATGTTTATCAAACAATAATAATTTTTATAGTTTATGATTACGATGCACTGCGTTTCTATTTATATTTACTATTATTCTTTATATTGCCATTAACATGAAAAATACATTAATCATGTTTGTTTGTTTGTCTGTTTTTTTATGAAACTTTTATATTTTAAAGAAATGTCACGTGACTGATATTAAAATCGCTTACTTATTTATACTTACATACTTACATAAAAAGAAAAAAAAATCGTAATGTAAATATTTTTAAGTTATTTTGTTTTTATGAATGGGAACGAAATTGGCGCGCGGTATTTCAGGTGATGATAGCATACAGTGTTTATACAAATTATTATCATTATATTGTTTACTTTAAAAGTTTCTTTAAATTTTTGAAATCCTTTTTAGACGATGGTCTTATTTCTTACATTACATTGGATTTATACTCTCTCACACAATTTACACAATAATTTCCTAGAATTTTTTTTGTAATGAATACAACATTATTTTGTATTTGTAACTTCCCGTTTTGGTAGATCGTGCCCTTTTTTCTAAAATATGTAGTTTTATAGACATTAGGCATACAATAAAAAATAACAAAAAAATCCTCTTCAAAAGAATACCTCCACACATATCTTTGTTGTTGTTGTAATTCTTACCTTACCGAGAAAATTAGATACAAAAAAAAAAAAAAAATCTAAAATAAAATAATAACACAACTATGTAGGAGGTCTCGCGTTTCGGATGAACTCATGTTCAAACTAATAAAGTTTCACAATTGTACGTTAACTCTTGTCATAAATGTGGTTTTGTTCGAGTCTCAAGTAAAGATAGGGCGAATTGAAATTCTGGTTTTTTCCCCGCGTTTCTACAATTATTCGGAATATGATTAGGTGATTTTTCACTTTTTCATCTAAATAACAGTATAACGTATGTGTTGTACTATTGTTCAACTCGACTTTGGGTTGAGATTTCCGTAGAAAAAAAAAATAAAAATAAAAAATTTGAATAGAAAACACGTTTTTATATTATTATTATTATTACTGTTGTGCTTAAGTAAATTACCTTTAGTGTAGTATAACAATTGAATCATTTAAAATCGGCATTCCTTTGTAATATCGTATATAAAAAAAATAAAAATACTTAAAGAAATACAAAATATGTAGTAAAATTTCAGGTAGGAAAGAAGGTAGAATAAATTATAAAAATGAAATCAGCTAATTGTTTCAAAAACGATGAGACTTTAGGTGTGGTTTGGAGTTTAGTAGGTTTTCGAATCACATCAACCCACTGTAACCCTGTTTTATTTATGAAGAAATAATGTGTGGTTAAGAAACTGTTCAAGTCTTATACAAATTTAGATATTAAGCCGATTTATAAATGGCAACACATTATTCAAACGGACGTGTTATTCCGATTTCAGATGCCCTACCAGGGTTGTCGAATCGATCAATAAATATGTGATTTCAACCCCGGTAAATTTTCAAGGGCCAATTCAGACTCCTATTAAAGTAAATTCAAATAAAGCATATCGAAACAGATGCAGTACATACTTATAAACAAAATGCACTGAAAGCACAGTGTATTAAACAAAATTCACTAAAACAATGTACACTATAAAAAATACGCTAAAAGGTGTACTAAACAAAGTGCATTAAACAGAATGCACTTAAAGCAATGTGCTCTAAACAAAGTGCACTAAACCAAATGCATAACAGCATAACACTAATAACAATGGAAACAAAAATAAAGTGCATTAAACAAATGGTCCTAAAAACATTGTTCACTAAACAAAATGTGCTAAATAAAGTGCATGAAACAAAGTGCATTGAACATAGAACACTAAAGAAAATATACCAAATAAAGTCCACTAAAGTTTACTAAACAAAATACACAAACAACAACGTGTACTGAAAAAAGTGCATTAAACAAAATGCGCTAAAAATAAGGTGCACTAAACAAAGTGCATTTAAACAAAATGTACTAAAAGCAATATGCACTAAACTAAATGTACTAGACAAAGTGTAATAAACAAAGTGCGTTAAGTGTATTTTGTGCACTAAACAAAATGCACTAAAAACAATATGCATTAAACTAAATGCACTAAAGAAAGAACACTAAACTAAATGAACTAAACAAAATGCACTAAAAACAAGGTGCACTAAAGAAATTGCGCAAAACAAAATGCACTATGCTAAATTAAATTTACTAAATAATGTGCGTTAAACAAAATGCACTAGAATCGATGTACACTAAACAAAAGGCACTAAAGACAATGCAAGAAACAAAGTGCGATAAATAGAGAGCACTAAACAAAGTGAATTACACTAAGAACAATGTGCACTAAACATAGTGCACTAGAAATTATATGTTGAGTGCACTGTAAAGCTCAGTTTACACCTCTCGTGAACATGAACGTGAACAAAACATTTTTTGTTGATAAATCTGAAATTACTTGATTTTTTTCATTAAAACTGATTAAAATAAACTTGCAATAAAATTACGTATCGAATAATTATGAAAATAATGAATAAAATGTCATTATAACAATATTTTTTCAATTCCCCGATGAAATGTCTGTGAACAAAATGAAATAATCGGGGAATTGGAAAAAATATTGTTATAATGACATTTTATTCATTATTTTCATAATTATTCGATACGTAATTTTATTTCAAGTTTATTCCAACCAGTTTTAATGAAAAAAGTCAAGTAATTTCAGATTTATCAACAAAAAATGTTTTGTTCACGTTCATGTTCACGAGAGGTGTAAACTGGCCTTAACATTGAGTAAATTTTTTTCTCGACAATATCGAATTTTGACAAAGTCATTGAAATGTACTGAACAAATGTCCATGTCAAATGTACTAAACTTTGAGCTGCACTGCGAGATCTATACGATGCGAGTGCCCAATCTATGTGAGTTGGAAGTTCGGTTAATTTGTATTCGAGTTCGACTTCTATTGTAATGTCAATTTAGGTATACAGCAAAATACATTGTTTGCAAACACAGCAAAATTGTTTAATCCCTGACCCTGTTTAGATATAATATAAAATAAAATAAAAAATCACCACAAGTCTACTCGTTTGTCCCATTTTATTCATGTCACTTACATACTTCTTATCTCACACTGACTAATAGCTATTCCATTAACAAAATCTCTTTCAATTTTTTTTATTTTATTTTATTCAATATACAAGTAAATTTCCATCTCACCGCAATCTCTTATAAATATTATAGTGCATATAAATTCAATTATGTATATATAAGAGTATATATAAAACACATTTTGTTTATATAAGTACTTTAGTTTACTCTTATCATTTTTTTTTCTTTCTTATTATTACTATTGACTGATAAAAGGAGCGCCATCATAAAAAAAAAGCAAAGCAGCGATATTATTATTAAAAAAGAAAATTTTTGTTGTTGTGTTGTTGATAGGACTAATGGAGTCGAGTCGGCGGCTAACTGATAGTAAAATAATATTGTCGTGGCCTTTTATGTGATTGTTATATTTTATTTTTATTTCAATATTATAATCTAAATACAACAATTTTTTTTTTATTATTTCGTGGCGGTATTTTCTACATGTTATCGGCTTAATGTACCTTAAATAAAAACCAAATTATTTATTCAAATAAAAAATAAAAAAAAAATTAAAGAATTAAAAAGTCTGTGTGTGATGATATTCTTTTATCGATTGATTTCTTAGGAAGACGAATATAAAACATAAACAAAAAAAATAAAAATAAAAATTAAAAGTTTTTCCGCGGTAAACACCATGATAATTTGGCATCTTACGTTATATGATACGAAACATATTCGGCGGCGGCGGTTGGGTAACGCAAACAAAATACATTACTTGTTCAAGGATTTGGTTAAATCTTGAAATTTATATACTTAAAAGGTTATTAAATCAAAATGCCGCTAATTGAGCGGATTAACTTCCTACAAAATTATATTTATGTAAAATATAATTTCAAGATTAATTTTTTTTTCTTGGGTATACATGTTTGGAAATATGGATTTGTACACCACCAACCACCATAAACGTACGCATATATAGTTAATTGGGAATTAAATAAGATCACTAATTTTAATACTTAAGATAATAACTTCTTATTATAAAATACTTTTAAGTGTATATAGCAGCACAGGTATAAGAAGATTATAATAAACCAGTTATTACTACAAATGTAAATAATCTAATAATTTACTACTATTCAACGATCTTTTTTTTTTTTAAAATCTCATTCAAATATATACATACTTAAAGATAAAGAATGAATAAATAAATTTTTAATTCATTAATAATTTAAAAAAAAAAATTTATTTTGTTTAGATAAGAAAATATCGATTAGGTTTAGTGGAGTATAGCCTAACTATTTGGTGTGATTGACATGGATTAGCCGTGGTTTGTATATTATCGTCGATGTGGTTGTAGGGTTGAATAACATTTGGATAATTATTAATTGCATGTAGGATTACTGAACTGTATCTTATTTTAAACGCCCATATGTTTACGTTTTTGGATGAGATAAGATTTTGTGGTTCACTTTGATTTAAGTTTTTCCCTGGTAATACGAAATGTAATTTTGCGAATCTTCCGTTTTCAATTAAAGATTACCCGGGGTTAGTTCGTCTTTTCAAATAACTCGTGCGAGATCTCAATAAACAGAATGACTAAATTAGTTTGAATTGTTTGAATTTTGAAGCAACCTATCAAATTCAACATTTCTTTTCTTATACAAAAGATCTTCTATCTTGAAAAGTAAAGGAAGGGAAGAAACGTTTCAGACAGAAATTATTTGCTTTTTACATAAAACAATGATGCCGTTCAAAAAACAAAAGGATGCATTAAAAAAACTAACTTGACCTTGACAATAGAAAATATTATGACCTTGACAATATAAAATTTTTAATTATATATTTAATATTCATTTCAATCTAAATTAATAAAATATTAGTTGTAGCGATCGCAACCTCGAGCCACTGGAATACAAAAATGCGTCTATTGGATCTTTGTAAAATTAAAATTTTCAAGATTTTTCGTGGGTCAGTGTGGATAAAGGGTTTATAAATTTTGTTTCCATTTCCTCATGCAATGAGGACCAGGTAATTTTTTAGTACTCAGTACATCACTATTGACGTTAAACATGTTTGAGGGAAAATAAACGCTAGTTGTAGACTAAATAAAACAGGATTTTGACTGAAGCCATTTATTGTAAATTTTGACAAATTAAAATATAAATATTCGGCAGCTAAATTCGTAATTTATAAATTTTTCAAATTTTTTGAAAAATTTGAAATTTTTAAAAATTTTGGGAATTTTAGAATTAAGATAATTTTTATAAATTGAGAAATTCATTTCATTTGGCAAAATCCCAATTAAAATTTAGCAAAATTGATGGTGAATAGTGCAACTTCTGCTCTTCAATCATTAAGCGCTGGTGACCGACTCCCAGAGCATTCGTAGAGATCGCTAAAAACTTTTTTTAAGTATACAAAAAAAATTTCCTTGAAAGTTCAACAAAACAAAGCGATGCCTTTTCTAGTGTGTCAAATGGAATTGTGGTAGTGGAATAGGCCTAGAATCCAGGATCCCATTTTTCAATTTCTCAAAAAGTCAAAACCATCAGAAGTTCTGGATGAATAAATTTCCTATTGATTTATTATTGTCCTAATATACAAAATGATAAGGCAACAAATCGATTTGGTAAGGTTCAGCGGTAATTTCTTGTATATACAAGGAAATATTCCGTTTCAGCTAGATTTCTTGCAGGAACCCAAAACATAATTAAAAACTTGACAAAAAATTAAATAGAAAAGAAATTAATTAAATGGTTTAGTGTCACTCCCTTCAATTCTACGAGTATGAAGGTTGCTATGACTACGACACACTTGGCCGTAGGTTGAGAGATGAGCAGAGTTCTAAATTTGTAGAATTTTAAGAGTTAAATCACAAATTTATTATTGTATAAAGGATTATTAACCTTGTTTGAACCATAATTGACAGGGATTTTGCATTTTAAACATTTGAGCAAGGAGTTTAATCGTAAAATGAGTTTTGTGAGTTGCGCCATCTACTTACTAGATGTGCAATCGCTAGTATTAAAATGAAACGAAACAATAAAAAATTTAACAATTGTACATCTAGTAAGTACATGAAAACCTCAACTCTCATGTCTCATTTTACGACCAAAATCGATGCTCGTAGTAGTTCTAGTAAGAAACAACAATGAGATTTTTATACATTTACAATCATTTTATCCTTGTTTATAGAGAATTTGTGAACATAGCGTAATTTTTGATTTGTAACTAAAATATTATCTAGTAGTACTAAAATAGTTTCAAATAGTTATACATGAAGTAGGACTTTTTTAGATGTTTTTATGTACACGTGAATATTGATTATTTTTAACTAATCCTACATTTTGTGTGAACTCCGGACATAAAATATCTTATGCACTAATCAAGTTACTCAGCTATTGCCTCCTTTAACCCTAATGAACGCCTTGTACAATATATTGTACATCAGCTTTAAACGCTTCGACCAACCGTTATTTTTAATTTTTGTCTCATTAGTGCGATCGTTCTCTTCTGTATTTATGTTCATATTACAGTTATATGAGAAATGCCATATCATAGCAGTGTATAGTTGTGCTACGTATTTTATTTTTTGAATTAAGGTTATTTTAAATGGCATCCTAAAGGATTAATAAACGTCCGAATTCGAAAAAAAACATTGTGAACTGCCGATCAAGAAATTCAAAAAATTCAGATTTTACCATACAAAATAAACACCCAAAGCAAACATGTGTTTTTTGTATTTCCCCATTAATGCGTTAAACGAAACATAACCAATCGACAATCAACCTCATTGTTCTTAACTCCCAACAACTTTTAAACAACACACATCTTTCGAGCGCATTTTCATACATCACCCTACCACATGAAAAAACTTATAATCGCTGTTTAAATGCAAAAATAAAACCAATTTGACTTGTACATGCAAGTGGATATATTACACTAGAGAAAAGGATGATGTTTGTACCTCTTTGATCAAAACCTTGTTTTAGCAATGTTAGACTTTTAGAATAAAAGCTCTCTTTTTTTGTGACTTTGGTTTAAAATAAAACAAAAAATCAATGTTAAATTATCAAGTGATCAAAAACCCAGATGTTTATAAATTTGTTTTAAATTTTTGTTCCAACACAACACCTTTACTTGCTTCGATTTATTTCATTTTTGTGAAATCTCTATGCCGGAGGTCTATATTAAGCCAAAATTCTGAAAATCTCGAATTTCGATAACCCCTCATCGGAAGTTTAAAAGTTCCAAAAAACATCGAAAATATCGATATTTCACCAATTCTGTAACATCGCGTGATTACAGCGCTTTGCAAATTTAGGGTAATAGCACAAATAGAGTAATATTGAGAAACTCGCATAGACTATAATCTGAAATTATTTTAGAATTCTTTAGAATAAATCTTGATTTTCCCAAAAAGTTTCGGATTTTCCTGAAAATCGCGAATGAACAAGTGGAAGACCTCATCTAATTCTATATGCTTCGCTTAATTCAACTCAAGCTAATCTCGAATAATATCAAAAATCTTGAATAATCTCGAAAAATCTCGATCTACAAATATTCATATACAACACTCTTAGGGATAAATAATCGATAATCTACGAAATCGCAATTAGGAAACTGTATCAAAAATACTGAACTCTTAGTAGAAATTGAGCTCAGTTCAGTTTTTTTTTATCTAGATCGGTTTTTTACGTCAATAGACAACGCAACATAAATTTCAAATTTTAATTTTTCCCAGATTTTGTTTGTTTTCCAAAAAAAATCAAGCTAACAATTTTTCGGGTCCGGCCCAAATCTCCACCAAGTTTAACAACTTTGAAAAATCGAAAATTCCAATTTAGCTGTAATTCAATAAAACATGACGCAACTCCCTAAAAAAATAGGATTTAAAACTAAAACATAAGAATTTAGTCCCAAATCGGCAAAACAAATTAATTCGATTTTTGTAGGGGTAAAAATTTAAATCAGCAGCCGCCACTGATGTTGTACATTGATTAAAATTCCTAATAACCCAAGAGGGTTTTGAGCTCCGTAATTCTTTCTATGTAATCAAATTCTTTCTATGTAATAATTAAATGTTGTCTTGTACAAACATTGAATTGTTACCGAAAGTTTAGTTCAGATCTCCAACGCTAAAATCGTTAACTTTTAAAGTCGGAATTTTTTTTTTTTTCAAACGAAAATTTTCGTATAGTGCTAAAAATCAAGCAGATCACGTGTAATTACTCGAACATTCACTTGTTTGTTCTTTCTTTCCTTTCTTTCTACAAAGATTCTTGATAATGATAAAGTGACCTGAGACGGTTCCACGTTTGTCTTATTGAAACGTGTTACCACCAGATAATGAGACCAAAAATTGCTTCACGGTATCCTCAGCATTCGTCGATTACAGTGGATACATTTTCTCAGTTTTTTTTCAAACCTTAAACTAGTAAAGGACTAAAGTAAAGCAAAAGGAACAAACTGTATGATATTACATCGAACATTTAAGATATTTTGCAAAACAAATGTTAAATAAAAATAAACATACCCTATAGTATATGTTAGCTAAACCAGTGTAAAGTGTTTCACGCGAAGTGTAGCTATACAAATTAACCAAAAGTGTAGGTGTACCGAAAAAGAGTAAGTATTAATAAAAAGTGTAAATAACTAGCAGAATCAAGTATATATGAGCCTTTTCATATCGTGCCTTGGATACGTTAAAATTAAAGTTATCTCTATTTAGTGCTGTGAAAAAAATTGTATAAATAGTAGTTATAACTTAAATAAATTGTCAATTCATATTATTATCTGTGTCTACTGTTATTATTTTAAAATATTTGTGCGGATTTAAGTGGAAAATTACAAAAACTAAATAAAAGTTTTTGTGTATTGTCAAGCTGTCAAATGTTCCTGCGGTTTTTGCATTTTTGGAGAGTTTACATTCTTAGTCGAGTTACAAAATTTGTATGCCGTAAAACAAACAGTCAAGAGCGACATCTGTTCTCAAATTTGTGGTGGAACGTATCTTGTTTTCATCTCATTATCGAACCACGTACATATAATGGGTGACAAAAGATGTGCTATTTCTACGTGCAACAGTTCCGTATCAGATAAACTCATAAGCTACAACAAAATAGTACAAGCTGGATGCGTAAAAATTAACAACAATATGCTCACATTATTTGCATGTAAGAATGTGAAATGGTTTTGCGATGATTGTTCCGAAATTTATGATAAGCTAACTCAACAAATGGCAGTGATGCCGAAGTTGCTACAGTTGCTATCTATATTGATGTCAAAAACTTTGTTAGTTCTGGTCATAAAGCTGAACCTAGAATTACTCGTCAAACAAAAAAGAAACCGGCAACGGATGATGATGTAAGTTCAGCCAGATCAAGATCTCGTCTCAAATCATCGATAACATAGAGACCAACGTAAGCAAAGTCATTATTGGTTCGTGTGTTGACTTTAAAATCAGTTCTATATCTATGCTTCAAGATTTGTGTCATCTACCACCACCGATGCAGTGCGAAAATATCTGAGCAATGAACTATACAGATACATGAGGAGGAGATAGATTGCCGTTTACTAATTGCTGCGAATCAAGATGTTAGCAAACTTAACTTTATCTCATTTAAAATTGGAGTTAGTCCTACTATCTTCAACAGGCTACTTCAACCTGATGGGTGGCCGGATGGGCCGGAGGGGTATTGATCCGTGAATTTGAAATTAGACCAAAAAACATTCGAGCTGCGGTGTTAATTTAACAATATCTACACCTAAATCATCAGTTTCAAGTAGTATTTCTAAGATTCGTCAATCCAAAATTGATCAAAAATTTTTATTAAAAATGTATTACCAAAATGTTAGAGGACTTCGCTCTAAAACCAAACCATTTTTTTTAGCGGTAATTGAAAATGATTTTGATGTTATTATTTTAACTGAAACATGGCTTTCTTCTGATATTTTAAGCGCTGAATTATTCGGGACGGAGTATGTTGTTTTTAGATTTGATCGCGTGTTTTCTCGTGGTGGTGGCGTCCTGGTGGCGATAAAATCGTGTTTTAGTAGTAGAATGATTAACATCAATTATGCTGGTGAGTGTGAAGTCATTTGGGTTCAATTTAAGGTATTCTCACAGAATTTTGTAATTGGCGTTCATTACATTACTCCTGGGTCAAATTTAGACCGATACAAAGAGCATTGTAACATAATCACGAATACTGTTGTAAGCTTGGATGACAATACAATTGTTTTAGTTTTTGGAGATTTTAATTTACCCCAGCTGTCTTAGACACAACATTCTTATGGTATGCTACCCAGTAACTCTTATTCTGCTACTGAATCACGATTTATTGACACCATGTCATTAGATTTAATACAAATCAATAATATATTTAATTCTTGGGCGCTAATACTGTTAACCACTCATTTTATAATTATTTAAATTCATTTTTCAATTCTATTAATTGGACTGAGATGTTCGACTATTGTGATTTAAACGGCGCCGTAAAGATTCTGCGAAACGGTTTTGGTTGGAATTGAAAAATTCATCCGGTTAGAATTAGTCGTCAGTTAAATAAAGCTCGTTGGTTTGATAAGGAGTTGCGTTCTAGCAAGAATAAAATGGATCGGTTACGTAAAAAATTTAAGCACCATCCTGATGCTCTTGCTTATCTATCATTTCAAAGGGCACGACGTGAATTCCGTAAATTTCATCGATGTAAATTTCGTCGCTATGTCAATGGGGTTGAAGATAAAATCAAAAACACTCCCTAAATCTTTTTGATCGTTTATCAATTCTAAAAGCGGAACGGTTGGTTAAAATTAGAAGCTAAGGAGTCTGAATCTACTGCTGAGATTAGTGAAATGTTTTCGATGGTTTTTTCATCAAATTTCTTATTATCGACTGACCCCCTCATTGTTGAGCAACCCAATGTCAGTTGCTTAGGAGTTAGTAGTTTGGGTTCTATTTCTTTGGATACTGAATTAATTTTTAAATATATCTCTAATTTAAAGCTAAATCATAATCCAGGTCCACATTTAGTTCCTGCAATTGTATTACGCAAGTGTGCCCATTCATTAATATTCCCTCTGGAACTAATATACAGTAGATCACTATCTGTACGTTACTTTCCTGATTCTTGGTTTTTAAAAGTGGTAATCGTTCTTTAATTGATAATTATAGAACTATTTCTGTGTTGTCTGCTGCCCCAAAAGTGTTGAATGTATGGTTCGCGACATTATGTTTAATGAGTTTGGTAAAATAATTATACCACAACAACATAGTTTTTTCCCAGTTCGGTCAACCGCTACTAACCTCGTTGAATTTGTACAGTTCATGCTAAATTCAATCAGAGACTGGAACCGAAATGTTTTTCGTTCCGGTTTTCGGTTACGTTCCTAATTTTTAAATTTCGGTTCGTTTCAGTTCCGGTTCGGCCATTAAATATCGGTTCGGTTTCGGTTCGGTTCCGGTTCGGCTCCAAAACCATTTCAAGAATTGTTGTTAATAAAACATTTCTATTTATGATTCCAAATTTTTTATTCAAAATTTAATTAAAATAATAATCATCACCTAAAATTTACGTTGAAAAAGTGCAACAAGAATATTTTCACCCTCCAGTTATTTTATAGGTAAAGAGGTAAAACATGAGGAAATGATGTGTTGCTTGTGTGAACAGCCGGATTAATTATGAAATGCATTATGAAATGCGCCCACTGAGCAGTATAATTCGTTTACCATACGAAAATAGTTTTTATTATAGATACAAAAATCTGCGTAAGTCGGAAGCGAAACCGTCTAAAACGAAAAATGACCGTCTTGGCTAGTTCGAATAGTTTAATTTACTCAATTCTAAAAACTGAAAATAATTGTATACATTTTTTCGGATAGCAAAAACTTGAACCGGAACGAAAATTAATTTCGATTCCAGTTTCGGTTCAGGTTCAATTTTTCATTTTATTTCGGTTCGGTTCCGGTTTTCGGTTCATTGAAAATAGCGGTTAATTACGGTTTTCGGTTTTCGGTTCAGTTTCGGTTCCAGTCTCTGAATTCAATTGAGATTGGCTCGCAAGTTGATGTAGTTTTCACAGACTTTAAAAAGGCATTTGATAGAATCTCTCATGAGATTTTTTATCTAAATTGCAAGAAGTCGGTGTTCACTCACACCTGTTGTTGTGGTTAAAATCTTACCTCTGTGACTGTAGACTGTGTGTCAAATTTAATGATTGTCTTTCAAGTGAGTCTAAACCAACGTCTGTCCCAAGGCAGTCATTTGGCCCCGTTGTTGTTTTTATTGTTTATCAATGATGTTGTTACCTGCATTCATTCATCAAAATTTCTGTTGTATGCGGATGATATGAAAATATTCATTCAAATTGATAGAGTACGCGACTGCGAACGCCTTCAGCAAGATTTAGATAGATTTTTCGTCTGGTGCGAACTAAATAATGGAAAATGCCGAATTAACAAAAATTGTTAATAAGATAAAAAGGGTTGGGTTTGTTCGACCACTTCGTAAAAATTGTGAAAACGATTCAAAATCTTTAAAACTGAAACTACACTAAATAGCCATTTCCATAATCAAATATTTATAACTTCTCTGAGGTTAAGTATGGGAAATTGCACCACAATTTTTAAAATATTTTAATTAACGTGAAGTTAATATTTTCAAAAATTGTAACAGAATTTATTTATTTAATCAATCTTCTCATCAGGCCGTGGTGACTGGACTGACTGTACCACAATTCTCATTCTATATAAAGAATGTACTGTGCAGGTTGTATTAGCGAATTATACTAATACAGCTAAATTCCCTTACACATTTTTTCTTCGTCACATTCACACAGCTCTATTCTGCATTAGTTTAATTCGCTAATACAACCTGCACAGTACATTCTGTATATAGAATGAGAATTGTGGTACAATCAGTCCTGTCACCTAGGCCTGATGAGAAGATTGATGTTAATTCAAATTGGAGTAAAAAACAAAAATTTTCAAAAATTAAGTGGAAAGCTTGACGTTTCCACTTTATGTAAATGTAGACTAACAGCTGGTAACATATCTGAGATTACGAGAAATGGCCTTAGTGTAGTTAGCATCGTTTTGAACATTTTAAGTCATTTTCACAATTTCTAAAAATTTGGTCGAACATGTCCAACCCTTTTTATCTAAATAACAAAAATTGTTTTAGAAAGCTAGACCCTTGACCTGTCCCACTTACTGAAAATATTGGCCCATACCTGGTTCTGCTAGTTATGTACACTTTCTTATTTAAACCTAAACTTTTTGTTAATTTGTATACTGTATATGTTTTTATAACAATTACAAAACCGACATTATTGAAACGTACAGTTCCAAATTAAAATTCATCAACACTGTTATCAATTGACATCAATTCAATTCGACCTAAATCACAGCATTTGTTTTCCATAAATCTTTTATAAACCAAAATTTTGTAATATTATTATACCAAAAGAATGTTTAGACCAAAACTATGTAGCTATTGTAGCCACTGTAGCTAGTTTGAAAATAATTGCGACATTCAACGAAAACATAAAATTCTATAATTGGTAACTACTTAAAAACAAAACAAAACAAAAAATTCAAACAGATGGTTAACCGATCACTTTCAACATTCCCACCCAAATAAAAATAAAAAAAATTCAAGAAAAAAAACGTCAATTATATACATAGTTCATTCTACTTTTCTGTGAACAATCTAAAAATACATAATGTAACTATTTTGTAACCACAAATCGTCTAAAAACTGTATGTAATTACATACATTCATACATACGAGCATATGCATGCATGTAGATAGACATAAAGTTTAAAAATCAAATCACTTATTTCTCGCTTCAATGAATATAACATTAATTTACTTAACAACAAAAGCAACAACACACTATAGCATAATGTGTATGTACATTGTACATAAATAAAATGAGGGAAATTCCATTTGTTTCCCATTAATGGGCAAAAGTACTTCAAAGGGAATGCTTTTTGTGTGTGCTTATGTAAAACATACGCACACGTATATGTATCTCTAAACTCTAATGACTTTTTGTATTACAAACTATGTGCTGTATATGAGTTCTCTTCTAAGACACATCAACAGAAAAACGGGAAATAACATGACAGATAGACATACATAGGTCAAAATAAATGTATATAATATACTACATGTAGAAATATAATATAAAGATACATTCTTTTCTTATTATTTTCTTGAATTTTTAGTTACATTGACTGACACTTTAATATAAGTTGAAAACAACAATCTCGTTTTGATACTTTTATTTTTATGGGTTTTGTGTGTTTTTTTTTTTTTTAGAAGAAATATATATTAAAGAATAACAATAATAATAATAAGAAGGGGGGCTTATTTTAGTGCGTGCGCGTTTATATGTGCGTTAATAATTTCTTTCACTCTGCGGCTGATGATTCATCGCTAAAATGCCTATAAATCATTTTATTTGGTGTGTGTTGTTTGTTACTGGTGCGGTACGTATAGTGCCCATTTTAGTTTACATTAAACAAAATAAAAACTAAAAAAATGAAACCATGGTGGGTCCAACTCAAAAAAAAAAATACCAAATCAAATCCACCATTTCAATTTGTACATACACTAATAATAAATGATATTATGTGAGTTGATAGGCAGGAAATGGAATTGAGAGAATATTATAAATAGACAGATTTAATATTGGTCGAGATCCGGGAAATGGGTCTTGTGCAAGATTCATCCAATTATTGTAAAACTTAAAAAAAATTGTTTACTATTAGGTGTTATACACATAATAAAACGCGGACACAAGGTTCAGAGGCGGCGAATATCGCTCTATAATCTTTTCCATCCGGTAATCAATCAAATCAAGGCAAAATGATTAGTGTGCGCGCCACCTTTTCCTCTCTTAAGAATACAGATTAAAAAAAGAAAATAATTCTTAATACCGCATATATATAACCGGTTGAACGAGGAAGTTATGATTATAAAAAAATAAAACGATGATGATAATCATGGGATTGTTATAATCATGAACATGTAATTTAGGGTGCAATGATCTTCCTATTTTCTCAAACCATTATATTATATTTCCATCTATCTTTGTCCGCACATTTTATAAGAAAGAATTGTATTCTTTCAGAATTTATTTACAAAATCAAACCATCATTTTATAAAAAAAACATATGATCGCAATATATACATATACCAGCTCGAATGATCAAAAAACAAAAATAAATTATTTTTAGATAAATGAAAAAAAAAAAAAAAGTTTTTCTTTTGATTAAATAATTTTCTTTTATTTTTGTTTATAGAGTTTAGTTTTTCCTTGAACAAAAAAAAAAAAAAGAAATAAAAATTCAAAAATCATGTAGTTAAAGAATGCCAAAATAATATTCTTTGGTGGGCTAAATGTATGATGAGTAGTGTGCGATGAAAGATTAGGCGATTTTTTTCTTTCTACTAATTACATTCAAACCTCGATTCATCAAAGCACATCCATACATAAATATCTATGTAAAATATTTTAACATGGAAATATGTTTTTTCCCAATTTTGTTGTTATTCTCATTTCATTTAAATTTCCTTCCGTTTAATTTTATTTTTGTTTACGGAAAAATACATTTTCCATTTTTTTTTTTTTCAATTTTCAATTTATTTATATATGTAATATAAATGAAAAGTCAAACAATTTATCACGTAAAGATGGGTATATAGAAAATTTCTATACATTTTTCCATTTTCCATTTCATTGAAAAAAAATTTCTGTCAATAACAGAGAAAATTATATTATAAAAAAATACGAAACGAGGGGTTGATTGTTATTTTGTGTGTTTGTGAAAAGAAGAAAAATAGAAAATTATATTAAACATTGTGAAGTATGTATATATGTACATGTATAGAAGAAAATTCATAAATTAAATTTCAAAACACTTTTCTCAAAATGTAATAAAATGGAAAATTCTTCAACATTCAAAGTAGGTATTGAGGATAAATTGTATTATTTAGTGTTTTAGACGAGGGGCGCTATGCCTATACAATATACACATATCTAATGTCTCCTCAAGGTCTCATCACTCAACACTCAATCATTTCGACACACAAAACAAAAAACTGCTCTATAGAGCACAACGCATTGCTACACACACACACCACAGTTAAATAATAATATTCGACTGGAAATATCATTTCGAAATGTAATAATAATTTATGTTCGCGGTTTCTTGTTGTTGTTGTATATTATTTGAATAATTTTATTCTGTGTGCGCCTTTACGAATGAGATTCACGTCGTTTAATTTTTTTTTTTGTTGGTTTGTCTTTTCTTCTTCCACATCACATACACATTTCGTAATCCCCAAAGTGGAAAAAAATTATAATTGTATCAAACAAAACAAAAAAAAAAATTGTATTTTTAATAATGAATTATGTTAATATGTTAATAAGTATAATATGGTGGCATGAATGTGACTGGAATTCTTTTCTCGAATAGCATTCGCATATACATAGTACAAAAACAAACTTTCTGTTTGTCGTCTACCACGGAGTTGATAATATCGCAATAATTCCACTAACAAACAATTTTTTATTTCTTTTTTGAGTTTGTCTTTTTGTTTTGTTCTTATTTGGGGTTTGCAAGATATACCAAATAGAAGGATTTGAATTTAATTAGAATTGGGAGGCCATTGGGGAGTTTGAGAATTTCGACTGAACAAATTGCGTGGAAAAATGAGTAATGGACGAAGACGAAAGCTAGCATATTTTCATTTTCTTTACAACAACTAAAACCGAAAAATTTATTTGTAACAAAAAATGGAATACGTAATAAATAACTTTCGGAAATTATGGTTTAAAATAATAAAGGTCAAAAAGGTTTTATTCTTTTTAACTTGGTTTCAACTTATTTAATTTTCCGTCAAACTTAAAATAAATTCCCTATAGTGGAAGAATCCATCACAGGCAGAACCCAACTACTGTCATCAATATTATTTCTTCACAAATACTACACAAAACTGTTAGAAATTTCTGCAAAAACTGTTTTCGAATCGTTTTTAGGTTAAATATACATACAATTATAATTCTATATACGCGTATACCTATAATGCATAAGTATTACGACATACAGGGTGTAAAATATGTACCGGGACGGTCGAATATTTTGAATGTTACACACCACATCGAAAAACAAAATAATACGTGTTTAATATTTTTGAAAAAGCTATTCAATTAACTAAACTCGACCCCCCACCCATCCCCCACCCCACCCATCCCCCACCCCACCCATCCCCCACCCCCCCCCCCCCCCCCCACCCCCTGTGGGTGAGGTTAGGGAAACTTTGATATGTTAAATGGAAAGCCCCATTTTTTATTACAGAGTTGGATTCTACGTCAAAAAATACGTAAATTTTGTATGAAATATTTTTTTGTTTTCGGTGCAGATGTCGCTGTAATTGCTGTTCGAGAAACTATTATTTCGATTCTAAATAAATTTTTTTTTAACGGGACACAATAAAAAACGGGAAACAATAGCGTCTGTTTTTTTTTAGGATTAGTCGTTCTAGATTTTTAGGAGTAGTTGTTCGAATTCTCACTTTTTCCAACATCAATTACAGCGCCATCTGCACCGAAAACAAAAAAATATTTCATACAAAATTTACGTACTTTTTGACGTAAAATCCGAATCCGGTACGCGACAACTCGGCGAAAGCAACTCGGCGATGGTCAACTCGGCGACAACCAACTCGGTGACGGTCAACTCGGCGACGGTAAACTCAGCGACGACCAACTCGGCGACGGTCAACTCGGCGACGACCAACTCGGCGACGACCCACTCGGCGACGGTCAACTCGGCGACGGTAAACTTGGCGACGACTAACTCAGCGACGGACAACTCGGCGGCGGACAACTCGGCGACGGTAAACTAGGCGACAACAAATTGGACGACGATCAACCAGTCGACGACCACCTCGGTGACGGACAACTCGGCGACGACCAACTCGGCGACAGTCAGCTCAGCAGTAAGCAATAAAAATGATATTTTTTAAAATCTCGCGTTTCAAAATCCCGCTTTTCAAAATCTTGGTTTTAAAAGACGTATTTTTTTTTAATTTGAGCCGACCTTTCTGGTGAAGGAGAATTTTAATTTAAAGTAAAATAAAAATAAAAACCGAGATTTTCTGAAAATCCGGATTTTTATTCGCCGAGTTGGTCGTCGCCGAGTTGACAGTCGCCGAGTTGACCGTCGCCGAGTTGGTCGTCGCCGAGTTGACCGTCGCCGAGTTGCTTTCGCCGAGTTGACCGTGTTCGATCCGAATCTGTAATAAAAAATGGGGGTTTCCATTTAAGATATCATAGTTACCCCCATAGGGCGTGGGGTGGGGATCGCTTTATTGTAGTTGAATAGCTTTTTCAAAAATATTAAACACGTATTATTTTGTTTTTCGATGCGGTGTGTACCATTCAAAATATTCTACCGTCCCGGTACATATTTTACACCCTGTATAAATCAAACCACACTTTCTACAGTCCTTCAAAGAGCACTAGTTAAAATTGTTTAATAAATTTGTTAAAAAAACTTGATCATTTTGTATTAAAACTAGCAGAGTAGGATTTCTCAAAACAGGATTCCGGGATCCCGTTTTTGTCTCAATCCCGGGATTTCCCGGTTTTAGATTTTTTATTTTTTAAAACCTGTATCTTGTAAAAGCTCGGTTTAAGAAACTTGACTCCAAATGTAGAAAATTTGAATATCTGTTATAAAATTTCATCCATCAATGTTGCGTTGTCAAGTCAAATTCAGGTCTATTAGGAAGAAACTTGGTGATTTTTTTACCGATTATGATGAAATTCAGCACGCACGACAGAAGTGGTTTTCTAAAATGGTGGTTACATGGAGTTTTGGAATAGGGCCAATTAAGTAAGGAACTCGGTTGTTTCTTTAACGACTTTGTTTTTCTTCAGTTTATTAAATTCCGTCACAATCGGTTTAGAAATAACGTAGTTTCTTCCTAATTGACTATATCCCAAAATTTTTTATACATATCATTTTAAAATTCCATTTCCATCGTACAAACCTAATGTACCAAACTTCGACCAGGTCAACAACACACTGATAATAAATCAGAAAAATAATAAATTCAATAAGGATATAGCTTACATATTTATTAAATTTTATTTATAAATTGCGCAAGGGACATCAAGGGACAATCAAAATATGCATCATGGTTATGCAATGATTACGATGTTGTGATTCGTACCAAAACCTGGCTGAATGCTGACTTCAAAGCGGAGGACTATTTTCCAGCCTGCTAATTTCGTCGTGATCGTGAGCCCAACAATATAAAAAGAGTTGGGGGGGTGTAGTTATTATTGCGGTACAGAGTTACTTGTCGTCAAGGTCAAATGTGGCTTGTTTTGGATATTTGTTGTGGCGGTTTACATACCTTTTGGAAGCACTGCAGATGTACATATATCATGGATTTATGGAATTTATTCACAATAATGTTTTACCGTTACTTAATGGTGATGACCAGGTATTATTTGTTGGTGATTTTAATCTACCAAAAATTTCTTGGTGCTGGATAGACGAATGTTTTTTGGGTTCTACTGTTGATGTTACTTCCGGCTATGTGTTGGATAACTTTGCTAAAATAGAAACTCGTCAATTCAATGCAGTACGCAATAGTTATGATTGTATTTTAGACCTTGTTTTTTCATCGGTGGAATTTATTGGCGTAGAAGCATGTCAGGATTTAGCGGGGCACTCAAATATATACCACACACCACTTCTAATTAAATATTATTTTATTGATTGTGATTTAGGAAATTTTGTTAACAACGATTTTGAATATGATTTTAGGGCTACAGATGTTCCTTCATTAAACAAGTTTTTAGATAATGTTGATTGGAATTTGTCATTTGATGGGCTGAGTATTTCGGCCGCCGCCTCTGAGTTTTATAAAATTTTGTCATACGGGTTTGATTTATTTATTCCGAAGAAATTAGCGTGTTCCGCTTACACTGAGCCATGGTTCAATCGTCGCTTGAAAAACATAGCCAACAGGAAATCAAAAGCGTTTAAGGCTTATAAGCGGTCTGGGAATGTAAACGACGAATTAAAATATCGTGTATGTAATTTCTTTATAATATGTATTTGATACGTAAATCGAAAGTGAAATTTCTTGTCACCCAAAACGATTTTTCGTGTTTATAAATAAAAGGAGAAAACACAAGGTTACCCAAGGGTTATGACGTATAATAATGACTCCGTTTCGGGTTCATCTGAAATTTGTAACGCGTTTGCTAATTTTTTTAAGGGCTCATTTAACATTTTCGATTTGTTTGGGCCTGAATGGTCCGTAAGAAATAAGTTGCCCTTGAATACGAATAAATGTAAAGTTATGACGTTGTGCAGGTCGCGGCTGTCTTGTGCAGAGATCCCATAAGTTTTGTTAGATACACAGATCAGTAGAGCCTCTAATATTTGTGACCTAGGAGTTGTTTTCTCGTCTAACCTGTCTTTCAGGTAAGAACTACTTTTAAAATTTTGTTCGTTATATTTTTATTTTTTTGCTATATTGATATGCTCGTTTCTATTAAATATCATGTGGTGGTGGTGGATATATTGTGTCGCATTATTATCATATACTTTGTAAATTACATAACCAGATAAATAAATAAATTCTGAGATAAACAAATCGGGTTTCATCGATAACGGAATTTTTGCTGTTCGTGTACGATTCCATTCATATTTGCTGGTTATCTGTGTCACACATATACCCTGTCATTGAAGCATGGCAGTCTATCACACGTTTGCGGACACTGTGAAATCTAATATCGTTCCACTCTATTTATTTTTGTAACCTACAAGATCCCATATTGTATGTTGAGCACAATTTGACTCCTAATAACATGAACGATGAGATGGAAAACTTAATCTCTGAAATATTTTGTTTGGAATTAAAACAATGTAACAATGTTAAGAATAATACTGGTACTGGGGCGGCATCATGAAATCCGGTTGGTAATATCTGACGATTAACGTGTTTCGTCGTACTTTTTACACTATCTGCCGTGAGCACTTGTCAAAACACACTTAATACACACATTTTTAAATTTTTTAAAAAACACTTGTTAAATATTTCGCAAAATTTCAGAAGGTTTAAAAAATCACTCGATCGATTTCGGCTTGTTAGACCATCATCAGGAGTATCTACTAAAGTGTTTCGTCGTACTATCCATTTTTAATAAATTTATTCTGCTATTGAAAAATTCATATCAATTCTACCCTCTATAAATCAAACGAACAAGTTCTGAAGGTAAACTATCGGTTAAACGATTTTATTAATGACTGTTTGAAGGTAAATGTTTGATTTCCGTCAAAATTCGAACGGTCACATGAGGTGACAGTTTCCACGTGTAAGGATTTTATTGGATCATTTAGTATTTTCCACTCTCTGCTGAACATTTCAGTTATATTTAAATGTTGCGAGGTGGTCGAACAAAATGTGAACTCATGGGTTTTAAATTTTAAAATAGACGATCTGAAATCTGAATGTGAATGATTGGTCGTTTTGTGTATGCTTGTGATAATATCGACGATATGTTGAGCGAATTCTGTCATATCATTAATCTAGTTATTGAGAGATTTATCCCTAGGATGAAAACTTCAAGCGCAAAGAAGGAACCGTGGTATAATAATGAGTTGATAAATCTAAAAAATAGAAAAGACCTCGTACAACTCGTTTGATGTATTGCGTATCTAAACCGATTCCTTTACAACACTTATATTCTAGAACTTGACGCAATAATTAAATCAAAGCCAAATCACTTTTCGCACTTTGTTAATTACAAAAGAAAATCTAATGGTTACCCAATCTAATCTTTCTAATTTGAATAATGTTTTAAGGAAGTAAAAATGTTCAATGTCTCGTCTGGAAGGCAGCATGAATTTTTCCCTGGTAGGTCAACTGTAACTAACTTAGTTGTTTACAAATTGTATTTCAATTGCTTTATTCAAGGGTATAATATTGTACAGGATGCTTACACTGATTTTTGCAAGGCATTGAACAAGATCGATCATGAATTGTATTGTAACTTTTTGCCAAATGATTAGATTACTTACGTCTTATTTGGAATTTAGAACTCAAATTGTGAAAATTGATAGTTTCACTTCAAGAGTGATTGATGTTTCTTCTGGAGTCCATCAAGGTAGTCATTTGGGCCCTATGCTCTTTATTCTTTTCGTAAATGATGTGGTAAATTGCCTGAGGCACTCGGACTCATTGGTATACAAATATTCCAGTTTCCCGGGATCCTGGGCTCAGAAGTATATGACAGGGAAATCCCGGGATTTCTCGGTTTTTGATTTATTTATTTTATATTGTGTAACTCAATAACCTCATAGGATTAATATAATACAGAAAAACCACGATTTAACAGACTAATTGGAAATTGGCTGGGGTCGGGATTTCTCTTATTTCCAACTGTCCCTTAGATCCGAATGTATAGAAAATTTGAATATCTCGTTCAGAAATGTATCCAAGCTATATGCATTTTCAAGTCAAATTTAGACCAATAAGGAAGGAACTTTGCTATTGCTTAACCGATTATGATGAAACGCGGTTTGTACGATAGAAATTCTGTAATAATGCTAATTAGAAAGAAACTCGGTTTTTATAAACCGATTGTGATGAAATTCATTAAATACGACATGAGATCGGTAAAGAAACAACCGAATTCCTTCCTAATTGGCCGTATTTCAAAACCAAGAATCCCACTTCCGTTGAATATTCCGAATTTTATCATAATCGGTTAAGAAATAGCCAAGTTCTTTCCTGATTGGCCATATTCAAGAATTACATCTAAAATTTATTTTAAAATCCCATTTCCGTCGTGCATGCTGAAATTAGTCTATCCTACAATTTTTTTCATGCTGAAATTAGTCTTAATCGGTTAAAAACAGCAAAGATCCTTCCTAATTGACCGTATTTCAGAACCTGATCTAAAACTTAGTTTAGAAATAAATCTTTCTTCACAGGCCTACATTTGACTTGAAAATTCTATTGATTGGTATATTTCTCTACGAGATATTCAAATTTTCAACATTCGAATCTAAGGGACAATCGGAAATAGGAGACAGGCCAATCCTCAATTAGTCTCTTAAAACAAGGTGTTACTATAATATATTATTTCTAAGCCATTACAAAGTTAAAATAGAATATTAGAAAAAAAAAAACGAAAAGCTGGAATTTTTGGGATTCCCCGTCCACGCCTTTGAGACAAAAAAGTCATCCCGTTTTGAGAAACCCTAGTATACACCCGTCCTAAAGCATTACTCTTCTTAATTGATGATCCGGGTAAAATTGAACCACTTTTCCGGCGTTCCCATTTTTCTGTGGTATTAAATGTATAATACTGCGATACCTCTTATTAAAATATCGATTGATAAAAATCGTCTGTTGCAAATAATTCAAAGAAAGCCGTGAGTGTTGTTTTAGTGCTTAGAACACTTGTCCAAGTTGAACTTGCAAATGCTTACTGTTGGATATCTTTCATGTATTGGAAAATTAAATAATTTCCACGCAGCTTCACGATGAGCTCACGTGTCAATTTCACTTTTCTCTACCACAACAAATCTTGATTGGTTTTCTTGACAGACACGATTCCACGTTAATATGTCTGTGCCCTCTAACTCTAAATGACCTAGACAATACTCAGCAATATGGCACTGTCAATCTATTGTCTATCTCAATATCTCCTATTTTCATTTTAAATGTGGTGGTAAAACCACCATCTTCAATAGCTCGTCGTCTAGTTGGTATACATCATTATCAGTTTGTGAGTTTTGTACTTATTTTCTAGGATTACATTTACTATCATTCATATATGATTGGTTTCATTTAAAATTCCACTAGGCCTTGAAATTATATTTTGACAGTATCGAACAATTCTGAGTCTTCTTCAAAATCAGGAAATTCTGCTAAAATTATAGATTTTATATCTTGGGGGCGTATCCTATTCTTTAACCATAAAAGAATAGGAACAAGGGAAGAGGCCTTCTGCCATTCGACAGCACATTAAAAGCAAAGACACGGAGCGAACAATTGATCTTTCGATAGGTAGTCACTAATCAATAAGGCTTTGACTTTTCTACTTGCTATAATATCGGTAAACGTATAAAGAGGTTTGCTCGTCCAAAATGGCGTACATAGACCATAGCATCCTGCATTCTATCATGCATATAACGCGCATCGCAATGTAAAACTTAATGGCATAATAACCATTTCAACAAAATGTTCAGCATTTCCATCAAGTTTATAGCATTCTGAAGATGAATATCATCGTCCCTAACTGTGAATTAACGTATCTAAAATTTTTCAAAATCTCATCTCTGATACCAAAATGTTCGTCTTGAGAAACTAAAGCCGAATTCCTGCACCAACGTTAATTGACTCTTAGGAGACATCTTCGTCCTAACGATGAACCAACGCAGGTGGAAAAATTCCGACAGAGTGTTTCTCGATGAACCATTTTTTATTAGAGATGAGATTTTGAAAAAATGTCAGATACGTTAATTCACAGTGAGGACGACGATATAATTTTCAACATTTTGTTTGGTTTAGACGAATAAATAAAAGTCGTTCACTCTCAACTTTAACGTCCTTATCAACGATATATTGATTAAATCAACTTCGACCATAATGCAAATGGTTGCATTCATTAGTTCTGATTTGTAATTGGTATCCATAATAATTCATATACAACTAATTTTTTTGGCCATTATTAGGATTTGTTTCAAAAAATTGTAAATGATAACCATCTTCACTAGAACTTGAAGCATTGAAACGTCCATGCAGATCATCTTTGGGTTTTTAGCATCTCCAGCTCATTCTAGAGAATGATTCATCTTCTCTAGATCATTCAGCTGGATGTCATGATCAGAAATAAAATAGATTTGAAGGAATTGTTATTGTTCGTTCTGTACTGGTTCTAATGAAGTTCACTGTGATAAATCTGTCCTTGAACTTTGAAGATAGGCATGAAATTACCTTCTCAAATTTCATTGGCGCCAAAAGAATTCATTTGGAAAGCTGCACTATATTATTAAAGATTAAGAGATATCTCTTGATATCTCTTAATCTTTAACAATCAAATTATTAAGAGATATCTCTTGTAACGTTTATACCATCGTTAAAAGAATATTAAACTAACCTCCCAAAAAATTTGCAAATTTGAAATAAGTCACCACTTTCCCTTGAGAGTAAAGATGAATTAAATCGGTTTCGTTAATTCGTGAAGTATAAGCTCAATTACGAAAATTTGCTAATCAAGATTCTTGCCTTAATTCGGTTTCGTTAGTCCTTGATGTAGAAGCCCGATTACGAAGATTTTCTAATCGAGATTCTCGCATTAAATCGGTTTCGTTAGTAGTTGAAGTAGGAGCCTGATTAGGAAGAATTTCTATTCAATATATATGTTAATCCTAATACTCTTGACAGACTGCGGTATAATAAATCCGATCTAGCTAAACTCGATCTGGTACTCGATGAAATAAAACGCGGACGTGTTCTGCGACTAAACTCGATAAATCCATTATAATAAATCACAGTGTGTCAATCGTGTAAGGGGTCTTGATCGGGATAGTTCTTGCACTTGGCGAGACTTCTAAGATCTAATAGGCTTTGCTACAATCTTCAAAATCTGCAGTATTTCGGTTTCAATTTCCATCCATACCCTCTTGTTTGACCCACATATGAGTAACTCAGTTGAAAGTTTGTTTCTGGCAATGACTGTGACAAACGTTTGTACAAGTAACTATTACTTATACCTTGATGGGCGAATGATCGGTACAGTACGAATTCATTCTCTCAATGAAACAAATGAACAGCCACTTGCTAATGTCATACATTCTCATGTCTCGATATTAAAGCATATCCGACGTTGACTCAAAATTGTGCGCCTTGTAATTTTAAGGTGCAAACACCATAGGCGAAAATTTAATTTTTTTAATTTTGACCAATCTTGAACACATATTCAAAATGAATCAACATCGAGCATATTATTGTGTCTATGAATACAAATTATTATTGATGTACAAATAAGTCTACCTGACATACCTCACGTTAGACACCACATCAAGACGAACACTTCGTTCACTGTACCCCCATTCTTATATTAGTGTGTATATTTTATTATCAAACAAAATAAAACAGAATTAATGTGTAAATGTACTGGTAGACGTTTTGTCGGGGCAATCAAAGACTTTTATTCATTTTAGTTTTTTATTTTATTCTTTCTTTAAGAAAATGAAAGAAAAAAAATACCGACATAATATTTTTTTTTTTTTATTTCGTTCGTATATATCTAAAGAGTATGTATAATTAAAAAGTGTTTTCTTAATAAAAAACAAAAATTAAATAATAAATTAATAAATATTGACTAAATGAAATTATTTAAATTCTTTTTCGTTTTCTTAAAGATTTGCAAATAAATAATAAGATCTAAGGTTTTAATATATCGCGGTATTTCTGCCGATTTTTTTTTTTTTTTTTTTTTATTATTTTTAAATAATAAGAAATTAATAAAGATTAATTTCGAATAAATATTATAAGAAAGGATGTTTATGTACATTCAGAAATCTTTAAGATGTTTAAATATCTTATATACGAGTATATATGTATAATGTTGACTTTGTGGTGTATGATTTTAAATAATACTATATGTATAGTAGGAAGTTTATGTTAGAAAGACAAATATGTAATTTGTTTTCTTAAAAATCGCAAATTTATTTTGGAATTCGGATATAAGTGTGTTGTACATGTATATGGTGCCATCCATGGAATTTTCGTATCTTTTTCATTTATATACACCCTCTAGATATAAATACAACTGTATAATATATAAGGGAACTATAAAATAAAATTTGTTTTGCCGACAATACATTTTTATTTCTTCTTCGTTTTGGTTGTATTTCTTAAAGAAAAAAAAAATAATATTTCAAAAGAAAAAGGCGACCGCGCAGCAGTGAAGCGAGAGACGTAAGATGCCGAAATGAGATAGAGGTAAAAAGAAAAAAAAAACTCTTATTTTTCTTAAGTTTTTTTTTTTTAATGTTCATCACAAGAAACGAAAAACTACAATATAATCTTTACGAAATATACGTTACTGTGTGTAGAGACACTGTGTAGTATTTTAGTCTTAAGTGTATTTCATGTTTCGTGGTTTCTTATGATTTCTTATGTAGTGTGCTGTAAGAAACATACACACACGCAAAAGTTACAATATTTCCAGTTATGAGAGTTATTCAGTTTTTGTTTTGTCGGTTGACCAGTAAGATATTCAAATAATGTGTCACATACAATCAATCAAAATTTTGTCGTTTATAATGCTAAGCCGATCAGCAAAAAAAAAAAATAGTATATCAACCGGTTAATATTTTTGGAACAGCCTTGAACTAATTTATTACATTAACTTTAAATAAAATATCAATGTTTTATATGAAATGCGCAGACAAGATAATCTGAGGCCAAAGTTGAGCATCCAAGATGAATAAAAAATTATTTTACTTACGGTTTTGAAAGATAATTTTTTTTGTATAATCCAATTGCGTGATGCATTAAAATCTTTGTATTTGTTTTGTTATTAAATTACCTGCAAATAAAAAAATTATATTATATTAGAAAAGGAGTAAATTTAAAAAATTATGCTAAATAAATTTTACTGAGAGCTTTAAAATGTTGAATGCACGGGGTCACCATTACCTCGCACTACGGGGTCACCAGTGACTAGAGACACATAATTCGAGTACATTTCAATGCAAATATGCTAAATATTAAGCGTACACACTTGAAAAAACCAATCCTCCATTCCACTATCGCAGTATTTGTGATGGGGTCACCGGGTGACCTCCAGTGAGCTAAATGCGTTACACAAGATTACACATTTTAACTTATCTGTTCTAAATAGTGTTTCAACATAATATATATAACGCATAATGACAAATTCTTATTGACGTCACGAGTGAGCCATGTAAAATTTGGTTACAGTTTGGTTTGATATTTTTGCAATGTTTAACCTCTTTCCATGGACTGAGTTGTTTGAAAATCGCAACTAGTATAATCATTACGTATTCAATTTCTGCTACAAATACCGAGAAAAAGCCAGCCTATTTCTACATTATTTCGTGCACCGTAAATCGATTAAATGTTTTTACGGTTGTATTTCCTTTTAATAAGTAATTGTTAAACCAATGTGTAAAAGTGTATTACTATTCTAGCAACAATGTTGATTCTCTTTTATATTTCTTTTAAAGAAATAAACGTACATTTACCGACAGATCTCTATATAGGGATTTTATATAGAAGTTTTTTTTTTGTATTTCTTTAAGCATAATGGATTGAATTTGATTTGAAATAACAAAAAGAATAAAAAAATTAAAGTGTGAGGTGGTCAACCTTTATAAAAATATTTAAATACGGCAATTAGGGCACATACTTTTGCTTTTTAGTCGCCGATTCGTATTTTTGTTTTATTTTATGAATTCGATTAAATTAAGAAACAATCCATTAACATTTTTTATATTTATTTTTCTTTATTTTTGAGTCATGTATGCATGCGTTTATGTTATTGTGTGTATATGGTGTGGTCTGAACAATTCAAATTAAATATCCATTAAAACTACAGTCGAATCGTGATTCAAATATTAACACTTGATTTTAAATAGTTATAGTGCAAAATCCTGAAGAAGCTTTTGCGTATATCTATGCATGTTTAATACAAAATATGCTAAGTTAATTAACATAAATTAAAATTTAATCAAATATGTATGTACATACAATACGGAATAACAAATTTTTATTTTTAATTTTAACTTTAACTTTTCAAAACTATATAAATGTTGTTGGTATAGCTTGAAATGTGTTACGATGGTGTAAAGTTCCCCTTTGTATCATCGACACAAAAAAGTGACAAAATTTTTGTTTTCTTATTTTGTATATTTAAGGGAGGGTTCCAAAATTCAAAGTTGTTTTTGTTTGTATATTTTGTGTACGATGTGCAATAAAAAGTAGTGTGAGGATTTAGCAATTATAAGCACCCTTCTTTGTATATTAAAGTAAATATGAGAGGGATTCGGCTTGATCTACTGCGCCCGCTCACAAAATTATATGATGTTCACGCAGTATTATTCTGCACCCTAAAACTACACCAATGTGTGAATTTTTATAGTAATTGCACGAAGTAATAATATTAGCGTTCTTTGACTGTATACCTCCAATTCTCGCGTATTTCATAAAAAATATTTTTTAAAGAAAATACAAAAATTTATAAGACACAAATACGTGTGTATAAGTATGTATAAGAAAAAGAAGTTGAATACAATTTTTCAATGATTTTAAGTTTTTATTATTTCGATTGATGGCGGCGGCTACTTTGAAGCTTAAAAAAAAACAACGAAACAAAATAACGAAAATACGAAAAAGAGTTGAACGTCTAGTCAAATTGTTCTAAATAATTGAGTTTAAGACAACAAAAAAACAACAAGAGCCAAGGACAGTTGCTTAAAAATTAAAAATATTTTTTATTTTTTTGTTAAACAGTACATTAAGTCAGGGTCTGCGGTAAATAGACATAACACATTTTTTTCTTAATTACATATTTCTTAAACGTAAACTATTATTGTTTTTATAAGAAAAACACTTGTTAGTTGCACGCAAACGAAGTTAATCAGAATCAGTATGTATACAGTTACAACCGCATAAATTGGAAAATTTATATAAATAAGTAAATAAAAATTAATTGAGAAAGACTTCCTGCGCGCCTCTTGAAAATCTCTTCAAAAATATCAACACATCCGCCCTTCTATAAAAAAATATATAATCATCAGAATAATTTTCAATCCCCTTCTTCAAAGCAAACTACAGATCTTTACACAAATTTTTTTTTTTTTTTTCAATTTAAGTCTATTAATCCATCTTTTGATCTATGATATATATCCACACATATAAAATCTAAATGAGAGACCCTTATGCTGTGTACACACAACTCTAAACAGAATGGAATAACCTTTAATAATGTTAATCAAAAATTCACAATTTATCCTGGTACTCTGTATATATTGTTACAGCGCTTCAAAACAAAAAAACAAAAAAATCTTTGAAGTTTCTATTCAACAAAGTTTTCTTTATACTTAAGTACATACAAATAATAGTAAGATATAACACATTGAAAATGCTGGTACATATGTAACATAATTTAAAATTCTTTATCTAACCAAATCACGTGAAAAACTTACTTTACAATGAATAAAATTAAGAGTACGAGTAGATAGTTATATATGACGGAATGCTTTGTACTCATAAAAAAAAGTCAATCATAAAACAGATGTTTGTCTTAATTAAAAAATCTCAAGAATTTTTATTAATTTTATCTTGGGTATATCAAAATATATTGTATCTGTATACATAAATTCTTAATTAATTATGTAGTAAAAATAAAATACTACATAGTACAGTACGTAGTAATAAAAATAAAATAAAAATACTGGAAGGTTTACTATACTACCACTTGTTATGTCAATTTATGTTTATATGTACGTACAAACATTGGGATTTTGTTCGTCTTAATTCCGTTTTGAATTTGAAAACAAGAAATTGTAAAGAAAATTATGTACATGTATGTAAACACATCTAAACATAATATTGTATAGAGACGCTTAATATATAAGAAAACATAACCACAAAGTGATTGTTTTATTTCAAAAAAAATACAAATGAAATTTTTATTTTCTTGGAACAAAATCTCGAAAGAAAAAGAAAAATTCGACAAAGAAATTATAGAAAGGAAAAAAAAAAAGTACGCCTACAATTAATTTTTATTTTGTTAAAAATAGAAATGTACAGTCAATGATTTTTGATAGAGTTTTTATAGTGCTTATAGTCTTGTATTGTTATTATGTACAACGGTCTTACACGGTTGATGTACACAGTGTTGATAAAATGTGGTAAGAGATCTGGAACCAAAAATAAATAAACTTAGCGCACTTTCTTATAATGGATCTTAATATTCAAATTTACTATTTAATTATTCATCTCTCACCTTAAGCTATATAAAATGCGGGTTTTCTTTTGATTTGAAATTCTTAAATATCTTGAATGAAGAAAAAATTTTGCATAATAAAATATTCAAATAAATAAATTATTAATTTTATATTCATTACCAGTTCAAGACGGTGGCATAATTAAAATATGAAAATTTATTTGGATTTACAAATTTATCAGTTTTTTCATAATTATCAAAAATATTTTTTAATTTAAGATTCGATTCAGTTAGAAATCAACAACTACAATGATCTAGTCTAGAAGAAACTCCAGAAAAACGAAAACTTGTAACAAACCCAATTTGATTTTGACTTACTTAATTTAAGAAGTTACATTTATCTATGGCTGCAGGTGAAATGAACCACATCTTCACCCCTCATTCCATTACTTATATGGTAAGGCAAATTGAAAAAGAACTCGAAGCAACAAAATATTTTAGCAAATTGAATTTCTGAACATAGAGCTTCGTATAACTATCAGAAAGCTGATTTCTGCAGTTTACTTTTAATGTCCAAGTTTATAGTTTTGAGAATTGGGCACATGATATACTACGGCAAAAGGTACACTACGGCATAGTTCAGAACGGCAAATGTTACCCTACACTCCCTACAGCATATGGTATAATATGGCATGTTCACACCCAAAAAAGTGCAATAAAATACATGCTATAGGTATACCAGATTATCCCATCCCCACATGAATTCGTAAACGAACGGGGTTCAAGCTCCACCTGAACCGAAAATGTTTGGTAAAACACAAGGTCAACAATAGAGGTAAATATTGTGACGATTTTGGACATCATACAACAAGCTCACTTTATGAAAAGCAACAGTTTAGACAGTTGGAGCGTGGTATAAACGAAAAGGTCGATGGTTCGATGCTTGTCGTAGGCTCGTAGCCAATGTTTTTATTACAATTATTTATTATGAACATCGAAATAACATATTATATTTATACCCCATCGCACAAGTTCATAATGATCGAGTCAAAACAAGAACGTTCGAGTCTCGGATTCCGAGATATAGCGTACAAAGGAAGGTGTGGTTTAGTGATTGCGAATGAAATGAATAACAACACAAATACATACACACCGCCCGTCGACAATGATGAATGATGATGATTATGATACGCCATAAATGATATTTCCAGATGATTATGGGTCATAAACAGAATAACCAAGAATGAAGACGATTTATGACATGCAATAAAGGGAAATTTCGAGAGCAGTATCAAACTGGTATATAAACACGACCGATGGCAATTAGAGGACAGTTTTTGATTTTCTTTAAATCGTTAAACAAGGAAATAAATCTGTTGTCAAAGCTCCCACCAGTGGCAAGCGGACAGATTTAAATAGTGAAGTCAAAACAAATATCAAAGTGCATAAAAGTAGAGTGAAAAAGTCTAATACATGAAAAGTACAAAGTGTTTTTAATTTCAAAATCCGAACGAACTCAGAAGCCCAGTTCGTAACAATATTTTTGCTATATGACATGATGTTTTTTATTTTTTGTATTTTGAAAATGATGATCATTGAAAATTATGGTATGCAATTTATTACATTGGGAAAAGTCGGACGCACAGAAATATTTAGCCTCAAAGATGTCGTCATGACATTTTTAACACAGCTTACTTGTAACATGAACACGGAAACTACTCTCGCTATGTTTTTTGTATTTTTTGTTTCTATTTTAATGTATTAAATAAAACGAGAGGAAATATTCATAACAATTAACACAACATTTTAAAGCAACATTTTAACGCAACATTTAACATAACATTATCTAACGCGTGTAACATTAACTTGAACCCAAAACTAGTCCCCTAAATGTTTTACCAAACATAAAACAATCATTACAAACATAAAATAAAAAATCGGCGAACTAATAAGGGAATTAGCTACGAATTTAACTACTTAATTCTCGTATTTTTATATTTAAAATTAAATTTAATTAAAATTTGATTTACATACAAATTTATTTCCATTGGAAGAATATATTTAATGTTATTAAGTCAAGAGAAATTCTATTAAGCGAAAGAAAATTTTAGTAAGTGAAGAAAAATTCCAATAAGTGAAGGAAAATTTAGGTAAATAAAGGATAATTCTACTAATTCAAGGAAAATTCTGTTGTTAGGTGAAGGTTTATGTTGAAGGAATATTCGTTAAATGAAGGAACATTCTATTAAGAGAATAGATTCCGGCATACTCGGTTAAGAAATTGCCAAGCTCCAGAGTAATTTAACTTATTCCAAAACTTCATCCTCAAATCATTTTAAGATCCCATTTCCATCGCATTTGCCGAATGTTATCATCATCGGCTAAGAAATACCTGAGTTCCGTCATTATTGGTCATATTCCAGAATTTCATCTAAAATGCATTTTATTTAGTATTCCATTTTCATTGCACTTGTCAAATTTCATCATAATCGACTAAGAAATAGCCAAGTTTTAGAATATGTCATATTGTACCATACTTATGCCATATTGATATACATATGTATACCGTCATGTACCGTGTACCATATATCGTACTGAATATGACGTTTCGAAATATTCCGTAACGTACCAAAGTGTACCATATCCCGTTTTGAAATATGCCATATTGAAATATGCCATAGTGTACCTTATGTCATATTTTCGGGTTGGGCTTGATATCCCCAAAAACGAAATCCCCAAGCACATAATCCCCAAATCATAAGCCCTAAATTAAAACCCCCAAATTCAAAATCCCTAACCGCAAAATCCCCAAACACAAAATCCTCAAAGTTTCCCAAAATTTTGTTAAATCGCCGCGATTTTTAGTCTAACCCAAGCTAATTTAACAAAATTTGGGGAATTTTTAAGAATCTATATGTATTAGAAAAATAATTTTAGCACTGATTTATATTTATTAAAAATTTTAGAAAAACAGATATAATTAATATACACAAACGTTTAGTATACAAAATAAAATAAGTAAGAGTTAATCAACATTTAAAAAAAAAATTAAAACAAACATAGTATCATTTATTACACAGTGTAATATTACATATATGCAATAGATTTCAAATAATCCACTTTGCACATATTTTCGCGGTTGTTGATCACGTTTCTTCGGTATCTTTTTATACCAGCCCAGACTGGTATTCGTAGGAGTTATAGTTTCACCAGATTGAAAAGAAAGTTCTTGAATGATTTCAAATAAGCCACAATTTTTTTTTCCAACTACAACTTTAAGTCTACGATGCCAAGCTTCTATAGAATTTTGTGTGCGAGGAAAATTTTCTTCAATAGAATCTACGACGCACCAAAATTCCGGCTTATATTTAGGACCATTTTTTGGATTTCTCTCACAAATATAGTTTTGTTTAAACCATACGCTTAATTTTTTTAAATCTCTACATCCGCAGTTAGTGATTAACTCATTATAATAAATTAAAATATGTTCAGTAGGAACGAAAGCCAAGCTTTTAAGCATTCGGACATGAATGTTAAACTGTTCACAATTGCCATATTTTTGGGCCAGACCTGCCTTCTGCACACGCCTCCAAATAATCTGTCCGAAATGGAACAAGCATCCTTTGTAATTTGCATCGGGAAAATATTGTTTGGCGGCAGTCGAAATGGTTTTCTCAAAATCACTGATAATCCTACTGGGATTGAGATTTATATTCCTTTCGAGCGACAATTGGAAAAGTTGATCAAACAACTCACTGTACGCATCCATTGTTTTTTTGCTAATCAGGCAAAAAATCAATGGCACAAGTTGCTCAGCAATAAGGCCTTGAATAGTAAATAGTTGTCGGAAAATGATTGAAACAACAGAAAATATTCCATCCAGTACCCAGCACTTGCAACTACCCCATGTCTTTAATGAGGCCGAAGTCCCCAATATAATATTTTTGTGCACGAGACCAGCGATAATCATTTTTTTTATTTTTAGAATGCAAATGATAAGCATATCCATCCACGAATAATTTTTCGTTCCCTTTATTCGATTTTTGAAGCACTAATTCCATACTAATTATTTATTTTATGCAGCAACGATTTACAATCAATGTTAAATAAGATTAAACAAAATCAAGAATAATCAAAACGCAAAAAAAATTGAAAAAATCATAATTCTAAGATATAATGATCATATAGGGTATAATAGGAATACTGTGCAAGACAAAACAATTTTACATACTATTATTATTAACGGGTTGAGCTTAAAATCCCCCAAAAACAAAATAAAATCCATATTAATGACCCATATGCAAATAATTTTTTGCTTGGGGATTTTGAACTTGGGGATTTTGTGCTTAGGAATTTTTAATTTGGGGATTTCTCAAAATCTTGGGGATTTTGTGATTGGGTATTTTATTAATGGATATTTTATGACTCTCCCCATATTTTTATATTCCATTTTGAAATATTCCGTTTTGAAATATGGGGGTCGTAACGATATCCCGCATTTCAAAATCCCGCTTTATCAAAATCCCGCTTTTTAAAATTCCATTTTTCATAATCCCGCTTTTTAAAATCCCGATTCTGCAAAAATAAAAATCCCGGTTTTCAGAAAATTCCGGTTTTGATTTTTATTTTACATTAAATTAAAATTCTCCTTCACTAGAAAGAGCGGCTCGAATTAAAAATATTCGTCTTTCAAAACCAAGATCCCGCTGAAAAGCGGGATTTTGAAAAGCGGGATTTTAAAAAGCGGGATTTTTAAAATTGGGATTTGGATTTCGGGATTTTGAAGGCGGGCTTTTGAAAAGCGGGAAAACTTACCTTCCCCGGAAATATGCCATGTTGGACAAATCCTTTTGTTGCGATATTGTTATAATGACAGCCAAAAAGGAAGCATTGAGCAAGGCAGAAAATTACAATGTTTGTTTATGAACGATTTTTTGTTACAATATTGCTACAATGAAGAGTTCGTGAACACACTCCAGTTCAAACATGTTGGAAAATGCGAACATTTAAGCTAATTTTTTTAGAATTGGAAGATATTTTGATAAAATTTAGGAAAACCTCAATTTTCTGGTGGTAGGTAGGAGACGTCAGATGTACTAAAAGTTGTCAAAAATCATTTTCTCCCGTCTGAAATTTTACATTCAGACCCCCTAAACTATAAAATATAACTAAAAGACAATTTTTGTACTGGGAATTGCAGAAGGTCATTCAGCAAAAGAAAACGATTTAAAAATGTCTATAGCAAAGCAACGCGTATTGTACGACTGAATCTTGCCATAATTTCAGCGCATAAAATCCAGACTTTCATATATCGTTTTTGTCTGATAAGACAAATTCATTGCAGAAATTGTCTTAAAGTATATTTCTTTTTCTCAAAGAGTCTTAATCGAAACATTAAGCCAAACCAAAGATTTGAAAATATTGATTTCAAGGCGTATTACACGACTGAAACTGGCTTCCACATATCATTGTCAGCTGCCAGCAGCTGCAGGCATATTTTTATGATCAGGAAATTAAAAAAAAGTTGAGAAAGTATCCAATGCCTTGAATATTAAAAGTTTTAATCAGATAAAAGATCTTTGTTAAAATGGCGTAAGAAAGTTACAATTTCTATTGCGTAAGTGACGCCTCTATTTTTATAGGTACCTATTACCAATAATACCAACAAACCTTTCAATTTAGTTCGCGTATTTGACGTATCTGCTAAAATGACTGATACATTCCTGCAAGAAGTCGATTATTTACTTTTCATCGAAGAATGAACAGAAAAAAAAAACAGAAATTAGCTTTAGAAAATGCTTAATGAAAAATCCTCATATCTCTCAGACTGATCGTCAAATCGAAGCAGTTCGGTTTCGGTATCAAGTTAAAGATCCTCGTATAGGAAGGGAAAACACCAAAACTCGGAAGTAGCCCATAAACATTGTCGAAAAGAGATGATATACCTCTATAATTATCTACTATAACAATAATAATATTTTATTTGTATTGTAGTTCAGATGTAGGCAACAAATTAAAATTGTAGTGTTCACTATGTATTAACATCAAATTAGGGATTGTAATCGCGATAATCGATTAACCAACAAATCGGCCGAAATCTGGGTTTTAATATATCGATAACTTAAGGTATTTTTTAAACGAAAACTTGGACGTAGGAGAGGTTCATTACCACCAACTCAATGGTATGTTGGAGAATCTTCATCACTGAAGGATAGTTTGAACGATGAATCGATAAATTTAAAAAAAAACATTTATCGAATTATAGATAGATGAATTTAATCTAATTTTGCAACCCCCATCTCCAATCTGTTTTAATCTTTGATTTTTCCAAGAGAAATTCAAATAATTTACACCCACGGTATATCCAGAATGTAGTATTTCAAAATGTCGGATCCTAATACTCTCGAAATACTACGGTTTAGCAAGCCAGGTTAGTTTAAATCCCGGCTATAGCTATAGAATACAATAAACCACGATTAGCAAAAACTGAAGTTTACATATTGCGACTAAACACGAGAGATTCTTCTTTATATCGATGAAGAAGGGTTTCCTCCCCAATACATCTTCTCTTTCGTTTATGTTTCACAGAACTTCTTATTTTATTTTCAGTGAATTCGGGCGATTCTCCACTCCACATTCCTTTTAAAATTGATATACATAGGGTCTTTCAAATTACACATTTTTGTTAAATCTTTAATAAAACACAGATGGCGATGTGAATTTGCCTAAGTAGGTCTTTTCACATTTAAGAAGTGTCATTTATAAAAATGGCATATTTAGAAAAATATGCGATATTTACGGTCTGAAAGCACTATTAATCGAATTGTTGAAAGATTAACTTTGGAAACAATGGTTGAAACAAGTTGAAGATTACTTTAGGATTTATTCGAGATTCAGTTTATTCGAGGATATCGAAATTATTGCAAAATTATACGATTATTAGAATTTTCGAGATTGTTCGAGATTCGGAATTATTGCCTGTAATTTGCAAGGCTTGGAGTTGCATGGTGTTCCAGAATTAGTGACATTTTCGATATTTCAATTTATTAAGAGGTTTTAGAGGTTCTTAGCTTAAGATTATGGGAGATTTGTTTTTCGTTGAGTTTTATGTAACTATACTTACTTAGTATATTATTCGAAATTTTACAAATTTTTCAAAATTTTCGATATTACATATACAAGTTTAGCCTGCAGCGTTAAATTAAACGAAGCACTGAATTACAGAATCTGCCCTTCGAAATTCGGGTTTTTTGAATTTATCTAGGTAGACTTACTCAATTGTTTTCGAGATTATTCGATGTTTTGCAATACCCATGATATTTTTCAGATTATTCCGAGATTTTCAAAATTTCAGCAATATTTGAAATTTTTCGAGCTTGACGAGATTATTAGAGCCTATCCAAGTTCCGTGTTTCTCGACATTCCTCGAAATTTGCAAGGGCAATTGCAAATTGCATTCCTTTCTATAGAAATAGTGATTTATCGAGACTTTTGTTTCTCAGCGTTAGCGTCGAGTTACATAAAGCTAACTTAAATTTGAAGAATGTTGAGTTATGGATAACATTTTTCGAGAATATTTAAGACTGTCGGAGATTCTAGAAATAACTTAAATGGCATTAGGTATCATTGATGGCATTAGGAATAATTTAAGTGGCATTAGGTATTGAGGGTACTTGCTTGATGTTACACAGACTTTTAAAATTGTGTCTCAACTAGCATCCCCTCTCTCAAACCAGAAAAGCGAAGTTTTGTTGGAGCAAAAATTAAAAAAACAAAGTGTTAAACACGGCTATTTTTTAAACATCACACAATAAGGTTTTTGTCGGAAAGACACAAACACAATTTTTTCCTATTTGTATATTCACATACGTAAAGTTGTTTTTTTCCTCAATTTAAATCGCGAATATAAGTTTTTGTAAGTGGTAGCGTATTGTAACACAATTAAACCAAAATTGTAAGTTATCACCAACTTAAGGTGGTTGTAACAAAATGTGGCACTTAAAGAAACAGATGAGAATATAATGAATTATGAAAGAAAGGGTATGGAAAATTACCCGATCAAGTTGATGACAATTTAAACAAAAATAATTTGGGTTTGTGCGTGTACTTTATTTAAGTTGTATAATTTGAATTTATTTACGCAAGCAATGCATGCATTGGATTCATGAACCAGCCGCCTCTGCCTATAAGGTTCAAATAACACAGGAATTAAAGCCATTGGTCAAAACGTTGTGCATTTGTCAATTTGACCAAAGAGCCAACTGATTTTTCTTTAAAAATCATTTTTCTGATGAAGCACATTTTGAAATTGGCGGATATGTTTTTGGGATGAGTAAAATCCAAGAATCCTGTACATCCAAAAGAAGTCACTGTTTGCTGAGCATGAAATTATTCGTATCATTGGGGAGACAGAACAATGAACAACAATTATGTCAACATGTTATTGAAAATTTTAACAAAAGAGTGAACATTTGTGGAAGTGCAGTGGTCATTTGACAGATATTGTTTTTCGCATCCAAATAAATGGTATAACTGATACTTTAACTGAATCAAATAACTATCGAACTCTTTCAATAATCTTATTTCTTGTGGAAGCAGTATAGCACAATAAAGCTGCTCTCCTAAGTTTTTAATGAAAATTTCAAAGCATTTATGAATTTATAGCGACTTTCTAGTAAAAACAAAATTCACTCACATTTTTGTAAAATCGTCTGTGGGGCCACAATCTAAACACAACACAAAAATTATCATTTTGAGTTATGTTACTATTGCAGCAAATAATTGAGACGATTTGGGAACTAGTTTTTACTCTCGATTATCGGATTTACCTTTTTACCAATAACTTCCCAGAGTTTAGACCATACCAAGAGAACCCAAATGAGTACTAAAAAAATTAACTGGACCCGTAATAACTATTTTATTATACGGTATGCGGCCCGCGTTAGAGAAAGTTTCGTGTGGTGAGTTCTCTTAAAATAATTGAAATAACTAATAGATTGGTGACCTTTAAGTCATTAGCGTTCTAAGTAAGACAATTTAGAGCTTATATAATTTTCAAAATGTTTTTGTAGTTGCAGGTTATTTGGTGACCCATTAACAGGTCACCACAAAATTTAACTGAAGTACTGTAATATTACGTATACAAGAAGAGTTATTACAAAAAACACATTTCTTATGGTTCTACTACCCTGAAATTAGATCAATTTCAAACCGAGTTTTTTTCGCCTTTTCTTAAGAAAAATTCCCATTTTCCACGTACAAAGATATTCACAAAACAAAACTCCAAACAATACCAGACCGAAAAAACGTAAAAAAAAAATCATCATCTTCATCATTCAATTCATGTCGTCTTTTTTCTTACTTTCATACATACATTCCTAGAATATATTCATGCATACATACAAGTATGTATACAAATGCCATCTTTAACATAAGAAATAATTCGTCTTTTTTATAAATAAGTATGTAATAAGAAAAAAATTGTAAACAGAAAATTAGTAATTTATATTTTTTACCTGAAAAATGTTTATATCCTCCAAGAATTTTGTGTCGCCACCATTTTACTATATTTCCCGCCATTTTACTTGGAAAACAATTATAACTCAAAACGATTTTCTTTTTTAATTTAATTCGGAAAATTATTTTATTTACTATTATTTAAAAAAAAATGTTTTTAATTCAAAAACATTTTTCCGCTTCAATTTTTTTAATACGAGTATGGATACAAAGTTGTTGTTTATAAAGTTTCAACAACAATCACTACTAACACAAAAAATACACTACTACTACTAGCGTATTGAACACATTTTTGTGTTATTTTTATTGACTTCCATGACGTTTTATATAAATACACACAAATACAATAATATAGCACTTTGCTGAAAACGTTTCGTTTTTTTTTGTAATTTTCTTTTAAATTTTCCAAATAATTTTGTTATTAATTAACAAAACAAAAAAAAAAATAAGCAAATCACTCTCCCAATACAATACAAATTTGCTGATATTTATAAATAAAAAAACACCCACATTTCTTTTACAATATATTAGATTTTTCTTGAAATTTTCCTCCAAACAAATGAAAAATCATAATCAAAAAAAAAACCTTGCTTATTGCATAATAGCTAGTAGCTATACAGATTTAAACACAATAATAATAATATGATGAAAATTTAAATGAAAAACTTTGTAATTTTTATATAACTTATTTCTGATATTTTCATACACACGCACAACAAAATAAATTATTTTTGTATTTAATTTCACATTTAAATATAAATAAAATTAAAAAAAACAAAAACAAACAATAAAAGAAAAGCCTAATAAATTTTGGTTTTTAATTACTTAAAAAAAATTAATTGATCCAAAATATTACAATTTTATTTTTAATGTTCACGATGTAATTTTGGTTTGGGTTCAATTTCTGAATTTTTTGCGCTAATTCCACAATTACACCTTTTCACAATGAAAGCTTATTTTAAACTAAAAATAAAATTTTATTTTTTTGTTAATTTTATAAAAAAAAAAAAAAAAAATTCATTCAATATATTTTTGTGTTGTTTTGTATTCGTTTTCGGTTTGAGAGTGCGACAGAATGAATGAGAGAGTGGGAAAGGAATGAAAAATATATAGTATAAAATGTGGTACTAGATTATTTGTTGTTTTGTTTTTGGTGCAAATGCATATGTTTTGTTAGTACCTACACGTATGATAAAAATATTATGAACATCGCTAAGTAGCCAAAGGCCGAATCGGAATATCAACTTATCAAATTAATTATCTTCAGCAATATTTCAAGGGACACAATGTCATTCATTTTATTTCATTAGAGATCAAAAAATGTTGGTGCATGATAATGTTACGCTCCCGGTCCGGCCGGTTTTCGTGGCACTAAGCCGATCACCGAACGTACTGTTCGCCAGTAGGACAAATGCCCGGTTTCAGTTAAAGCGGTATCGAAAAAAAAAAAATTCGATCGGTAATTTTATACCCATAATTCGATAACTTTCTCAATTTTTGGAAGAGCTCGAATAGAAAACTACTATTGAGAAAATGTGATCTTTGTGTGGTAGTCAATCCCAAGTATAACCCAAGTATTACAAAGATGATTTGATCATCGACTTTTCAGCAATCAGTATGAATATTTATATTTCAAACACAGAAGGAAACAGTATATTTCAAAACAGAAGGCAAAAATAGAAGAAATACTATTCAACTTAAAAAAATATATTTTTTCGATTTTTTCGCTTAGATGATTTTTATTAAAAATGGAAGACATAAAATTGTGACTTCTATGATAGAAGAAATAATTTTTGTTGGATTGCTTTTGGAAAGTGGATTGTTTTCTGATTTTGTTGATAAAATTAAAAGGTTATTTTGACTTTTTATTAATTATTTAAGAAAATTAATTAAATAATTTTTTTTAAATGTGACATTGACATTTAGTTGCAGCAAACTCGCGGTTCCACTCAATACCATTAGAAATACAAGTTTGTTTTAATTATTTTAAAATAAATGCAGCTGTATTAGGCGAGGAAGCTATCAGGCTTTCATTACTTTTGAAAAAACTAAAAACTAACTTAGGTAAGAATAAAAATTACAAAAATTCAGTAATTTTTAAAAATTTTTAATGATTTAATAACAGATTTCACGATAAATATGGAATGTGGGATGTAATCGGTGGTATTGACGGTGTCCAACACAAGGCAATTTATACATTCGTCGAAAAGAATATTACAACATAAATTTATCGGTGGTATAAATATTTATAGGTGGTATATAAATATTTTTAGATTTAAGTGTTGTAATACCGATATAAAAATTGTATATGCTGACACATTATTACCAGGATCAGTACGTGATTCGGCGATATGGAAAATGTCACTTATGTAGATCATCTTCAAATATGTATACCTCGTTGATGTTCAAATGGAATTTATCAGTGGTAAGTATCAATTATAAAATATGTAGAATTTTATAAGAATATAGTGTATTCAATTTATAGATTAATAAGGCTTCTTACTTCTCACGCCATGCCAGTCCATCGATACTCTTTTTAATTCGAAATTTAATACGACAAGAAAATGTATCTTATGTTGAGGATCTTTATGAAAAAATAAAAAATATTTTCAAAAATTATAACTTCAAAATTATAGGACGGGCAGCCACAAGTTTAAAAAACAAATCTGCTTGTTTTTTTGCAATAAACGAATGCGGTACTATATTATGTAGTTGCTCACCCAGTTTATCTGTGAAAGCCAATGATGATATGGTTATAGTTTCCATGGCGCATCGATTTACTTTCTGCCACTGCTTGAATGCAATTTCATCTATACAATTTTGTAAAATTTTGCAGATAATTTCTCACGAATATTATCGGTTCCCGGGCATGCTGTACATTCGTTTAAATAGCATGATGTGCTTGGAATAGCGCATATAATCTGCAAAATAAAATCTTAATAACATCCTTCTTCGTGTTATAGAAGGTTTATAGATTTTATTATAAACATAAGTTTAATATTTTGATGATATATAATACTATGGGCGTGTTTTTTTTAATGTCGGAGAAATAAGACAGAACAGATAGATAATATATCGGATAAATCCGATAAATATTTTCTCTGATGTATCCGAGAAAAATAAATGATAATTTTGTTAGCGTCGAAGAAATTAAACGTCAGTTTAAGATTACCAAACAAATATTATCGTGTTCTTTTTATTTAAAATAAATGTCTGTCAAACAACAATCTGAACTTTTTTCCAGAGAAAAAAGATTCAATTTTAAAATTATCCGAGCGTAAAAAAAAACGACACAGAGAAATACATTTTTCCTCGGATACTAAGAAAAAAACGCGAATCTGTATTTTGACAGTTAAATTATTTCTCAGATTACTTCGATATCAAAAAAAACATGCCCTATGTATACCGCTAGAGTTCGCTAATACGCAGTGCGCTGGACAAAATGCAGCAAAACTAGAAAATCCAATTTTTGTATTTGGATAGGTTTTCTTAAATATTTGATAAACCTCCTTCAAATTACAAAGAACCAGCCTACGCTGCTTTGTTTCAATAACCCAATCTGATGATATGGTATTGAAATTTCGCTTCCCAGCACACACCCGACTTACATATATCGTCATCTTCATAAAATTTCTGCGCCAATAATGCGATTTCCTGATTAAGAATTGTTGATCCCAATTTTATGTTCGATGTTGACATGATACCTTTTCCTTTTTGAATCTGTTTTGCTCTATTTTCCATATAATAGGACACACCGAACTCATCTTGAATTTTCCGAAAGGGCCAGCTTTTTGGTACCGATGTTAAAATCATATACTTTTCATTTGTTGCTGTAGAAATATAATATTTCTCTCGTAACTGTTGAATTATTTCAATACTATCGCCTGATATGTCAGTGGCAGCATGCTCAGAACTGCACGGAAGCCTAAATATTTCCTCAGAAATTTTCGCTGTAACTTAATAAATTTTTGTTGTTTATAATTTTCACTTCTCATTTTCTTATGTACTAAAGGAGAACTGTGAATTGATTTTAAAGTGTCGTTGAATGATGAAATATCTGGATTAATGAATTGCTCCTCATTTGATAAACTTATATAGAAAAAGATGCAGACGAACATTCTTGATCCAAATTTATTATTATTCACTACGAAATAATTAATAATTAACTGTAAATTTATGATAGCTAATATGTTTTAAAAAATATCTGGGTCCGCCTTTATTTTGTAAAATTCAAAATTTTATAATTATTTAAGTTAGTTAACTTGTTTAATGAAACATTATTATTATTGTTCCTTTCGTTTTTTAGATAATGACTATTCCTCATTTTAGAAAGGATTTTTTTTTTTTTTTTTTTTTTTTTTCAAAATGAACTGAAGAACAAAAAAAAATGCAAAATAAATTAAAATTATAATAAAATTATCAAAGGAGAAATTTGAATAATTTTTTCTGAATTCTCGTTTAAAATATTCAGATCTTGACATATTCAAAAGATCATATTTTAAAAATGAAAGGTATCACTCAAGTTTTTATTTTTTTAATCGCTTACAAAATGAATAAGCTTTAAAAAAAATTAAAAAATCGATAACTCGTTTTAGTCCAACATAACGGTAAATCACATTTTCCAAAATAACACGATTTTTCTTTAATATCGAATTTTTTACAATTAAAATTGTACTGCTATTTGAGATATAAATTGTTAAATCGGTTAAGTGGTTCTCGCGACAGAGGCGAACTTTTAGAAATTATGGAGCAGAATTTATAAAACTGAAGAGTTAAAAGAATATCGATATGTAAAATATCTTAAATCTGTCAGTTCCTTAAATTCCACTCCATAATTTCTAAAAATTCTATAAATTTTATAAATTCTACAAATTTTATACTTTCAATAAATTCTAAAAAACTCTTAGAACCTACAAAATTTAAAAATTTATAAAATTTTCAGAGATTTAAAATTAGAACAATTTATAGAATTTAAAAAATTTGTTGAATAGAATTTATAAAATGTATTGAATTCATAAAACTCATAGAATTTATAGAATTTAAAGAGTTTATAAACTTATTAGAAATTATAAAATTTAAAGAATTGGTAGAATTTATAGAATTAAAAAATTTATAAAATTAATAGAATTTATAAAATTCATTAAATTTAAAAAATTTGAAAAGTGTATAGACTTATTGTTATTATTAGTAATTATAAAATTTATAGAATTTATCCACTTTATAACATTTTTAGAGTACATATGTATATCGCATTGACGGAGTTTTGAGTATTTATCGAATTTATAGGATTTAAAAAATTTAAAGACCTTAATTAATTTTGAGTAATTATAGAATTTTCAGGATTTAAATTAAATTATAAAATTAATATTACATTTTTTAAAGAAATCATGGAATTTTTAAAATTAGCCAAATTTAAATTTGTTGAATTTATAGAACTTATAGAGTTAAAGCAATTTATAGGAACTTTTACAGGATCTACAAAATTCTAAAAATTTATAAAGTTATAGAATTTATAGAATTAGTAGAATTTATAGAGTTTAAAAAATTTGTAGAATAAATAAAATTTAAAACATGTCATAATGATTCATAAAATTTAAAGAATTATAGACTTATTAGAAATTATAAAATTTATAGAATATGTATATCGATTTTTTAAAATGTATAAAATTTATTTATTTACGGTATAAAATTGTAGAATTCAAATAATTTATAAAGTTTATAGAATTTTTAGAAATTATGGAGCAGAATAGAACAGTGGCCATATTCTGGCTATTCCCTGGGAATTGAGAATTGAAACATTTTGGCAGTATTCTAGCAGTTGGGAATTATTTTTTCCAAAAGTGTATTCTGGCGATTGGGAATTTTTGAATGTAGGGAAAAATAATTCCATTTTATGTAAGTTTTGTTGTTTATTTTTCCTTTTTTTGGGGGAATTAGAAGAAACTGGTTGTTTTGTGTATTTTCATAATTTTATAAACAGCGTAGTATCGGTAAACTTTGTATTTTATATGAATAAAATAAAATTTTGCCATTGGAATTATTCACAATTACGCTAGAATACACTATTGAAAATTGGGGAATAAAAAGTTGGGAATTATTGAAGTTTTGAAATATAGCAATATTTTTCCAATTCCCAATTGGGATATTCCCAGGGATAGCCAGAATAGGGCCACTGAAGTGTTAAAAGAATATCTGCAGGTAAATTATTTTAACTCTGTCAGTTCTTTAAATTCCACTCCATAATTTCTAAAAATTCTATAAATTTTATAAATTCTTCAAATTTTATACTTTCAATAAATTCTAAAAAACCAATAGAATCTACAAAAGTTAAAAATTTATAGAGTTTTTAGAATTAGAAGAATTTATAGAATTTAAAAAATTTGTAGAATTAGGCTGCGGTCTAATTCTCGAGTAAATCCGCTAAATTCGGTAAATGTATTAACCTTTTTTTCTGGAGGGTAAACGATATAAAAAAATTGAGGTGTGGCCAACACACGACTTTCTTTTACGAACAGCGAATTTTGAGAAACTTTTATAATGCAAATTCCTTGCAAACTTATGATTGTGTTTATTTTTTCATGTTTTCTGTAAATTGTATATTTTTGAAATATTTAAGATATACATATATACCAACAGATACCACTTCGAAACCCAATTTTTCGGACTCATTATTACACACGTAAAAGAAATAAAAGGTGATATTTATGAATTTAAATTTTTTCTTTTAATTTTTTGGAATTTGTATTAGTGATTTTTTGTCACTAATATTTTGTAAACCTTATACTTTTTAAAATATGTGCAAAACACATTTTCTGGCCCAAGCGAGTGGCCACTTCCGGTTGACCGATTTGGCAATTTAACATACATTTAAGCTAAATATTTGTATGCTAAAAAATCGGAAGTACGTCACTGTAGTGTGCAAATTAATTATAATTAGCATAATTAGGCTATAAATACACATATATTTTTGTGTTGGCCAAACATCAATTTTTAGTTTTTTTTATAAAATTTTTAAAGTTTTTTTTTTAATTTTTTTTTAATTTTTTTTTTAATTTTTAAAATTTGAATTTTTTTTTTTTTTATTTGTTTTTATTTTTTGGAAACATTTTGTATTAAGTAGTTGTTTGTAAACCTTATACTTTTTCAGATATTTGCAAAACAAATTTTCTGTTCCACGGGAGTGGCTACTTCCGGTTGACCGATTTGGAGTAAAATTCACTGGGACCTTCCAATTTATCAAAAAAGCTTAAATCTGAAGTTTCAGTTCGATTGGTTAAGCCATCTGGGCTGTAGAGAGGACACAGACTGACAGACGGACAGACAGACGGACAGACAGACGGACAGACAGACGGACAGACAGACGGACAGACAGACGGACAGACAGACGGACAGACAGACGGACAGACAGACGGACAGACAGACGGACAGACAGACGGACAGACAGACAGACGGACAGACAGACAGACGGACAGACAGACGGACAGACAGACGGACAGACAGACTGACAGACATACATCATTTCGAAAACCACTTTTTCGGACACAGGGGACCTCAAAACAGATAAATCTTCAATAATCTCAAGGTCGAAAATTTTCATGATTACTATACTTTATTTTACTTACGTAAAAGAAAGTAAAACACACTTCAGTGTTCAGAAATTATAAAATTTATAAAATTTATAGAATTTATCGATTTTATGGCATTTATAGAATATATCGCATTTACAGAGTTTGCAGTATTGATAGAATTTAAAGAATTTAATGACTTACTGAATTTCTAGACTTTACAGAATTTATAGTTCCAACCAAAACATTGATGATGATCTTTGAATAGAAACCAGTCTGAAAAACAATAAAATCGAGCGAAATTAAATTGTTGTTGCTTCAATTAATTAATATGGATTTCGCTGTGGACCTCGAAAAAGATCAATTTTTTATAAAATTTGTAGAATTCAAAGAATTTATAAAATGTATAGAATTTTTCAAATGTATAGAGTAGAATTTATAGAATTAACATAGTTGAAACAATTTGTGAAACTAATCGAACCTACAAATTTACAGAATTTGTAAAATTCATACAATATGTTTTAAATTTTAAGAATTTGTAGAATATTCTATAAATTATTTGTACAATTAACAGATTTTATAAATAAGACAAAATTTAGTTAATAGAATTTATAGCACTTACAGAGTTAAAACAATTTATAGTAAATAATAGAATCTACAAAACTTAAAAAATTTAAAATTCATAAAATTTATAGAATTTGTAGAATTTATAAAATGTACAGAGTTTAACGATTTTAAAAAATTTATAGAATATTGTATCGCATTTACGAAGTTTGCAGGATTTATAGAACTTACTAAATTTTTAGATTTTATAGAATTTTCAGAATTTAAAGGAATTACACCATTTGTAGATTTTAAAGGGTTTATGGAATGTATAAAATTCATAGAAGTTATATAACTTATAGAATTTTTACAATTTATTGAACTTACAAAATTTACAGAATTGACAGAATTTATAAAATGTATGAAATTTATCGAATTCGTAGAATTCAACGAAAACAATTAAAATTTTAAAATTTGAGGAATTTATTATAGAATTAACTAATTTTAATTTACAGAACTTCACGGTAGTTATATAATTTATCGTATTTACAGAATTTAAAGAAATTAAAAAATTTATAAAATTTTTAGAGCCTATAAAATTTATAATTTTTGTAAAATTTATTGAATCTAAATTTATAAAATTCAAAGAATTTGTAAAATACATAGAATTCATGGAAATTATGAAGGTTTTAAAATAAGTAAATTTTTTCGAAAAGTTTATTAAATTTATGAAAATTAAATGAAAATTATAACATTTATATTTTTTGATACATATTTTACCGTTTTAGCATAGGATATACAATATATAAACAGAACAATATCTTCTGTTGTATACAAATTTTTACTTATGTTAGGACGCGTCCGATTTCTGTGAGAAATAATTTTTCTCTGATAAATTAATGTTGAACTGTATGCAACTAAATTATCACAGCACTGATGTGTAATAATGCTGACATGTCCGAAATAATTCTTGTTTCTACGCCAGTGAAGTAAACAATTTGTGTTGTGTTAGACAATTAAATTAATAAGTTTTATATTAATTAGTGTAATTAAATTAAACATTTCAAGATATTATTTACACTTAAATACTTTACTTTCAATTTGTCGTTTGTTGTATTTCCAAAAGTAAAATTTATTATGTCAAATTTATTTCAGTATTCGGACAGCAAATGAACTTATTTCAAATATGGAAGAGAAAATTATTTCACTAATGTCAAATTTATCACAGAAAAATTATTTCTCGAAAAACTGAATTTATAGCCCAAATTGTATAATTCTAGATGGCGAGTCCAATATGGCTGCTCTAATTTTCAGATAGAAACTGTTGCATAATTATTCAAAAAACTTACAAAACCAATTGGAAAAATATTTTTGGTGTCGTTGATTACAAATCTGAAGGTAAACAAATTAAAATCAAAATAGCGGATAAAATATGGAAGCTGATTTATTATAATTTTTTGGAAATCTTGAAGTTAGTTGTATTTAAATAAGCATTTTGACCTTAAATTCGTATACAATAAAAACTCCACCCGTGAAGTTCAAACTCAATTTCAATTTATGTCAGGAAATTTGACCGCTGTGAAATCTATGAAAGTGGGTATTTCTTGAAGTGCTTTTTGAGATGCTAATTATGAATTTATGATCTACATTTTTTTAAAAAGGTGTTATTTCTTGTAATTTTCAACTCTTTTGATAAAAAAATATACAAAAGGATTTTAGGGTCGCTGATTACAAATGTATGGTCAATAAGCACCGTTCTACTTTAAAGTGGAGACATGGATCCACCATTTTGAATTTATTTATATTTTTACTTCGGTTTCGCAATTAAAAATGCTTTGCTATGTGATTTTTTAAGTTTTTTGAATAATTATGAAACAGTTCTTATCTGAAGGTTAGAGCTGCCATATTTTATCCGCCATCTTGAATTATTAAATATGGGGTGGACCATAAATTCGTAATCAGCGCAGCAAAATATCCCTGGATACCGAGTTTCATTGCTTAATATTAATTATTGGGCGAATTGTATATTTTGTCATTTCACTTTACATAATAAAATAAAATCAATTTGTTAATAAAAAATTACCAAAAAATAAGCTTTTAAGACAAATCACAGAAGGTGTCATCAAAATTCATTGAGATGCTTTTGAGTCTGAGGTAAAACGGTATAGGAACTCGATATTAGTGAACCTTTCTCGATCTTAAGTTTAATTTGTAACTTTTGTACGCAAAAACAATTTAATGGTAGGTAATTAAAAAGGTAAAACAATCATTGCCCGCAGTTTCTATATTATGCATATTAGGTCTACCCTACCAACTTGATTTGTTTTATTGCAATTAGTGCGCCATTAAAAAAATAATAAAGATAAAATTATTCAATTCGAAACTTCGCGCAATTTACGTAAAATGATCAAAAGATTGCGCGCGCGCGCAAGGCACTAACATTAAAAACAAAACAAAAGAAAAAAAAACTAGTAGTGCATATAGTAATTATTATGAATCATTTGGCGGCCTTTTAATTCTTTGAAATTTATAATTATCTCTTAAAGCAACATTTCGATCATTTCAGTCGTTTTTTCTTTGGTTTTTCATTCCGTCTTTTGTGTTTTTTTATTTTTTTTTGTGATATAATTTGTCCATCTCTTATCGTTTTACCGATGGTAATGGTTTTATTTTTTTGTTTTTGTTTTATTATATATTTATGGAGGCAGTTGAACCCTTCTAGCTTTACGTAACCATTTAGATGAGTATTTTGATGAGCACAATCGGATGATTAGGGTTAACATATACGAGAAGCACCATAAAATAATCAATCAATAGCGAACTGGCGAACCAAATGGATGCAAATTCGTTGCAGTGTATCATATGGACTCGGAGTTCTTTAAATTATCTTAATTTCGGTCTCCCTGTATGTCTTAATATGCTAAACAAATTTTTATATTTCATTCATTTTGATTTAATTTCAATCTTGAACTTTTAGTTTTATTTCATTTTATAGTTTAAAAAAATTGTTTGTCGGTTCCGCGCGGACAACAAAGAAATTACCGAAGAATTACTTATACATTAAATACCAAACATTTACAGCTAACCTTACAATCAAATTATATCTTGTGTGTTTCGGTTTTTAAGAAGTTTTTTTTTTCTTTAATACCAAAACCATTACAGATTTGATTTAGTTTCGGTTCTAATTTTTGAAAGTTTTATTTTTGTGTTTTGTAACAAAGTTAATAACTTTTGTTGTTGTTGTTATTTAGTTCAAGACTTTTTCTTATACTCTTGGGTATTTTTCTAAGACTGTTTGGTATATAATATGAACGAGTACAAAATAATTATATATTTTGCGTGGTGGTGGTATTTTATGATCTCCTGTATATAATGTTGATTTAATTTACGTTACTTTTACGTTTCTTACGTGAGATTAAATTTTATTATTTTTGTATTATACGTTTGGCTTTAATAATAACAAACGAATTAAAGTTAGTTTTTGATCGTATGTATAAGATAATATTTTACTAGGTTATGAGGAGGTTAACAACTGACAGTTACAAATATGTACCTGTTTGTCAACACAGTTCATCTATTTGACACAATTTTCCGTTGTACTTATTGTTGACGAAAATTTTCAAATTTTCTTTTCATTTGTCTGTTATGTAATGCAACTTATGTACAAGTGACGACGATTGTTATAACAATAATGATGATGATGATGATGAGTATATGAAATTTTATGTCAGTTTAAACATTCACATCCTGAGTGGCAAAGAACAAAAGATTCAAACATAAAGAACTGTGTGTACATACAGAAATAAACGATGACAATTGACTTGGCTTTTTGATAAAAGAAATTAAAAGAAAAATTTCTGTTTGTACTATAAAAATAAATTTAAGAACAATATAAAAAAAACAACAACAATAAGAATAAAAAAAGATGAGATAAGATGGCAAAGCAAATTTTTAATTATTATCAAACAACAGTTTTTTTTTATAAATATTCTTTGGAGACAATTCAGTTCTGTTTCGGGAAGACAAAGTTTTGCATAAGTATGAATTGTGCTGCTTTTCACAAAATTTCTCAAAACAATAAATTTATTATGACTTTATGAAATAAGGGTACATTTGTGATTTTTTTTATTTGTGATGCAAGCCGGAAACAAGCAGAGAAAACACACCATCAAGCTTCAACTTGGAATCAATTAACCATTAAAATCCATAAAGCACCATTGGTGGTTGTAATACAAAACAAGTTGAATCTTAGTTTAAGCGCTCACTTTTGACACAACTTTGCTGGGCACAAAGCGTACAATTTCCAGTATCCGCTCAGAAAACAAGATTCTCAATATTAATAAGCAAGAATCCTGGGCCACCAAGGACGCATATAATTCGCCTTATCGAAAACAGATATGACGATCTGTCACGGAGAGAAAAATTTCAAAAGTAAGCAATACTCATTAGGTTCAATTAAAACTTTCGGATGACCGGAAATGAAATTTAAACTATCAGGCGTCTAGTCAGCGTCAAAGGGAATTCTTCCTTGTTTTGTTCAGTTTGTTCGCATGATGGAAATATTAATTTTGCAATGCGATTCGAAGACTTGATTTAGACGAAGACGATGCATCAAAACGTCTCCAACGGTCAGCTTATATTCGGCCGTTTTGTATATGAGATATTCTCCAACAAATTGTCTGTTAGATATTAGCTACACACATTTTATATAGTTTTATAGAGTCTAGAAAAATAATTTTATCAGTAAAAATCATAAAAACTTCTGTGTAAAACTGGTTGATCGTCCAGCAACTTCTTTTTCGTTTAAATTAATCACAGTTTTTTTGTAAAAATAACCGTAAACTATCAAAGTAAACCAAAACGATTTTTTTTTTATTAAGTCCCCTATAGGTATGACACCCAGTCAATACATAGGTAGCCTCTTAGTAGTGTGTACATCCAATTTGTTGCCCTGATATTTTTTTAGCATCCTGGGTGTGCGCGGTTGTGGGAGGGGCAACCCTATCATAATTTGCAAGTGTACGTGCTGCTTCTTCGAGGAGATCACCGGAAACTGTCGGACAATAGGTAAAAGTACGGCAATAAAGGAGAAAACCTTGAGAAAAAAACCAAACCTAAGGTGAAAAAGGTCTCTAGTATGCGAACTCTGGATGCCAGGCGCCATGTAGTATTATCTTAGCATTTCTATGGTAGTGCTGGGTGTCCTACAGATGACTCTTCCATCTCGCAACTCGTGGGAACAAAACAGAAGTATCAATTAAAAATAAGGATAGTGGACCCTGCTAAATCGTCACTGATCAGCGGTAGTTCCGTCCTTGATGCCGAACACCTCGATCCTCTTTCCACTGCGGATATCTCAACTGGGTTATTATCGGATGAGGAGTTAATGATGGATTATGAGGAATTAAATCCTCTTATTTCCATAATGAGTATCTCAGGAGATGAAATATCGTCACTCGCAAGTGAGGGGAACTCATCATTAGAAGCAGTGGTGAGCAACGACATGGTAAAGGGTGTGGGGATGGTTGTCATTGATAATCCCCATGTCAAATTATGCATAGAGGCTAAGAAGTGATATAATAGGCTACTTACGCAGGGTTTCCGGGGGGAAGACTAAACTCTTGGAACTAGGGCCACTGGAGGAGAATAGAGCTCCTTCAGAGGCCTCTGCGGCCAACAGGAATCATTCTGAGGACGACACGCAACCGGCATTGAAAAATCCAGGGGAGAGGATAGCGCCCCTATGACTCACTCGGTTCCGCAGTGATGTCTGAAAATACATTCTTACATGCAGCGGAATCGGAAAACATTGCGATCTTATCCACTGCGGTTCTCACCGTGGATCAGCTAAATTCTTTCCAGGCGAGCAATCTAGAGAAGGTGCTGGGGTAGAAAACGGGGAGCTTAAACGAAAGTTCCTCGGGAGTTCATTCCGACTAGAGTGGCTGTTGTAGACTTGTGTCAACAAGGCCACTGCAGAGTGGACTAATGCTACAATAGGGGATGCTAAGCCATGAGAAGAAGCACAGTTAAAGGATGTTGACGCAAATAATTCTTGGGTTCATCAAGAGCCAAAATGAAGGTATACAGGCGACTAACTGGAAATTGATCCGGAGGGCGGCAAAAGGCACTTCAGCCTTCTGCACTCTATAAGATCAGCTTTAAGTTTGGGCTTGCTGATATTCACCCTAAGGTTACCCATGGGGTTTAAACCCGACTGCAAAGTATTACACCCCAGTGGTTTAAACTGTGAGGGACTCGATCACGGCATCTCCAGACAAGACTCCTATGTTACAAGTGTTATCCAAGAGGCAGCAAAGGGGACTAAAGGAAAAGACGGGGAGGGCATCGGTGGGTGCATCATTGGCTGTCCCACAGAAAAAATCCACCCGGCCAAACCATTAAAGACGCCTGGTAAACACTAGGCTTCGAAGGGTAGACGTTAGGAGTTGGAGAATGAAGGTTAGTCATCTCCCTCAAATCAAAAAAGGAGACTAGGCAGTGAAGAGGGCAAACACGCGCCTTCACGATCGCCATCTAGCCTTTAATGACAAGAAGTATGTGATTTATACAGAATGCATCACGTTAAGGCCGAATCAGAGGTCCTTAGCCACAGACACATCGCTGTGGGCCTTATTTGGGAACCATGGACTACAGGTAATCAAGCTAAGGGATTACCTAAACAAGTGGGTAAAAGTTGATTTTTGATAACGAAAGTTTAGTCCAACAGCGGCCAATTTGGCAAGCTCTCAAATAAATCTTATTTTCGTTCCAGACTTTATCTCCAGTGACCTGATAGCAATAATTATGGAAGTGATCCGGGAAAGGGGCAACTAGGAGGAAGTAATGGCCTCCGTCTACTTTCTTGGTGAGACATAAAAAAGCACTCCGGAAGGGTTTGGTGAGGGCCATAGGTTAGGGTACCATACGGTGAGAGGCAGCAGTAACATCTACAATAAGAGTGAATAATAACCTACTCTCAAAAATACGATTAGGCAAGAGGCCAACTCACATTTGAGTTTTTTAATAATCAAATGACACTTGGCAAGAGGCATCTTTATCCGATCATATACACTTTAGATTTGATGCAACGGCCGGAACCATGTAGGAACATTAAATTAGAGTTCCAAAACTGACCGATAAGGGCTTATAGAAGGCACTTCTCGGATCAGAAATGTTCTCGATTATGGAAAACATAGAGTCCCCAGGAGTTGAGCGCACAGCTCAAATCAGCTGCCTGTGAAGCCTGTGAAGCGAAGGGTGTCCAAAAAATAGTCCCATAGTGGAACGGGGCGATGAAAATTAAGGAAAAAACACATCAATGAATGGGACGAGTACAAATATAATCATGATATCTCGAACTAAGGAGTTCCAAAAGGGCAACCTAGAGAAATTTCTGTGAAGGAATCAATGAATTGGCTTCTGCAGCGCGTCTTCAAAAAGTCCTGTCTAAAGATCATTCCAATGGTATAGGCCTGCTCCAGAAGGCAGATGGAAGTCACACTGGGAACCGGAAAGAAGCAATTAATGTACTTTTAGAAACCCACTTTCCGGACTCTATAGTGACGAAATTTCAGAAAGGCTCCTACGATGATCAATATGAGGTAGCTTACGCACTTTATAACATTATCTAGAGTCTCTCTGGAAGGATGTTTACTCACACTAAAGTGAGATGAGAGATTGGCTCTTTCAAACCATTCAAGTCTATTGGAGAAGATTCGGCTTTTTCGGGCAAGCTATGCCTTTTACTACATTACACAACTTTAGAGACAGTAAATGTGGTCTTTATGCCAAATCAGAAGTGAAAGCCTTATGAAAAATTCCCTTAATCGGAACCAATTTGCATATCAAACTGGTAAACCTACAGTGACGGCTCTTAGCGGCATAGTCACTAGAATGCGCCCTCTGTACCTTTGTAGACATTGAGGGGCAGTGGAAAAGAGGATTTCGCATCGTACAATTAGGTGGATTCATTTCATGCTGAAATATAAGAACATTATAGCCCTCCTTTAGAAGTCCTTGGGTATGCACGCTACTGTTTTCCAAGCAGAAATGCGCGCTATAGAACTTTGCGCTAAGGTAAGAATTGCTAAAGGCCTAAACTACGCAAAGACCTAAGTGGCCTCAAACCTTATTTTTAGCCGAAGATTTCGTTTTTTATGCTTTATATCCAGTTGTACTTTGAGAGAGCGATCGAGAAATTTTGTTTGAGATGGTACGTTTAAAACATGAAACAGAAATATAAAGCAAAAAAAAACGAAATCTTCGGCTTTTTAAATTTATTTTTCATAGGAGTAAATTGCAATGATCGTATTTTTTTCGTTCTTTTTTTACAAATTACAGTGACATGTGATGATCACAGTGAGGTATAAGAGAGCATCACCGTGATTGCTCATTGTTCGCTCTTGGAGTGCTCAATCGTACAACAATTCTGGAAAAGGATAGCAAGCAAAAAACAAACAAACATTATGTACAAACAAAACAAATTCGAATGCTGCATCCTGAACAAACGCATTAAAATTTAGAAAGAAGTATAGAATATGGCTAGGGTGACCTAGCGTCATGGTTTCTTCGGACATATTCTGGTTTTTCAAATTTCAGCGGCCGTCCGGGAAAATGTCTTATATTGTCCTGGTTTTTAGAAAATATTCCTTTAGATCGCTAAATTTATTAGCAGCAGGTGCAGAAAACTAATAATTTCAACACAAATAAATAATTATTTTATTTAAGAAATCGAACCTTAGCCCAAATGATATAGCCCGAAAAATTCTTCAAAATGCGATTTAATCTAGTTTATATTAGGAAGGTCTCATATATAAAATTTCGCTATAGTACAACGACAAATGTATGTGCCCCATTTGGTGCTGAAGGTGTGTATACAAGGTACATTTCTAGTGAAAAGATGTACACCACGAAGTTAGCTACATGAGTTGAATACGTAACCAATCTGCGGTTACAAGGCAAAATCGCTTAAGCCAAATTTGATAATTTTTCTAAAGACGTAGAAAAAGTTGAATATTAAATTCATTTTGTGCCTATGTCGACTAAAGCTACTACGGCTTGCGACCACTTAAGTCAAATTTAGTGAAGTTATAGAAGAGAGCTAGAAAACGTTGAAAATTATTTTTGTTTTAAGTCAACTTAAACGACCACAAAATTGATTACTTCGCCTTGTGACTACAAAATTGGTTATTTGGTTTGTATTCCTGCATTTTTTTACGAACATTTTTGTGCAAGTTGAGAATAATTCAACTCATTTAGCTAAATTCGTGGTGTACATTATTCACCAGAAATGTACCTTTTATGTCAAGGTACAGGTAAAGGTGGAGAAAATTTTCTGGGTTGCCTGTATATGGAAAACCAAAATTTTCAAATCTAGACCACAATATCATTTGTAAGAATAGTGTTTTAAAAATTTCTTGCCATGTGTTGTTAGGCTACGTTTTATTATAAAAATTCTGATCCCAGCCCAACTTTATGGGTGAACATTTTTTCAGGCATTACATCATGAAATATGAAAAAAATTCTTCAGGCCATAAAATAATAGGTGATAGGTTATATATTAGGCACAATTTATAGGATCTGCAAAAATCTTTGGACATAAAATTTCACTAACAGCGATCAACATATGTGATTGTTTTATTTAATGCTGGAGGCTGAATAGATAGCCTGAATTAGCTAAGTATGTAAAACTAAATTTGGCGAATATTTTCGATTTACATACATGGATCAAAGCATCATTGGCAGTGTTCCGCAATATTTGGCCGAAGGAATTCACGAGAGTTGGAATTAATCAATTTTGTATAAGGAACTATACTTAAAAAATCGGCTTTTTATTAAAATCCATCCATAAAGTTGCTACCTAGTTCCATTTGGAGCTGGAGATATAGTGTATAACTGCCAGGATTGGTTGTTTATGTAAAAAAAAATCGTGAAACAATTTTTGATTAATGATACCAACAATAATATCATTAGTGGTAGTCCACCATATTTCTTGAATTTCGCTTTTATTTTATTTAAGAAATCCGACTCCAAATGATATGACCTTATATGAACTTAGACATGAAATTTCACTAAAATCCATTAAATCCATTGACCAACATGCATGTTCCATTTGGTGCTGGGGATATAGTGAATGCTTGGGATTGGTTATATATGAAAAACAATTTTATTTTAGTAAACCGAATGGTTTTTACTTATGGACCAAAGTATCATTAGTAGTGTCTCCAACATTTGTTGAATTCTAGGCATGTTTTATTTAAGAAATTCCATGTCTACCCCAAACGAAACTTCTGCGATGATGCACCAATTCGATTGAAATTTGGTATCTGACTTAACCAACATATTTGATGATCAATGAATTAGGTGCTGCATATACGAATGATGAATCAATGTAGTGGGTTTGAAACTTTTCTAGAAGAGATTTCACCATACATCTGTTTTGTAGCTATACTCCTCGATACCGTAACAATTTTGTATAACAATTTTTTTAAGGGGGGGGGGGGGGCAACCATTTAGAACGCCGAAATTGAGCAGATTTGCAGGATTTGTAGATCTTCGCTGATCAAAAAAAAAACTAGTTTACTCTTTAATTCGTATACCTGCGTTCGGCTCTCGGAGTAGACTGAAAGGAAGTCTCGGAAATAAGTTTTATTTAAAAGAGTTTTGAGTTTTGGCCGAAGTCATGAAATTTTTCGTATTCTACTTATTTTAAAGTAACTTTTAAAGCAAAAACAAAAAAATCGATTTTTGAAGGTTCTAAATGGTTGTCCCTTAAATAAAAAATAATAATAGTGCATAATTTAAAGATATAATAATTGGGTTGATTTTTTAAGTCGAAATGTCCTGGTTTTTCAAACTTTTTCAGACTTCGTCCGGGTTTACACCTTTGCATTGTTGACATTTTTGATAGAGCGCCTAGAAATCTAAAACAAATGAGATTAACCGAAGGCGGAGTAAAGGTTTACGCTGACATGCATGCTATTAAAAAAGCATTTCATTTCAACAGGATGCACTCGGCAGTAACTAAGGCAGTTTACGAGGAGCGTTGAAGCTTAATCGCGACAGACATACATTTTTGAATCTTGTAAGAGATTCACACTCTAATTTATCTGTCAAATATTAGGACTACCCGTTAATCTGAAACTGCAATCAATTAGTTAATGGTCGTTTTCAAATTCTCCCCATCATGTCTCGTCATCTATAACAGAACATTCAACAAACATACATATGTATCAATCCATCACTATATTGATCTAATCTCAAACCTATCTATCTATCTTACACCTACCCAAAGGAAATTCGTAAAATTTATAAAAAAAATGAATAATTTACTTCACATGACCACTCGACAATCCTCACACCGCGCACACACATACATTAGAGTATAAAACGAATTAATTTTAATTAAGCCAAAGTAAAATAAAATTCAATGTATCACTTCTTATAGGAGAGTAAAACCCAAAAATCTTACAAATTAATTTTTTTTTTGTTTTTGGTTTCAAATTTAATTTCTTAAGTACCAATTCTCTTCTATAGACGCATTTTTTTTTGAATTTCAGTAACACTTTTGTTATAACGAATTTGAAATATGTGTATACATACATACAACAACAAAAAAGTATCTTACAGCAACAATAAAAGTTATAGTTATATAAAAAAAAAATTAAATCAAAAGCAAGCACCGGTCTTCAAAATTCGTTGCGGTCTTGTCTTAACGTATGTATATTATTTTCTTGAGACACAAAAAAAAATTTCTATTTTCCGGTTTACCAACACGATATATATTATATAGATGGAAGTATCTCAGTCAAAGCTATTAGAGGTTTTAAATACTCGAACTGAACACGATACTTTATTAAGTCATATGCCGGAATGGAGTTAAATAAAAAAATTGTATGCTTTTCGATGGTATTTATAGTGTAGAAGGCAGCTTATACCCAGTCTTGAATAGTTGTAGTTTATATGTAGGTATGTACATCTTATATAATAATTATAATATGCGTTCAATTCTTTACATTATTACTATATATTCCTTCTTCTACTTCTACATGATCTTAAGGTTGTTGTTGCTGTTTTGGTTTTTCTGTCGGTTATTTCTTACAATAATTTTATTTTATTTTTTTTTTCTTCATCTTCTGGTCCATTCTCTTTCTACATAAGTAAAGTACCTTTTCATCTGTTTGATTGTACCGCCAAAGCACATATAAATATCCGTGTATAATAATAATAAAAATTATATTAATTTATAATTTTATGATTATTATTATTACTACTATTACTCTATTGCCGCGATTTTTGTTGGTGTTATTATTATTATTATTGCTATTAATCTTTTTTTGTATACGGTATCGGAGAAACAAATCGGGCCGAAAAGATTAAGAAAAAGTTTTAATCGTATCGAATTTAAAGAAATAAAAAATAAAATTATTAATTCAAGTGCAATTTGAACGGGGGGAGAAGAGATCATAATTTATTTCTATTTTATAGATTACGTAAACTTTACATAGGTCGTACTTTCGATGTTGATAAATTATGAACAGACATAAAATTTATCGTGAACTATAAAATACACTAACAAAAATCTATTCCATTCTTGTGATTTGGTTTTACACAAATAAAAATAAAAATATGATAGCCATATAAAGCATATAACTATCCCGCTTCTTCACATTTCATTCGATTATTTACAATTTACTACTCACCAACACAGTGATACACACAAAAATACTATCAATAAACTTTTGTCCATTGTATATCGTTCTCGTACGTATTATAGTCGATTTATTTATTGATTCATCCATCAGGAAACCTCGTCGATGACGATTTGTAAAATGTTTTTTATGAATCATAATTATTTAGTTTGAACAGTTTTGTTGTCCCCAAAACTGGGACATCTGCCAAAACTGTAAAATAACATTATGTATGCACAATATAAACAAATAGAATAGTCTGACATCAGCATGATTAAGGGTACAAAAATTAGTCCTTTTTCCATTATATAAGGGTTTTTTGTATACCGTATACATTAAAATTTTGTGCTGAACGGACGGAAAACTCAGGAGGGAGTATACCAATCCCAGTTGTTTTTTTTTCTGTTACATTATTATTATCCCTGATATGTAAGATAATTTATCTAATTGCTTATATCTGTGAATGTAAATTCTTCTTGGGAAGCATAAATTATTTTTGCTATTTGGTTAATTAGCAACTGGAATGCATGAAATTTAAAATTCACCATTAGACGCCGATTTTCTTAGAATTTGACTTTATGAAAAAAAAAAAAATTCTTAAACACCAATTTCATTTTATTCACAGTAGGTGAAATATTCGTATTCGTCATTTCAAGTCTTTTGTTCAATTTCTTAAGATTTATAATATTTTGGATTCTCGGGTTCGGGTCTCCACAACTTAAAATACATATCGACGATACTTTGATCGAACAGGACAAGCGAAATTTTGGAAATTTTACAGAAGGAGAAAAAAACGATTTTAATTCGAACTTTCGAACATTTTATTAGTCGAAATTAATTAATTTTTATTTTTTTAATTTGGTTTATGTTTTATTGTGTTGTAACATAAAATCTAGATTTTGCTCGCTTGCGCGGTTTGTTTTATTAATTTGTGCTTATGATAAGTGCTAATTTAGTTTTACAAATTGTCGCTTGAGCGTAGTACACCAATACCCCGCCTTACGAAATGATTATTTTCCAAAATATTGGGCGTGAATGCTTTGGTCGACTATGTACGTTCAAAGTTGTAGGGGGTGGAAGTCGTTGAGTGTCGTTTATTGTTGCCAAGAGGCCGGGATAAATCTAATTAAATATTTGTTTCGTTTAAGCTAAGTATTGACAGTAAGTTCTCCAGCCAAATTTTATCGCCTACGTTCTGGCCAAGAGGTGTTTTGATTAGGCCTTTTACCAGAAAATCCAGTTCAAACAACGATAATGCAGTTTCCCTACCTCGAACCGATTAAAATTTGAAGACATGCAGCTGTATCCAAACCCGCAATATCACCAAATCAATCATTATCAGCCTACGGACTTAATTATAAACACTTTTACTTATCTGTTGTCATTATATTATCACAACGCAAGCGGTATTCGTTCTAAATCAAGAGACATATTTCTCAATGCTTCTGATGATGCTGATGAGCCAGACTGCTAGATTTTATGTTCTGCTCAATGGATATGGACATAAAAGTTTCAGCATGCAATGATCTCGGTAATTCTGAGAGTATTTATCACACACCCCTTAAATTAGATATAACTTTTTGTAATTGTTTTAGCGACTCTTTTAACTCTAATAGTTTTAATAGTTTATTGTCTTCTTATATAGACTTTAGAAATGGAAATTATGCTAACCTGAGGAACTTTCTTGATGGGGTGAACTGGTACTTACTGTTACCAAACAACGTCGATTGTTGTGTGGATAATTTTTATCGTATCCTAAATATCGCATTTGATCAATTTATTCCACTTAAATCGCCCGGGGAAATTAAATGTGAACCGTAGTATAACAGATTACTCACAAATTTGAAAAATCGAAAGAATAAAATGCATAAAATATATAGAGCGAATCCATCTGATTTAAACTATCGTTTATATAGCAATCTACGAACGGAATAGAATTTATTGAACAAGTTTTTATACAATTGCAATGTCATGCAGACCGAAAATAACATAACAAGCGGCCCTAGGCGGTTCTGGTGTTACATGGAGTACAAAAAGAAATCTGGTGGATATCGCTGTTCAAATGTATTTCAATGGTATAGTTTCAAATGATAACCAAGCGACATGTGATCTATTTCCTAAATTTTTTGCAGGAGTATATGCCAAGAATAACTCAAGTTGCTCTTTTAGTTGTGCTAAGTATTAACTCGAACTTAACATTAACACATCAGGAGGTTTTAATAGCTTTAAATCAGCTAGATTGTAAAAAAGGCGCCAGGACTAACGGTATCCCTCCTTGTTTTGGCAAAAAATTTTAATCTTAGTCTTTGGTCTGAAGTTTTCCCCAAATTATGGAAATTATCTTCGATTTTTCCAATTTTTAAGTCTGGTTCACGTATAGCGATGTTCGAAATTATCGTGACATTTCTTTACTTTCAAGCATCCCGAAACTTTTGAAAATCTAGTTAATGCCCGATTATTTTTTATAATTAAAAATGTTATAACGACAAAATAACATGGTTTCTTTAACGGTCGATCTACGGTTACAAATCTCACGATCTTTAATAATCATGTTGAGTTAGGTTTCCAAACGGTTGTATTGTGTACAGTTTTCAGTAAAGCCTTTGATAAGGTAGGCCACGTTTTCTATAAACTCTATCAGCCAGATTCAAATCAAATAGCAGTGCAATGGATCAGATCATATTTGACTGGTAGAAAGCAGTATGCTAAAATTAACAACTCCATTTCCAGAAAGTTTTTAGCATCGTCTGGAGTACCACAAGGTAGTCACCTGGGACCATTCCTTTTTAATATTTTTGTGAATGACGTGATTGGCTGCATGTCTAACTCAGAAGCTCTTATGTACGCGGACGATTTAAAAATCTATAAATAATTTCGCTGAATGGTGTAGTATAAACTATAAACTTCTTATGTCTTAACATTCTAAATGCAAAACTATAACATTTATAAGAAGTAGCAATGTTATCTTAACCGACTATATAATCGACGGGGTGCTGGTCGAACGGGTTTCTGTAATTCGAGACTTAGGAATACTTTTCTCACCTAACTTGTTTTTTATTTTTAATTTTAATATTGACAGCGTCATTGCAAAAGCTAACAGTATGTTAGGCTTTTTGAAAAGACAATGCCGGGAATTTAGAGATCCATACACACTGCGCACTTGATAGATGGCATTTGTGAGATCCCACAGTGAGTACGCTGCTGTCATTTGATCGCCCTTTTATCATAACTATTCGGATAGGATCGAAAGATGGGATCGACGCTTTTGAATCATTTTCTTCAATATGCGCTTCGCTTTTTGCCTCGTGACGGCCGTGGCCCGGATTACATATTGCCACCGTAAAATGGGAGATGCCAATTATTAGCTCTTGAAACGCTTAGTGCTCGTAGGGACGCGGTGATTGCTATATGTTTGCGCGTGACGTGGTTCTGGGACACATTGAATGTTTTGAGCTTCTAAAATTTAATCCGTTTTATGTACCGTCTCACAATTTGAGAAGACGTGCGTTTTTCCAGTTATCTAATAGAAGAACAAATTACGGGAAGAATGAATTGATCTACAAATCGACACTTCTGTTGAACTCGGTTGAAAATATGTTCGATTTTGAGACATCGCAGAAGGTTTTTCAGAAAAACGTTCTCCATTATTTTTAAATTTTAATTCATGGTTTATTCTTTTTATAATGACTTTTGATTGTATTTTTTGTTAACGAATGTCGGTCAGATGTACGTTTATACCAGTGATCGCAAATATGTGGCACGTTTAGAAATTTGTCCGGCACGCCAAAAAAAATTTGAGTGTTACAAATCGCCATTTTTTGCAGTTATTCTTAGAAAGACGTTTTTAAAGTTTTGATAAAGTCTAAATACACCCGGGGCATTCTCTGCCAAATCGGCCACCACCCCTGCACATTTCATTTTTTGAGATAAATAAACTTTTTTGGGCTTAAAATTTTGCTTAGAATGTCTACTTTTTAATGCCATATGGCGTTTTTATGGCGTCCTTGGATTTTCAAAATGGCGGACCATATCTTCTGAGTAAGTTTTTAATTTTTAATAAAATTGATATAAAAACGTAATTTTAACTCTGTTAATTTTCTCAAAAGTGTTTTTGGTGTCATAGATTAAATATTTTTTATTATTTTTTTACAATTCCAAGATGGCAGCCAAAATTGATAAATTTTCGACGTTCATAAAGCTCGTTAGAAGCATGTCCTAGAAGGTTTTCGGGGTCGCTGATCACGAATTTGAGGTCTGAATTTTAATATTAAAGATGGCGGACACAAGATGGTGGTCGAATATGGCAGAAAAAAGGCTAATTTTTCGACGTTTATAGAAATCAATAAAAACTCGGCCTAGGGGATGGCGGACACAAGATGGTGGTCGAATATGAAGGAAAAAAGGCTAATTTTTCGACGTTCATAGAAATCAATAAAAACTCGATCTAGGAGGTTTTCGAAGTCGGTGATCATTAATTTAGGATCAGAATTTGAAAATTCAACATGGCAGACTCAAGATGGCCGCCATAAATGTCAATTTTTCAACGTTTATGAAAATCGATAAAAACATGTTCTAGGGGGTTTTCGGGATCGCTGATCACGAATTTGAAGTCAACATTTAAAAATTCTCACAAAAAAGTACCAGATTTTTGATAAAATGTGGTATTTTTATAATATTTTTTAAAAAAAATGTCTAAAAATAACAATTTTATTGAGAATCAGCGACCCCGTAAACCCCCTAGATCATGTTTTTATCGATTTTCATAAACGTTGAAAAATTGACATTTATGGCGGCCATCTTGGGCCTGCCATCTTGAATTTTCAAATTCTGATCCTAAATTAATGATCACCGACTTCGAAAACCTCCTAGATTGAGTTTTTATTGATTTCTATTAACGTCGAAAAATTAGCCTTTTTTCCGTCATATTCGACCACCATCTTATGTCCGCCATCTTGAATATTAAAATTCTGGCCTCAAATTCGTGATCAGCGATCCCGAAAATCTTCTAGGACATGCTTCTAACGATCTTTATGAACGTCGAAAAATTTATCAATTTTGGCGGCCATCTTGGATCCGTCATCTTGGAATCGTAAAAAATAATAAAAAATGTTTAATCTATGACACCAAAAACACTTTTGAGTAAATTAACAGAGTTAAAATTACGTTTTTATATCAATTTTATTAAAAATTAAAGACTTACTCAGAAGATATGAGTCATGTCGATTGTCGATCGACTCGACAATCATAATAGTTGATCGCAATGCTGAGAAATGAAAAGCTCGAATTCAATTTGGACATAATATAACCTTTACAAATAGCTTGAAAGAAAACTTGTAGGTGATAAAATATATGGTTTGACCAAAAAATCGAGGGATTTTTGAACTTCGCGGGCTTGATGTCCAATTGTTTCAATTGTTTATTGTTGTATTAATTCACTTGTCTCTAACGTATCATGACATTTGTAGCTATATTGGGTGCTTAGTTAATTGTTGGCTGTCGAAGAGTTTCTCGGCAATTTAGTTTTTTGGAACAGAAAGAAATCGCATGCCATGGCCGGCAAATACGGAGGCTAAGACATCTTAACGTTGTCGTTTTAGGCCAAAAATTTACAAACAAGCAGCGAAGTGTAACTTCCAGATAGTACTCCTTATTATTATTACCTGGTAGAAAGGACTTTTAGCATACTATGCCATTGAAATCGAAGCTCACTGTGAAGCATAACCTTCATATTCTTTCGAATATGATGAGCTTTTGTCGGAATTGCCTCTTCAGGAAGCTTCTATTAGGGCAATTAGGCCTTAGTTTCGAGTCATATTCATACACTGCTGTTTTATCACCAGGTAAGACCCGTCCGAGTAGTTCTGGATCGTCGTTCACTTCATTCCGCGACTTCCGAGCAATGTCCTTGCGGTACTGCTTTTGGTCGAAATTCAACAAACCGCTGTACACCTTTTTCAGATTCTAGTTTTTTCACAAATAAAAAATCGCCGAGCACAACAAACCACATATAACTTATCGACAGCTAAAAATTGGTTAGAAAACAAATTTGTAGTGAAATTTCTTCTAGGAAAGTTTCAAAACCCGCCACTTCGATTCATCATTTTAGTATGCCGCAACTAATTCATTTATCATCAAATATGTTGGTTAAGTCAGATAATAAATTTCAATGGAAGTGGTGCTAAATCGCAGAAGTTCCTTTTGGAGCAGGGATTGAGTTTCTTAAAGAAAACATCGCCAGAATTCAACATATATTCTAGAACACTGCTAATTATATTTTGGTATTAAATTTAAATCAAAAAAAAAAATGCCAAAAAGAAATTTGTTTTTTAAGTACATAACCAATCCAGGCCTTTTCTACAGTTCCTGCACCAAATGGAACAAGCACGTTTGTTAATAGAGTTTAGTGAAATTTCATATCTAGGTTATTAAGTCGATTCAGTAAGTAGTTCCTAATATAAAATTGAATTAAAATAAGAGCCAAGTTCAAGAAATATTGCGGAACACTACTAATGCTATTATAGTTGGTACCATCACCAATTTTTATTTTTTTTACGTTAACAACCAATCCAAGCAGTTTAATACGTCTCAAGCTCAAAATGTAAGTAGGAGGCACTTTTGTGAATGGATTTTAATAAAAATTTACTTCTGAGATTTGAGATGAAAAATCGATTCTTTATGTAGTTCCTAATAGAAAAATAATGAATTCCGGCCCTGAAGAATTCCTCCGGCCATATAATCTGGGGCCGGATTTCTTATTTAAACCATGGCTGAAATTTAAGAAATATTGCGGAACACCTCCAATGATGTCAAATGTTGTGAGTTTCTATTTTTACAGATGAATATTATAAAATAATTAGGATCCGAACGGCCAAAGACAATTATCTGGGGTTAAGATATTGGACCTGACTCAGAGATAATGACATTTATCTTAAGTTATTTTATTCGCTCTCTTCGTATAAAAATTTGCGTTGAAAAACAAAAATAAAAATCTGGCATAGTATGGCCCGATTCTGACTGATATTTAATGCACATAAAAAAAGTTATTTTACGAAATTAGTTTGGCACGCCAATAACCAACTATTTGCGAACACTGGTTTATACTGTTGATCTAAATAAACAAATAAAAAACTACTGCAGTACCCCTTACACCCATTCTAGATTGCTAAATTTTGCGACCGTTTTATAAGAAATGAGGGTTTTTACTGGGAAAACTGAATAAATAAGCTATGCCCATCTCGAAACAGTCAAGCATGTAAAATTAATATTTCTTATCGGTACTAAAATAATTTTTTATTGATTTTTAGTCAGTTAAAGGGGATATTCATAAATCTAGGGGTTAATCTTGCATCATTGGCAAACATAAGTAGTTTGCCATTAGTTACCGCACTCGTCCAATATCATTAATGTCAATTAAAAATAAAAATACTCCCAAAACCGTTCCTTGCGGAACGCCCATAGGAGTGGTAACTTCTTTAGAAAGAGATTACTTCATTTACATTTGTTTGCTGCGTTCTATTACTCAAATATAATTCAAATCATTTTAGTTCGATATTCGCAATCCCATATTTACTTAGTTTTAGCATAGGTTTTAGTAACCAAATGTTCCTATATATTGTTTCACACGCCCTGCAAATCCAAGAAAACTGCAGCTACAATCTCATTGTTGTGGTTAGCTATTTTCCAATTTATAATCACCAAGTTATTTTGATTTATTCATGGTAAAATAAAATTTAATTTGATGTGATGTATAAGATGATTTAACTTGATTTGTTTGTCAATCGTGAATTTATGAACAGAACAAAAAATATTTGTAACATAATAAGAAGCTATTTCTCAAATTTGGGACTAAGAATAAGAATAGTATACCCATATTCTAAAATGCATTCATCGCCCGCATCCTCCAACAAAACATTTGTACAGAATTGCTTTTTGGTGACCAAATCTACAATATTTTAATACGAAGTTATAAAATATCTCATTTGTCACTTGTGCAGAATCTAGCCCAGGTGGAGCAATAAGAGGACGATCAATTATTTAACAGCTCATAAAATTTTCTTAAGATTTTCAAAGTACCCGAGTACATTGAAACTCGAGTAATTTCGTTTCCCTAATTGAGATTAAGCTGATGTTAAAATACGTTTTTATGGGCCAACGAATATCTCGGTTTTACGTAATGAATGGACGAAATAAAAAGAAAGTTGAGACGGCGCACCAAGAAGAAATTTGCTAAAGTTAGTTTGGCCCTGTCGTCTTGTAACAACCGCTTGTGGTTGTTATGTTTTATTTAATCTAAATCTGTAATTACGGTTGGAAATCCCAACAAGGTTGCATGTTTATCCACTGCGCTGCCTAAAATCTCTTCCACTACACGTCATTCTTTCTTTGGCTTAATTTGTAATAGAAAATATATTTTTTTTTTTTTTGTAGAGTGTACCATTTAGCATTTTATACTTCTCCTTATTTTGGTCGGTTACTCGATTCGTTTTATCATTTTTTGTTTGATGGTATGTAATGACGTGTAGTGGTTGTCGTTTTGCTTCATCTGTTTTGTTTTGGTTAGCGCGTGGATTTTCCATGTAAATGGAATGTTCCAGTGATTAAATTAAATAGTATTGGTGTGTGCGAGTCGATTTTGGGTGATGTCGTATGTGTACGTCACCCGAAATTTATCGGTCGGTTTTTTTTTTTTATATATGATTAAAATTTCTTTTGGGTGGGGGAAAAAAAAATTATTTTTTTTGGTACGCGTCGTACGTTTTTTTTAGTTAGTCTAGTTTTGAATTTTAAGAATGTTAAGTCTAGTTTTTTTGTTTTGAAAAAAAAAAAAAAAAAGAATAATAATAAAGTGCTCTTGAGTCTTGTTTGGAAAATTTAATTTAATTTTTTTTTTTTTTGATGTACCTCCATGGTGAGGAGTTAAGTTGAGTGGTGATATTTATGAATTATTATAAACTATAAATAAAAGAAAAATTATAAAAATATATAGTTAAGACATTTTTTTTATATATCACTTAAATATGTATATACAGATAAAAGTTTTTGGACAATACCGAAAAATAAATTATTCAAGTTGATTGGTACATTAGTATTTAGTATATATAAAAAAAAAAAATGGTGTAAAACATTGTGTGTAAAGAAATTTTTTTTGTTGTTATTTGTACAAATAAAAAAAAAAAAAAAAAAAAAAAAAAAACATAATAAATAGAAATACTAAATAAAATTAAAATAGTTGACTTAAAATTATTTCTTAAAAGAAAAAAAAAACGAAATATTTTGGAATTAGAAATTTATTTCCTGCGCTTTCACTCGCCGGTGAAAAGATAAAAAAAAAAAACTCAGTGCCTTATTCAAATACCGGTGATGGTATACAGTTACAGTACACAAAATAGAATCGTTCCGGATTTAAGATAAGTGTGGTGAAGTAACTCCAGAAGTTCAGTGGAGAATTACTTTAATCATTAGTCATCATTGTGGGTTTTAAGTTATCAGAGTCTCGAAATATAACAGAGCTTTGAAAAATTACGTATATACATTGGTTAGTGAAATATTGGGTTTGTGGCTGCAACTCCGCCAATCGGAGTGGGGTTCGTGCGAGGGATCCTGCGTCGGCGCTGAGTAGTGGTATTTTGTGGTCGGACGGGCCAAATTTGGTTCAGGTACTGTGTTTTTGGGGAAAAATATATAATCACCCCAAGACACCGCGTGATTTTTTTTTTATATATATTTTTCAAAATTGTAATCCAAAATTGACTGTTGGGTTTGTGTTTTATTATTATATTTTTTTTTTATATATAGTTAAATTTTTAACGGGTTTTACAGGTTCCGGGTGGCGTCACATGCAACATCACCCCATAATCGATTCGCACCACATTTTTTTCTGGTTTTATTTTCATTAACGGTTCATTTTTTTTTCTTTCAAATTTTTGTTTTTCTCATTTCATTATTCTCATTTCATTTTTTTCGATTTGGGTTTTTTCCTGCGTAATTACAGTTTTTTCCCTCTTTTATCATTTTCAAGTTTTTAGTGATGTGTAATTAATTAGTTCTTTGTGATCGCGTGAGGATGGGCGGCCTTATGCTGACCTAGGCCTTGAGCAGGGTCGCCGGAGTGGCACCGGCGTCCTTGTTGAACGCAAACCCATTTTATGATTATCTACCACTGTGGTCGTGGCACAGTAGAATAATTTTCTTGTCCCCTTCGTTTTATCTCTATGCGGTTTTCAAGCATAGCAATATGTCTGGTAACCCCCACGCCTAGCGGCGAGCTTCAGCCAGTGCAATACCGCAACCAGACCTCTATTGCTGTGTTCTGTTCAACAAAATCCCTTTTGGGGGATTTTGTTACAGTGGCGCCCAAAAATGGGGGCGTATTAGAATACCATTTTAGTATCCATTGCTTGTCGTAAGAGGCGACTAAACGGTTGGAGGTCGGACTAACAACCACCTCCGTAAAAATTAGACATGTTTTCCATAGTTTTCTTAAATCTTCTTAATTTTTTTTAGTTTTCTTAAATCTTCTTAATTTTTTTTCTTTTTGCTGATGTAATTGTTTATTTTGTTAGATCCGTTTCATTTTTTTTTCCCCTGTTCTTTAGGTATCGATTCTGGCACTCACTTCTACATCTGCTTTATTGCATTCGAATTAGGGTGAGATGTCAAATCGATTCTTTCAAGTTCAGGCAGTAAAGTTCAAACTTCTTGTTTTCAATTTTTTATTTTTTTTTATCTGTCTTTGAGAGTGGTGATTCCGGGATCCACTTCTACTTCTGCCTTTGGGGTATTCGACTTTAGAGTGCGATTTCGGATCATCAATCTTGAAAATGGATTTAGAACTTGTTTGTTTTCCTTTCTTCCGTGATGAATCAGTTACACCAGCGCAAAGATTTCGTTTATTCCGAAAACTTTTATTTTTCTAAAAATTTTTTTAATTTCTTTCATTTTTTTTTTTTTTTGTAAATATTCAGACTGCCAGTGGTCGGGGCAAAACCACGATTAGAATACCACCACAGTAACCATTGCTTGTCGTAAGAGGCGACTAAACGGTTGGAGGTCGGATTAACAAACCGCCTCCGTAAAATTTTGACATGTTTTCAATAGTTTATTTTCTAATTCAAAAATTTTCATTAAATCCTTTTGCTGGTTTCATTGTTCCTTTAATTAAATCAGTTTTATATTCTTTTGTTGTCTCTGGTCTTTAAGTGCCGATTCTGACATTCATTCCTACATCCGCTTGTTGCGTTGAATTAGTGTGTAAGGTCAGATAGGTTCCCTGAAGTCAGAAAGTCGAGTTCAAGTGGTTTCTTTTATTTCTCTTTCTGTTTTTGGGAGTGGTGTCCGTAATCCACTACTACTTCTGCCTTTGTGGTATTTGACTTTAGAGTGAGATTTCGGCTCATCATTCTTGAAGGCAGACGTAAAGCTCAACTTTGTTTTCTCTTTCCGTTTTGGGACAATTGCATCAGTAACTTGTCATTATTTCATTTCAAATATTTTTTTTTCTTTTTCTTCTTCTCAGTTCAATTTCATTCTTTAGTTTTATTGGTAGTTATAGTTTTAGTTTATTGTTTAGTGCAGTGTTGCCATACAATTTCTAAGGAAATTATTTTGAGTGCAGTGTTGCCATATAGTTTAAAGTTTATTTCTTTATTTTATTTTTTTTTGGGATTTAGTTTTAGTTTTTCAGTTATTTTTATTATTAATTAGTTTTCCTAGTTCAGCTTAGGTATTTAAGTGAAATTTTTATGTATTTAATTTTACGTTAATGGGTAGGTTCAAATGAACTCCATGTATTACAAAATATTCCATATAAGACAAAAATTCTCTATCAAATCAAATTTTTCTATACGACACAATCCCTATAAGACAAATGATCTTTCATTTTTTTTTGTTACTGAAGTTTGGAACGATACAGAGAAGATTAGCATGGCTCCTGTGCAAGGATGACACGCAAGGTCGTGAAGCGTTCCACATTTTTGTTCTTTAGATAATTTTTTTATTTAGTTTTAGGTGTCTGTTACTTTAGTTTGTAGGTTTATGGTTAGTACCATTTATTTAAAAATAAATTATATAATATTTTCTCTATAAGACGAAATTTCCTAATAAGACGCAATTTCCTGATATGACAAAATTTCCCTATATGACAAAATTTTCTTATTATGACATAGTCTATATAATACAAATTAAACTTGTAAATATTTTTTTTTCTTTCTTTTATATTAATTTTTTTTTTTTGATTACTTTAATATTTGGTTTTGTTAGTTTTATATATATTTTGAAATTTAAATTTTTTCTTCCGCCACTTCAATTTTTTCTCTTCAATTGTTAATTCTCCTGTTATACAAGAAAATGTGTCCAGTTTAAATTCTTCAAGTGACAATTCGGTTCTACATATTGATCTTAACTCTTCAGCTTTTCAGGACAATGAATATGTACAACAGATCAATCGAGTACAACAATTAAAAGATTGCGATCACAACTTCAAAATTCGTGATAATAAACTCTTGATCTTACCTTCCTACGCTTCTCGTTATACGTCCACTGATTTGTCTGAATGGAAGTTAGTAGTTCCGTTGTCCTTGACTGCCAACTTAATTGAACTGGCTCATTCTTCTCCTACTTCTGCTCATATGGGTATTAAAAAAACTGTAGAACGACTTCAACGGCAATTTTTCTGGTTTGGTATGACTAAACAAATCAAACTTTTCATCTCTAATTGTGTACAATGCAAGATGAATAAGCCTGTAAATTTTAGCACTCAACCTTTGATGGGTTCTCAAACTGAGTCTACCAGACCTTTTGAAAAATTGTTCGTTGATTTCCTTGGACCTTATCCTCGCTCCAAACGAGGTAATACCTGTATCGCTATAGTGTTGGATCATTATTCAAAGTTTGTTCTAGTCAAGCCTTTGCGAGAAGCTTCCGCCTCTTCTCTGTGTAGCTTTTTGGAAAATGAGGTGTTTTTACTTTTCTCTGTGCCTGCAGTGATTACTTCTGATAATGGCAAACAATTCATATCTAACTTATTTAAAGATCTCTTAAAAAAATATAATGTTGATCATATACGTACTCCTATTTACTCTCCTCAAAGCAACGCTTCTGAGAGAGTTAATCGGACGTTACTGTCTAGTATTCGTTCTTATCTTGATGATCATGCACATAATGAATGGGATTGCCATCTTTCTGAAATCACTGCGGCATTGCGAAATGTTAAACACGACGTCACGAATTTTTCTCCTCACTATTTGGTCTTTGGTCAACACATGTCATTAAACGGTTCAGATTATGCTTTACGTAAACTTTTATCTCCTCAGGATGATAACGAAATACATGTGTTGTCCAAATCTAATAGATTGAATCTTATTCGTGATCAAATAACTCATTACCTGAAAGTTGCACATGAGAAATCAGCGGTTCGATATAATTTGCGTAGTAAAACTAGGAATTTCCTGCCTGATCAACCTGTGTTTGTCCGATCCTTCGCACAAAGTAGTGCTCCTGATAGATTTTCTGCAAAGTTAGCTGCTAAGTTTATTCCTGCTTTTATCACTGATAAAATCGGAACAGTCTCTTATAATATCAGAAATCTTGATGGAAAACCTTTGGGAGTTTATCATGCCAAGGATATACGATTGTGACAAATTATTAGTGAAATTTTTTTTTCTCCTTCCCTCTTACTTTCATGCCTGGCTTTGAGATCTTTTCTCGGGTGTGAGTCGTCCCCACGCTGTAACAACCGCTTGTGGTTGTTATGTTTTATTTAATCTAAATCTGTAATTACGGTTGGAAATCCCAACAAGGTTGCATGTTTATCCACTGCGCTGCCTAAAATCTCTTCCACTACACGTCATTCTTTCTTTGGCTTAATTTGTAATAGAAAATATATTTTTTTTTTTTTTGTAGAGTGTACCATTTAGCATTTTATACTTCTCCTTATTTTGGTCGGTTACTCGATTCGTTTTATCATTTTTTGTTTGATGGTATGTAATGACGTGTAGTGGTTGTCGTTTTGCTTCATCTGTTTTGTTTTGGTTAGCGCGTGGATTTTCCATGTAAATGGAATGTTCCAGTGATTAAATTAAATAGTATTGGTGTGTGCGAGTCGATTTTGGGTGATGTCGTATGTGTACGTCACCCGAAATTTATCGGTCGGTTTTTTTTTTTTTATATATGATTAAAATTTCTTTTGGGTGGGGGAAAAAAAAATTATTTTTTTTGGTACGCGTCGTACGTTTTTTTTAGTTAGTCTAGTTTTGAATTTTAAGAATGTTAAGTCTAGTTTTTTTGTTTTGAAAAAAAAAAAAAAAAAGAATAATAATAAAGTGCTCTTGAGTCTTGTTTGGAAAATTTAATTTAATTTTTTTTTTTTGATGTACCTCCATGGTGAGGAGTTAAGTTGAGTGGTGATATTTATGAATTATTATAAACTATAAATAAAAGAAAAATTATAAAAATATATAGTTAAGACATTTTTTTTATATATCACTTAAATATGTATATACAGATAAAAGTTTTTGGACAATACCGAAAAATAAATTATTCAAGTTGATTGGTACATTAGTATTTAGTATATATAAAAAAAAAAAATGGTGTAAAACATTGTGTGTAAAGAAATTTTTTTTGTTGTTATTTGTACAAATAAAAAAAAAAAAAAAAAAAAAAAAAAAACATAATAAATAGAAATACTAAATAAAATTAAAATAGTTGACTTAAAATTATTTCTTAAAAGAAAAAAAAAACGAAATATTTTGGAATTAGAAATTTATTTCCTGCGCTTTCACTCGCCGGTGAAAAGATAAAAAAAAAAAACTCAGTGCCTTATTCAAATACCGGTGATGGTATACAGTTACAGTACACAAAATAGAATCGTTCCGGATTTAAGATAAGTGTGGTGAAGTAACTCCAGAAGTTCAGTGGAGAATTACTTTAATCATTAGTCATCATTGTGGGTTTTAAGTTATCAGAGTCTCGAAATATAACAGAGCTTTGAAAAATTACGTATATACATTGGTTAGTGAAATATTGGGTTTGTGGCTGCAACTCCGCCAATCGGAGTGGGGTTCGTGCGAGGGATCCTGCGTCGGCGCTGAGTAGTGGTATTTTGTGGTCGGACGGGCCAAATTTGGTTCAGGTACTGTGTTTTTGGGGAAAAATATATAATCACCCCAAGACACCGCGTGATTTTTTTTTTATATATATTTTTCAAAATTGTAATCCAAAATTGACTGTTGGGTTTGTGTTTTATTATTATATTTTTTTTTTATATATAGTTAAATTTTTAACGGGTTTTACAGGTTCCGGGTGGCGTCACATGCAACATCACCCCATAATCGATTCGCACCACATTTTTTTCTGGTTTTATTTTCATTAACGGTTCATTTTTTTTTCTTTCAAATTTTTGTTTTTCTCATTTCATTATTCTCATTTCATTTTTTTCGATTTGGGTTTTTTCCTGCGTAATTACAGTTTTTTCCCTCTTTTATCATTTTCAAGTTTTTAGTGATGTGTAATTAATTAGTTCTTTGTGATCGCGTGAGGATGGGCGGCCTTATGCTGACCTAGGCCTTGAGCAGGGTCGCCGGAGTGGCACCGGCGTCCTTGTTGAACGCAAACCCATTTTATGATTATCTACCACTGTGGTCGTGGCACAGTAGAATAATTTTCTTGTCCCCTTCGTTTTATCTCTATGCGGTTTTCAAGCATAGCAATATGTCTGGTAACCCCCACGCCTAGCGGCGAGCTTCAGCCAGTGCAATACCGCAACCAGACCTCTATTGCTGTGTTCTGTTCAACAAAATCCCTTTTGGGGGATTTTGTTACAGTCTGATGAAACCTTTTCCTAAATGTGGGATATGACTACAGAATCCTTCTTTTTAGAAAGATTGTTGGTGAGCGTCGTGGGGTCCTAGAGCTAAAGTTCCGCTGAGTTTTGGTTTGGCAAGAACTATTTTCGAACGACTTTAGTTCAGTAACTTTTGTTAATTGTTGAATGTAGGTACATACATACAACAGCAGCAAACGATACCTCTGAAGCATCACTAACATCGTGACAATGAAGATTGGCTGTTTTGCAACATAATCTTTGATGTACCGCCATTGCCGTAAAGTTAAAAACTAGCTTGTGCTAAAGTCTGAAAATAGTTTTCTTTTTGCCATAATTATACCTGATGGTTGAAATATAATACGGAAAGAAAATACATCTCAATTGAAATTCATAATACGCTGAGAGTGTTAATGGCCATAACCCCCACAAAATCCAGTATAGAGGAATCCTTCATCTTTGATCCTCTAACTAGATTCACATTCTTGCAAGTGAAAATCGGCTTTACAAAGAACTCCTGTCTACTCTTCAAAACTCCAAATGCCCGTTTTAGGTGTCTAAAGTAAGGCGCCTATGTAAAAGTCTCCCAAGAAGCCCCTTTCGGCCAACTCGAAAAAGTTTCCTGGGTTGATAAACATTTCAGACCTCGTAGATATAATAGCCGAGGTACGCTGAATCGCAGCCTTTACAGCAACACTTGCAAGTCAAATACCCCTCGAATTCCTTCAATTTTGTCACCTGAGTCTAAAATATAAACAAGTTACTTTCAAGAAAGTCTTTCAAGAAAATCTTTCTAGAAAATCTTTATATAAAATATAAAGCAGTGAAACCTCACGAGGTGACCAGAACATCGTTCCGGAACAATACATGCTTACGTGGCTCATCTTAAGTCAACTCAATCTAACCTCCAATTAAACTCACAAACAATCCCTAACTGAACCTCACCCCTTAGTAAACCACAGCTCAATCCCCAACACAATCATCAACTCAATAACCAATTAAAACACCAATTCGATCCACAACTTAATGAGCATTTCACCCCAAATCAACTTTGAACTGAACTCTCAACTTAACTCCAACTCAAAGCCCAAACCAATCCTCAAATCAACAGCGTTTCGAAAACTACTTGCGTACACGATCTCCAATCAGAAAATCTCTAGCTAACTTCCAACTAAAATTTCAACTCAACCTGCAAATAACTCCCCAACTGAAAAACAACTACTTAACCCTAACCTAACCTCAATTCGCCCTGCAACTCAGTCCTCTTAACCTCAAACTCAACTCTATCCCTAAATAAACATACGGTCCGAAAATTGCTTACGTTCATGAACTCAACACAATCCTAACACAACCTCTCCAACTCGACCCTCAACTCACCCTTCAACTTAACCTCAAACTATAGCCTCAATAGCCCTCAATCCTTAACTCAAATCAACCCAAGCTAACTTTTCACCAACTCAACGTCCGACTCAATCTTCAAATCTGCTTAATATAAAAATTGATCAACGTTGTCGAAAAACACGTGATAATACCACGTTGTTTTGGTCAATTTGTGTGACAAGTGGTTACTTGCAGGTGGAACTTCTTAACGTACAAGTTCCAAAGGCTTCTCAATTTTCCGTCTTGACCATAGGAACAGATGGGGGTAAGAAAAATCCAAATCGGATCAGCCGTTCTCTCGCGATATCGTGGGTTCGGACATCAAGATCGAAACATCAAGATAAACAAACGGACATTTTTTTTTAGCTTTTCAAAAAACGTCGAGAACATCCGTTTTGGACAAAACAAAATGTTTGGTCATTTTTGGCAGGATTTCAATAACTTTGGTCCAAGCAGACCGAAGGTAAAATTAAAAATTGAGGTGTGACCAACAGGCGATTTTCTTTTACGAAAAGAATCTAGTAATGTAAATATAATTTGTTAAGTCTAGTAGCATTTATTTAATGTCGAATTCTATTGAATTTCTACTCCTCATTAACAGAGTAACCTAATTTTTTACGTCAACTGACCAAACAAATTAAATTGAACTTTTTTATGCATGTGTGTTCATGTTTGCAAAAGCTAAACCACATGAACGCTTTACAAACGCAGTGACAAACGAAATAATTTAAACTTAAAATTTAAAATGGCGTCACAATACTCATGGTATAATCGACCAAAAATGCGAGAATAGAATATTTTCAGGGTAAAAAGAGTAATCAGGGTAAAATTTTTTTTCAATCGAATTCGACATAAATTCGCCTACATGCTACGTATGGTACAAAGTTCACAATTCTTCAGTTTCGTCACAAAAAATTACCCGGTTTTGTTCTAGTTCATAGCTTGAGATAAAATAATACTTCCGGTTGGCCGTTTACGCCAAAATTTACCAGGATCTCACATTTTATATAGAAAATTTAAATATATATATTTTTAGAAAGATAAGTTAATCGGATTTACACCATATTAAGTTTTTTCAACCAGGATTTTGTCACGATAATTAAATGATTTACGAACTAGAATGAAATTAGGCTATTTCTAAACCGATTATGATGAATTTCTAGTTGTGCTATGGAAATATGATTATGTAACAGACCTATTATGTAACAGGCGAAGTTTAGTCGCGTCGCTTTCTAGTGGTCCCCTATACCATAAGCATAAAAGCTGCAATTTTACAATTCTTTGTGATGTCTGATATCATATCAAGTCTTTTGTCGGATCCGTTTTAACCATTTCGAATCCTATTAATAAATAGATAATAGGTACCCTTTAGTTAGAGCATATAGTATGCGGCATACAACAAACAAAAACAACAAAAAGCACCCATATAAAAGACAAATAAAATATTGTTTCGTGTATTTTGGAAAATGTATATCTAATTGAGATACGTTCGCTTAAATTGCATTATTATAATACTTCAATAAATTATAAAACTTCAAAGGAACCATCCATTGTAAAGACCGTTTCCGCTTTAAAGAAATGAAAAGATCCGTTCATAATTATATGTATATTAAACAAAAGACACACTTAAGCTAGAGGTACATAATAGACCCACCCACTAAACATAAATAATATTTTCCTCGCAATATTCAAACATGATCGATACATTTTTGAAGAGACAGCCGCGCAGCGCGCACACACGAAAGAAAACAATTCATCTCTTTCATATACCGTAACGAGTTTGTATATAGGCATATATGTATGTAAGATGATGAACGATGATTGTTGTTAATAAATAAAAGACAAGACGTTCGTTTGATGTATTTGATGTTTTGTATCAAATGCGCCGAAATTCCATATGTACGTCCACATATTATATTATATTCAAGTTAAGTCGTCTCTTTTGTCATATATCGAAATGTATGTAGCTTTATGTATATAATATACCACAGTATGTATATAATCCAGCCATTCTATTTACACAATTTTTACTTTTAATATTCTTTTTGTTTGCTAAAAGATTAAATATCAATTATCTGAAAATGGGGTTTGAAAATTACCGATCGCTATTTGTCGGCACATAAGCGGTAAATTTTTTTTTTTTTTTTTATAGAAAAGGGGTTTTCAAATAATTTTTATTACTCCATATCGCCATATACGGGTAAGTCGTAAGTAAGCATGCTGCAAAACAATTTTTTTTTCTGTTTAAAACAAAATTGTTAATAACAATTTAGGTGAAAATTACAATTCTTATTAATTTTGTTAATTTAATTAGGAAATGCCACTGTTATGATAAATGGTTTATTGTCATTGAATTCCTCGAAATAAGTCTTTGTTGTGTTTAGTAATAGCCGCGCGCATATTTACTTAAGTTACTTGAGCGCACTATTGAATAATATTTTAGATAAAGTGTGCCATATGTGTTGAAGGGATAATCTTTTATAATTGTCCAATATTATATACTATACATACTCTTAAGATGCAACAAAATAAAAATAAAATATTTTTATATATGCTTAAGCCAAGGAAAACAAACTCGTATAAGTCGGTTTTTTTTTGTGTGAACATAAGACAACACAAAAATACCGCCACGGCACTTTGACGTTATTAATTTCAGTATAATTCGTTCATCTTTTGTTTTTTTTAAACCACTTTGAAGTCTATATGTATGTAATACACTGTATGTGTATCTTTTGCCACAGATGAGAGACGAAATAAGATGGATGATATAAAAAAAAGATAAAATATTTTAAGATCAATATCTGAAAAAGACAAATGTTAAGGTTTAAATACTTATGTATGCTTATTATGTTGTGAATTATACAGTGCACGACACATATTGTTCCTCGTTCCATGTGATGAACAATTTTAGGAAACGACGGAAATTCTTAAATTATTCAAAATATTTACTTTATAAACATGGCATAACCTGGGTAAATTTTAAGGAAGAGCCGGATATACTGTAAATCTGATTCGTTATAATATCTAGAAGTATTTGTTTTAAGATTTAGGTGGATACGACTCCGTCAATTTAACAGAGCAAACATATATTTTAATTCTATAGCATTCCTTAACATCATTCAGTCGCTTATATTTTATCTAAAATGTACATACCGGTACTATTTTACTGTAAGCACAATATTGTTGATAAAAATGCTGGAATATTACATAAACATTATTTTCTTGCAATCACTATTAAACTCTTCATATTTAGTCCAAAATATTTGCTTCCTTTAGCACTATCAGAACCGAGTTCGACTGTACAAGTGTACAAGGAAAAGTGCACAGGAAAGTTGCGCACGGAAAACCCTTACTAACATAAAAGCGCGCAAGAAAAAAACGCACATTGAAAATGTTTGACATAGGGAAAATCCCACATAGAAAAACGCTAACATGAAATATTGCGCACACGAAAAAATGCCCACAAAAGAAAAAAAACACAAGAAAGAAGCGCTCAAGAAGAAACCGCACACGTTAAAGACGCACAAGAGAAATATGTAAAAGAACAAAACGCACAATTAAATATGGAAATATTTGGAACTATCAGAAGAAACGATAAGAGACGAATCTAACAAAGTGGCCCTTCGAATCTGTTCTTTCAACAAAGACATTATACGAAGTTAATAACCCATTTGTCGAGGTACGAATATACCTGAATACGTCAAATTACAACAATAAATTGTATGACTCCACGAATTAATTAAATCAAATTAAAGTAAACAAAAAATTGCTACACGTACGAAACGAATGGAAACGCTTGCACTTAGCCAAAAGCAGCTTGCGGCTGACATCAACAAAATTTATTTCAACTACAAAAAAGTAACAACGATTGGAAAACAAAAACCTATCTGACAACTAGAATACAACAATTGAAATAAACTTATAAAAAGTTTCAAGAGAGGGATGAGCAGATTAGTTAACTAGAAGGTGTAGACAGAGATCATACTTACTTTCAAATACAAAAACAAGTGGAAGAAACAACTGCCACGACAAGCAATGAAAAATGAGGTGGTTCAGTTATCCAAATGCACTTGAACAACACGAACATCTAACAGGTCCAACAAACAATTCGAATGAGAAGCATCTTTCCGCTAACCTCGACTGGGACAAAACCGGTAATGAAATTACATGTCACTAGCAACAATGCAAAAATTCATGAATCAAATAACTGAACTCGATGTGATAAACAAGAACAACACATGAAGTATTTCACAGAACAATACTTCGAGAACATTGATAGACAGTATCAAACTATCATACTTCAAATAACCACGAACATATTATGTAGAAGGAACTGAAAAAAGTATACCAACAAACCAGATAACGGCTACCACGAATTCAAATATGTACTAATATTTGCTGGGGATTACCAGAAGTGGACCGGATTCCGTGGCACATTTAGCAAACTGACCCATTAAAACACGCAGATCAGCCACACTCCTAAAATCAACTATGTAAAGGGTCAGTTGGAAGGTGCTGCGGCCAAATTAATTAACCACCTCCAACCAACAGAATAAAATTACCAGATCGCTTGGAAAATTTTGAAGAGCAGATATAACAACAGGAGTCCGCTGATTGTTTGTATACGGAACCCGAAATGCAGGGATTGAATCGTGAAACTCAATAATAATCTTTATCTTGACTAAAAAACTGGACAACGAGTCAAGACGACTCTAAGAAATTTCGTTGGCAGGCCAATGGCAACCAAAAGCCAATAATAACGTCAACAACGTCCACGACAAGAAGAGAAAACAAAGTTCAAACATTTAAACGGACCTTTTTCGAAAAAACATAAAACCGAATTAGGGGAACTAAGCAGAATAAAAATACCAAGATGGGTTAAAATTTAGCTGTAGGAGATGTCGTTCTGATGGAGGAAGAAACATTGCCACCTGCGCATTGGCTAAGATGGCTTGGTTCATATGGCATCAATAAAATGCAACCAGAATACCTATAAAGGACTAATCACGAAACTTTGCTAGTTACCAAATGAAGAAGATAATTCTTGGTAACAACAAATAAGCAGCACAAACGAAGCTCAAGCGGGGAATTGGTGACACAACAGGAGTAGTTTAGTGACATGTTTGGAGTATTAACGCAGAGAGAAGAATGTCAATATGAAGAACATTTTCAAACTATAGAAACCAATGAAAATAAATTATTCCTGCCAATAAAAAATCAAACCTCAATAATTGATACACTGTAAAACTCTTCAAACCTAGCCAAAATGCAACAATACAACCAATTAATAACATTCAGGAAGGGTTGCAGGTTGCAGCACCTAGATAAAAGCATAAATGACTTGCGTATATCGGAACGACAGATATTAGCCGTTTTGATAATAAATGTTGTATTTAACATATTTATTAGGTTTAAGTACGTTTCGTGACTCCAAAACATAGCAATGCTATAGGGAGCTCACTATTACATTTTTTATTATTTGAAAGTTTCTTTATTTTATATCATGTAACTACCTACTTACTTAAAATAATAATAAAATGGTTAATAAATAAATAAATGTACATAAAAATGTCAATCAGCTGTCGCCATTGGAAATTTACAAGACATGCAGAAAGCACTACTAGGTGTTATACGCAATGCATACCTCAACATCCTGCATTCACATTTATTGAGTTCGTCACAAATTGAAGGACAAATCAGCAGCCATCAGAGTATATATACCAGTTTCCATAACAATTCCTAGTCACGAATTGCGCCAGTTAGACGTAACGAAGCGATATGTGATAATCGAAATTTCAATTCCCTTATCATACACATGGTCTTACAACATACAATAGCTGCATCCCAATATACCAATAAAGGAATTGGTCGCCGTTGATATTCAGCATTAACATTTTACACTATCAACAGCTAGCGAGATATCTTAATGCAATGCGATATACCAACAATACACAAAACTGACTGAGAAATGGTAATATTACAACAAAAATTTAATTTACAAGGTACATATGCCAAACAAAATATCAAAACATTACATCAAATTTTTGCATACACCTGTACACACCAAATCAATGGGTGTTCGTAATGAACTAATGATGAAGGAAACAACTGTCACAATTACGTGAGGATTAGCTATTTACCAACAGCAATTTTTCGGATCAGGAATACTCAAGCTAGCTTCGGGATGTATCTTAAGAGACGATCACGTAAGCGTACTGGCCCTTGTTAGTTTCGAAAGCACCTTAGAGAATTTTGGAATTGCACCATACTTAAACTGGATGCACTTAAAGGATTTAACGTTGTGTGTTTTTTCTTGTGTGCTTTTTTGTGATGCGGTAAATACGTAGGTGAAGTTTTTTCTGTGTGCAAATTTCGTGTGCGTTTGTTTATTTTACGCATATATTGTACGTGCGAATGCGACTAGCACGATAACCTCGAAAGCTTCGAAAAACCTCGATTCATCAATAATCCTGTAACATCACGCGACAGAATACCTTGCAAATTTCGTCTAGTATCGAGATGAGAAGACATTTCCTAAGTTCGAATAATCTCAAAATTCATTAAACAATCCAACATTCCCGAAAAATTCGAATAAACTTAGAATTCTAAAATAATTTTGGAAAAATCAAAAAATCGCTAAGAATAAGAATATCGAATAATCTGTAATATCTTGACTTTAAGATATAGGATCAAGGTCATTTAGAGGTCAAGCCAATTTTTTAATTAGGAACCCTTATTTTTGACTCCGGAAATAGAAAGGGCACAAAATTCTACGTCCGAATATGTATTCTCCATAGCATCCAAGATCAAAAAAAAAAATTCTATGTTCTAGATTTTTTTTCATATGGTTAATGTTAACCTCCCAAAGTCACCAGAACGTCAAAAACTGCTTATTTTGTGAAAAGCATTCAAATAAAAAGTATAGTTTAACTAAACTGTTTTTAAATGAAACTGTAAACTTATAGAAGGGAGAATGCTTTTTCCGAGGACACTTAGCTTGACTATTGGCCTTCAGATGACCTTGAATTAGTGTCAAGGTCATTAATCGACGTCCTTCATTGAACCATACCACTTTTATTTAAAACTATTTTTCGAATAAGGCATTCCTGAAAAGTTATTTTTATGGATAAATGAATATGGGCCACCCTGTATTATCACTCAACGGCAAATATATTCGAAAAATCTCATATAAGATCGAAAATCCGATATATCACTATTCTACCCACAATGCTTCAGTCTTGGAAATTCTCAATGCTAACGTCAATTGAAAAGTACAAAAAATAATTTCGTTAAATCTCAAATATAGCTGCTACATAACACCTCTTTCTATATAACCTCCTTGATATGGGTACCGAATGAAAAATTTCGGCGAGTAAAATACGATTAGCTCATTGGCGGCATTTTCAATTAATATAATATCAATAAGATAATAATCAATATAACATCGTTATCGAAAAATTCGAAAAATTTCCAAAAAAGTTTAGAGCTTGAGTGCCAATTACAGATTTCGCCCTTATTTGATACAATGCTACTGGGGTATTCTGACTTCCATCCTGTATTCTGCGTGCTACTCATGCTAGTCGATGGTACGTGAAAATTACTGAGCATCGACTCACTCGATACTCAGCGAGAAAATTAACTTTTAAACGCTCTTGCCATGATATTTTACAACGACTTTCTTGAAGTATATCGCTGCCATGTCGCCAACGAACAGCACGTAACGCCAACATAAAGTGACCACTTGCTGCGAGGGCTGAATGGCATACAGGTGTTTGAAATTTCCATGTTTCTAACGTGCAATCTCGGGATACTAGGCCACACCCCCATTGCAACTAGATTCCTTGCTCCTCTACACGGGCTGGGCTGGAAGAGTGGATTTTGAAATGTTCGATACTCGCGGTAATAAAAATTAAATCAAATCTTAACAAAACAAACTCTGTCTGTAGTGTAAAGGAAGGAAGTGGAAGAGACGTTAGTGGAAATAGAGATGAATGTCGTAGACAGTTGGAGAAAATTCAACCCAACGAAAGAGACGTTTGGAGATAAAATAAATTACAAAAATAAAAATAAAAATTTAAAATAAGCTTTTATTTAATGAACTAAAAAGTAGAAACTACATTTTTTCTCAGAGTCACATTTAAGTGACTATACATAAAAGCTTGAGTAATCAAATACAGGAGGCCACTTTAAATACAATTATAAATAAGACAATAAGTCCAGTTTCTTAAACATTTAAAACCTTAGCGTCTCAAGCTTTTATGTATAGTTAAATAAAAGCTTCAGATAAATATCCGGGCTTCTTTTCTGAATGTTCCCCTCAGCTCAAAAATATTCATAACAAAAGAAATCAAAAACAATGCAACTAACTGAAATCAACTTGAACTCAATTTATCAAGAATACACTCTGCCAAATTGAAAGAATTTAGATTTATGTAACGCTAACATGTAGTAATCAACCCAAAAATAAAAATAAGACGTATAGTCGCCCTACTCAATATATAGTTCAAAATCCTAACCTACAATTTAACACTGCATACTAATTTTTATAAGATTAATATCCAATAATACACTTAAATCTTAATACTCTTGTCTGAGACTGAGTAGAAGTTTATATACTTAGGTATGACAAATCACAAATAGTCGTTGTCCTCCTTCTGTTTCATTTGCCTCTCACTTTTTTTCGGCCACAACGCTTTCGATCACTACACTTTCGAACAGTTAACTAAAAAATAAAACCCTAAAATTTATCATATTCTCCTTCACTTTGAATTCTCTCAACTTGTGTCATTTTTTAGGTTAGAAAGCAGCAAAAAAAAAAATTGAAACAATTTTTATTTCAACGGGTACAAAACCCAACTATACAACAATCTATTAACTTTCTAAAATTAAATTAAACCAAAAACACGAGAAAATTGGCAAAATTATAGAGCGAATAAAACACGACTTCACACACTGACTAGTAGTTTCAGATATGAAAACCCTAGTGTTGAACACTGTAACGAAATTTATTTGACCCAGTGTCGACTTCTCCTCTGAAGAAAAGGGACCGGGATATCGTTATCAGAATACAAGAATTTAGGGGTCCGGGCGATATCTCTGGCGGGGTAAACTAAGGGTAGGGTGTGGGGGTTCTGAGCCGGGCAACCAACAAAATTAACCTTCCGGCCAAACATGGAGGGGGGGGGCGTACGACCGAACCTAGAAACGGGAACGGGAATTAAGAGGCTAAGGGAGGCACCACCGAGAGCAGAGACGCGGAATCGCCACAATCGACACCAACGGGTGGAAATGGCTAGGACCCCCGTCTCCACGCTCAACGTACCTGGACCACCGAGGAGGACTGGTCCAGCGCACCCTTCCATGATGTAGCCGTGCCAATAAATGAGAGGGACATATGGTGCTCTCGTTTTTTTTTCTTTCACGTAACCAAAATTAAACTTTATCTTAGGTAACTGTCGTTTTACATGTAACCACAAACTAATCGTTTTCTTGGTTAACTCTCGTTTTACACGTAATTCATAACTAAAGTGTTTCATTTTGTTGTGTTTTTTTCTTCGTTCCTCTTTTTTTTTTTTCCTAGAAATTCGCCGCTCGCTAGATATCCTATAAAAACCCCTGTCCGCCATAACTCGTTGGGAAAAGAACACACCCGAGTGAATTTTTGAGTTTTTGGGGGTTGTAAGAGATGCTAGAGGGTGACGGAAGGGTCAAATGTACTTTTCGTTGTCATTTTCGGTTCCAGCGCCCCAATAAACATAGAAATGTAAATCCATCTCAATTTTGCATGAAAATTGAAATTTTAACCACTTTCGGGAGGTAGTAAGGGGGCACTAGAGGGTGATGGAAGGGTCGAATTTATTTGTTGTTATTATTTTCGGTTTTAGCAAGCCAAGAAACGTAGGAATGCACATCCATCCAACTTTACATGAAAATTGAAATTTTGACCGCCAGGGGGTGGTAACGGGAAAATGGGCAATTGAATTAATTTCGTATGGTCATATTTGGTTTCAGCGACCTCGGAAACGTAGGAATAGTGGGGTCTACCCTCTAGGTCACGACTTTTTTTTTCCATTTTATAAAAACTTTGAATTTAATTAAAATTTTAATATTCCAAAATTCCATTCTCCAATTCTAAATGTAGTAAAAAGTTTAAAAATTATGTTTTATTTAAGTGCAATTGAAAACCACAACATTTCACATAAGAATTAGAGTTTTGAAAAATTGCAAAATCTTGCAATGATTATACGAATTTATATTTACTAATCGTAAGGGTCATATTTAGGATGACTATATTTGAGTGCGATTTAGTGATTGAACAATTTTCAAATACGGGTTGGAGAAAAAATTATTTCGTCATGTCTTTGCTGTCAATCAACTAACATTTACAATTCCAATCATGTAAACACAAAAATAATTGTGAAAATTGACACAAGATTACACAAATTATAATTGGGTTTTTCGGTAGCCGAAAATCGGTCTAACATCTACTTCTGAAGCACCTTGCTCACTAGAATTCAACTAGTAGTCACGTATTGTTGAAGGCACATTCAACAAAAGGTTGTTCAGTTTATAAGCTCTCTCGAACTCTATGTACTTCAAAAAATGAAAAGAAACAAAACGAATTTAACTTAATTTTCATATTCTTATGTTACACACTACCAAGATCGTCCTCTATTCTCCACGATTTCAAACCAAAATATCGGGTTGTCTGCATAAGGTTATTTAACTCCCAAAAAAAAAAAAAAAGATACAATAATTTATGATCATTGCCGTTAATTATTTAATGTTCTTCTTCTTCGTTGGTATAAGATATAAGAAGTATATAGAGGTATAATAGGGGATTCAATAAAACTATACATCAAAGCCAAACAACAATCACCTCCCGCACTATATTCATATTTGGTTATTAAAAATTTACACCTTGTCTCAAATTATTTTTGTATATACCTATACCTCGTATGTATGGTTTTTATTATGTCTTTTATCTTAAAAAAACATCTAAAGATCAAATAGTGCCGAACTGAGTTTAATATGTCTGTCTAAGTATAAAAATATATCGGATTTGTGAAGATTAAATTTGTCGAATATTATCCAAAAGGTAAAGTTTATAATTTTGTTTTTGATTGTTGTTGTTATTGTTTTGGGCGGTCACGCAAATGTCATTTCATATTTGGCTTCTTGTATTATAAGTACATTTTATTGTTGTTTGTTATGTATACGGCAATTGGTTTAAGCCTATATTGTACTTTATGAAAGAATAAGTGAATTTTTATGTAGGAAAACGATCTTAATCTGTAGCCAACATAATACGGAGTTTCAACTACATTTGATGTAATGTTTCACATTGAATCCTATTAAAATTAAAAAAAAGGTCGACGATCGCGAACTCAACCCGAAATTGGTCGCACAATTTTTACAGACCACAATTCCGTTACACGCAATTTTGCGGGCCATAAGGACTTATATACATTCAAATGAAATGCAACTCAAAATCGAAATAAAAAAAAAACCAAATCTAAAATTTATCGGTTTGCTGTGTTTCTTCGTTTTGGTCTTTTCGTTTCGGATATGCAGCGCTTTGATGTAGAACCGCGAAAAAAAAAAAAAAACGCGACTTGATAAAAAAAAAAACTAAGGAAAAATACTCGATTCTTTTGTTTATAATATACACATTTTTTTTTTTGTTATTTATTCTTCTCCACGAACAACACATATAAGAGTAACAACCCAGCAGAGATGTAACATAGAGAATTCCCTCCTTTTTATACCGGCGCGCGGTACTTCTTTTTTATCTTTCCAACACAACAACAACAACAAAACTAAAAATGCAGCCGAGCTTGATTTGTGTAGTTGTTGTTGTTGTTGCTGTTTTATTCCTCAGTTATAAATACGTTTTTAAGATAAGAGAGGATGAATGATTGTCTTGTCTTAGAGTTGTCTGTTATTCTTCTGTTGTTTCTATTTCGTTTGATGCGCGATATTCGAACTATAAGTGAACGGTAATTTTGATGTATTCGTAGTATTCACAAATAAGCGCAGATTTTTTTTTTTTAAACATCTGCCAGAATTTCCCATCTGTTACTTTATTAAATCAATCGGCAATGTATATACCAGCAAACGCTTATAGCTATTTGTCACAATCATGTAACTCATAAAACGATCTTTTTTTTTTTTTTAATGATAATGCGATTTCTTAGAATATTTTTATAAATTCCCGTTAAACGCAACTTTTAACCTTTGTTATTTAAAAATCCAATAAATTTAATAAAAATAAAAATTAAAAATGTCTCCCTCCTCTCAATGCGGCTCACATTGTGTGCCTCACATCCACATAAGATTAGCCTATAAAATAATTTTTATGTTGTGTCTTGTGTGTGTGTGTGATGTATAGACAAACCGATATAATAATGATACATACGAACAAATTACAAAATAATAATGATAATAATAATCATGATTCTCGCCCCAGGAACTCTATACTCTTTAATTAATTCTTTAAAATTGCCGACTTTGTCTATAACCGAACATGTCGGTGTTAATATATAATTTCTATTTAATTTTTATTTTTATTTTTTTTTATTACATTTTTTTAATTTTAGTTTTTTTTTATATTTATAGTTTCGTGCTTCTAATGCTGCTGCTGGTGGTGTTGTTGTTTTAGTGATTTTAACGGGGAATGTGGAAACACGATTATAAAAACGATCTGCTTGTCATATACAAAAAGTTACTAATCTATTGATGTCTAGGTCTCTGAAGTCGCTAGATTGAGTAATTATTTATTTCTTGTTGGAGTACAATATAGTATCAGAAGATTAGCCGAGTGCTACTTGGTGTAGAAGACTAAATACTATGTACACTATTGTTACGAATTTCGCGCTCTTTTCAGGATTCGTATTGGATTTTGCAATAAAACCCTCGATTAATTTATCAACGCTGTACAATTTATTATGGGCAATAATTTACAACTCTTGTTCTAGCACTTTTATTAGTTTGCAATTTTACCTTAGTTCACTTTTTAGCACTTTACTATTTCACTTATTTTTTCACTGATCAATGATGTTTAACGTTAGGAATAATTGTCACATTACCCACACCTTAATTCTTTTCGAGGAGCGCCCCGAAATTTTGCATTACAAAATCTTGCAAGTACAAAATATCTTGCATTTTTAAAAAATAATGCAAATCAAAATCTTGCCAACCCAAAATCTTGCAAATACAATATCTTGCATTTAAAAAAATTTGCAGTTTTAGCATTGAGGAAATACATAAGAGTGTCCCCTTTCTTATATTAAATTGGCATTCGAACCATCAAATAGCATTTCTTTAAAAAAATTTTGAGTATCCAATCAAAAAGAGACGATAACATACATATTATTGTATAACTATCCTTTGCTCACTTTTGTAAAGAAAAAACAATCTAAAAAATACTATCCTACTATGTATGATTTATTTTTTTATGTGGGGAAAATGAAAACAAAGCAAATTATGAATGAACCAAAATCAACACTAATGTACTACATATACCATGCATACATACTAATGTAGAACATTAATGTTGGTTTTATAATAAACGCACCAACTCAATAACAATATTGTTAACATGTTCGTTGGTTCTTCTACTAAATTGTATTCACAAAAAAATATATATTTTAACTTGATCACTAATGGGTTTGCCATATTTCCGTTTTACTTTTTTGTTGGTTTTGTCAGTGATCATCATAAATAATCTGTATACCTATTGTATTGTATAATACATACTCATACATATTTTATATTTAAATCTCCTTTATGAAAACTAAAATAAATTTTGGAATATATTTTTTTCTGAAATAATGAGTTTGTTGATGCGTTTTGTTTTTCCAAAAGGTTTTCTGATGCGTTTTCCTAGGTGCAAAAAACAAATACAATAATAAAAGGGATAAGTTTGATTAAAATTTAAATTGATAACAATTTGACTAGTAGGCATATCATTTTTAAGGACGTGCCGCAAAATATTCTTTGTTTCATTGCTATTTGAAGAAATGAAAAGTTAGAATAATTATTTGCAGTTTTCTGTTATGAATGTGTTTTTTCCGACTTGAGCAGAACGGATCATTTATATTGAATATGATCAGATCACTCACACGATTAATTAATTTTAGTTTTAATTTTTGAAAATTTATTATTTATTGTGGACTATTTGCAGTTCTTTCTCATCGAAACAAAAATAAAAAAAATAAACGAATTTTCGAATATGGTCATAGCAATCATCATTTGGACTTGACAGGAAAGAGGTATATTCCTGTGCGAACATCATCAAACATTAATTGGTTAAAAATTAAATCGCCGACATTTCAAATCTCTAGCTTCTTATGAACGACCACTCAAAATTGGTAATAATGTCTACCCATTTCTTAAAGATAGCTTACCATTCGTAGATAAAGTAACCATTCTTTCAAAGAACGAAAATTATTTTAAGTTTCTCAGAGGTCTTAAAAATTTAAAATCACCATAAAAGCTAACATTTTACTTGCTGATATTTTGAAGGAAAAGTTTGACGTTGAATACATCTTAACAGGTCAAACCAAGATTGTTTGGATTTTTTTTTTAATTCTACATGGGAGAGGTGGATTTAATTACATGCCATATAGTCATGAAATTGGTGTGCATTTTGCCAACATTATAGTGAGAAAAATTACTTTAAATTCTCCATTCAAAAATTGCTTGTCAGACGAATCGCAAGCTATTGATTTGGACTGGAATAGCTTTAAAATCGAATTTGAAATGAGTCTATAGTCTCAAGAGTATGCCAGTACGAACAATTTACTACCTGACGATATCATTGAGGAAACAGATATCCATGTTTAAAAGTAATATGCGTTAGTGTACTATACAGGCTACATGCTACTGTGTTTTAAAGAAAATTAATTGTCAAAGCTGCTGGAAGATGTTGGTGAAGAAAGACGACGAAATCAAAATTTCGGAAACTTTTTTGGCAGAATTTTTGTTTAAGCAGAATGAGACTAATTTTAATGCCGCCCCGGTGGCACAGTGGTCAATATGCTTGCTTTAGGCTCCGGAGGTCCTGGGTTCGATTCCCGGCGGTTGATGAATAAATTGCGCCTGGTTAATGTAGGATCAATGAATTAATCATTCATTATCCGTTAAAAATACGACTACGAAACTTCATATTGAAGCGGCCAAATCCCTCTATGGGATGTAGCGCCAGCGAAAAAAAAGTGTTTGATAATGATTGCTCAGGAATACACCTCTTTCTTGCCAAATTTAAATGATGATTGCTATGACCATATTCGGAAATTCGTTTATTTATTTTTACTACGTTTTTATTAACCCGCTTTCTTGTCTTTAAGTTTATCTGTTTGGTTCAAATTTTGCAATCGATTTTAAAGTAACTTCCCGATGAGCTAGAGACTTGAAATTTTAAACATAGCTCAGAACTGGATGACAATACAATATTAACTCGCTTTCTTGTCTGGTTGTTTGTTTGTTTGGCTATTCGGTACAAATTTTGCTCTCGATTTTAAACTAACTTCTTGATACATCTCAAGGTAGGTCTCGGGATCTGTAATTATTGTGACAACGCGCATTTAGATTGCTTGATAGTTTCCATATATTTCATTGGTAAAATTCAATTTTTGTGAATATTATCAGCAAATTCTGAGCTACAAAATCCTAAAATTTCAAATTGCGCTTCGATTGCGGTTCTTGAAACCTCTAAGGAGAGGTCGGGAGTTTTGCTGTTAAAATTTCGAGTTAAAAAGTTGGTGCGTTGTTGCGTTAAACATCTGTATGGCTTTAATTATTATCGAACTGTATAGTTTCAACTAGGGGCTCAAGCTGCTCTTCACTTAGACAAATAATGTAGGTTTTTTACGGCTTACGGGTAATGAAAGTGGAGGAGCAGAATATTGCAGTTGTCTGGAGAGATGAATCATTGGCGTCATTAGGAATGGGAACCGTTGAAAATGGAAATTTGGTGTTAAACGATGTTTTGTATGCTCCTAATTTAACCAAAAATTTACTTTCTGTCAACGCTATCTTGCTCTTGAAGGGATAAAACAAAACAACGGATTATGTAAAGGATTGAAATAAGCAAACCGTATTGTTATCAGAAAAGAAGTCGAAAGCGATGCAATGGCATCATAAGCTATGCCATCTTAGCTCCAAAAATATGAAACATCTCCCAAAGCTAACTGAAGCATTCCACATCGAGAGCAAGGATTTAGATGCGTTTGATTCAATCTGTGAAACATATATGGAAGCAAAGCTAACGTGACATCCGTTTAAAATAGTAAAATTATAGGGTGGAAAGAAAACTGCAAATAATTCACACAGCCTTTATGGTCCCTGCTATACTACTTGATTATAAAATTAGTCATTCGTATACTCCTCAATTAAACGGGAAAGCGGAACATTTTAACAGTACTTTGATGGACAAAGCACGATCACTAATTTTTAATTCAAAATTAAATAAGAATTTATGGGGAGAAGCACTTCGTACTTCAAAGTATCTGTTAAATCGAAGTCCGACTGAATTAATGGATACATCTCCTGTAGAAAAGTGAACTAAGAAAATCCAATCTGTCGACATTTTTGGAAAATACGCTAAAATTCTAGAAAAACTGAAGAAACTGGACAATCGGAGTAGTAAATTCATATTTGTAGGATATGGATTGAACGGTTACCGATTATGGGATCCAGTGAAACAACACATTTTGTAAAACACACACATTTTGAACCGATTTTGTAAATAAGAGAAATTTTTGCAGAAATACGATCAGTACCATATCAGTTTCCCGTTTAAGCGAGACTAAGACAAATGTAACCGAATCTATAACGACCATAATTAAAAGCCACCACGTCGATAATTTTTTCACGTTTTTCGTTTTAAATCTTACAAATATTTTCATAGCTAATAAAAATTCACAATCACAAATTTTCAGGACAGTCTATATGGGGTTAAGAAACTGTATTGGGTTATAAATCTGTACGTGGCTAGGAGAAATTAGAAACTGAAATAAACCTGAAATTTGACACATGTCTTTGTCATAATCTCATGAAGATGTTTAAAATCGGTTGCAAAATTTCACACACATTAGACTAAAAAGCAGGAAATAGTTATTTAAATAAACATTTTTTTTCAAAATACCACGTTTTTAAAACGGACTAAAAAGTATAAAATAATTTCTCCTAGCCACATACAGATTCCTAACCCCATATAGATTGTCCTGAAAATTTGTGATTGTACATTTTTATTAGCTATGAAAATACTTGTAAACTTTAAAACGAAAAACGTGTGGCAAATGCAATAGATAATATTAAGGAGTGTAGAGGGTAGCTGTCGATAAAACTCACAGAACAGATCATATCATTTGCAATGCAATAAAATTGTTAGTGACTTAGATGAACTATTTATGCATCAATTATCTATATCATGCGCCCCACGTTTTTCGTTTTAAATCTTACAAGTATTTTCATAGGTAATAAAAATTCACAATCACAATTTTTCAGGACAATCTGTATGGGGTTAGGAATCTGTATGTGGCTAGGAGAAATTATTTTATACTTTTTAGTACGTTTTAAAAACGTGGTATTTAACATTTTTTTTATATTTAAATAATTATTTTATTGTTGTTTTGATGAGAAAGAACAGTAAATGGTCCACACAATAAATAGTGAATTTTCAAAAATTAAAACTCGTTTCGCTTCACAACAAGCACCAAGAGAGCTTAAAATATTAAAAAGTTAAAAACAAATATTTTTGAATTATTTTTATGCAATTTAATTACACTTGTCCCTCTATTAACACGATAATTGATTAGCGCGAATATGATTTAGTTTTAATCAACGCGAGCTGTTTTTGTCTCGAGCCCCTAAATATGCCATTTTTGCAAAAATTTTCAAAGTTCAGATAAATTGATAGGCGCGGAATTAATAACCTTTACACAACAACCAAATCCTATCTTTAACGGAAATTGAAAAAAAAAGAAATCATGTTTAAAATCTACATTCTGATAATCTTGCTTGATCGATGCTAATTATAATTAGTATTAAAATTAGTATTACAACGGCTTTGTATCATAGACACGTAAATACGTTTTATGGCGAGGCAATACTAGCATCAAATAGATTATGAAATAGCAACTCAAATTTTCATAAATAAATGTACTACTATATTTCCTTTTGAGCCCATTTTTACTAACATTATAGTTTTTTTTAGTTCCTAAAATTTAAAAAGTGGACGTGGGCCCTTTCATAACTAAACGATTCAACTTCATCCAATGGAACATATTAACCCTGAGTGTGTACACTATATTTTTCGAGACACGGTGTGTACACTAGGTCTTTTAGGGAACAGTTGGGTTTTCTAAGTTTTCTAAGCTTTCAAAAAATCTGAAAAAATTCTGGGTTACTTCTTGAAGTGTCTACTATATGACCCAGAAGTTGCCAAAATCCAAAGTTTAAAACCGTTGGTAATAAAAATTTGAAGAATAGTCGAAAAGGCGGTAAAAATCGAATTTTGTTACAAAATTCGTAACTACACTAAACAAATATTTAAAAAAAAATGGTTATAGGCTTTTGTAGCTTAGACTATGAGCTTTCAAAAAAATATAGTGTCTTTGGCGTGGGCTTCAAAAAGTTGAATTATTTAAGCACCTGAAAGTGGGGAATAGTTTACGGATTCAGGCATGTCATAATAAACGGAGCGGTAATTATTTGGCACAAAATGGGTCTTTATTGTTGCAAATACAAAAACTATAAAATACTAATAATAATTAGCGACAAAAAAGGAATTTACAGTGCGCAATTGTGATAAAAGTGCGTTCGATGATTATCGCAAACCGGCGTTTCGAACGATGCACAAGAAAACGTTTTTTATTTTCCTTCCAACTGCAAACAAAATTAGTTTTTGTAAATAATTTATTATTTTGAACAATTTTATATTTTATTATTTAACACCATCAAAACGCGAAACTACAAATATGGCCGAAAGGCAACACTATGGACCAACGTGCTGTCGTTTATAAATTTGAGACGAGACTGAATAAATTTTATTTTGTTATAACTTTTGTTGTTTGTGTTGTGTGTTTTTATTGTTTTCGTGTTTTTGATTGGTCCCGGCAGAAGACGTACAGTAAAATTGTGTACCGGAGGCATGCAATGCGCGGCGAGCTCATGTTGGTGCCGGAGGAAGATTATGAATGAATATTGTAGTGGTTCATTGGGAGTACCGCCACAAGTCCGTAAAAAGTAGCCAAAATAGCATCAAATTACATAAAACATTTATTTTAGCCATAAAAAAACTGAAAAACTACGAGAAACGCAAAAAACTGTTTTCATTTACCTTCGAAAATACTGACGTCCTGTGTACACTGACCCTTTAAGGGAACGGACATGACTTGCACTGGCTGGCATTTGCAAGTAAACTGCCAGACCCCGGCGTCATTTCAGCCTTTAGTGCCCACCATTACCCAGATTTTTTAGAGAAGGTAACCGAAGCCCGCCGACTATTCATGAGAGGGAAATTTGAGTCTCAAATTTCGACTGTTCCTTAAAAGACCCCGTGTACACACGGAGGATTAATATAGGCGAAACAATTTCAACTGTTAGTTATTGTGAAAATTGTTTCGCCAATATCAAAATGTTCCTGTCATGCAGTTGTTCTGAATTTTAATAAATTTGAAAAATTACATAACTCGAGTTACCTTGCTTAGGATTATTGCCACAGAATTGGTCATTACTCATTAGTCATTCTCATTACTATAACATTTTTATAAAAATTATTTTTATTCAATTTTATAAAGAACTTTGCAAACATTCAAGATTATAATAATTAATTTTATTCAAAATGTTTATTATGATAAATGATTGTCGTGTGAGTAATCTGATCATATTCAATATAAATGATCCGTTCTGCTCAAGTCGGAAAAAACACATTCATAACAGAAAACTGCAAATAATTATTCTAACTTTTCATTTCTTCAAATAGCAATGAAACAAAGAATATTTTGCGGCACGTCCTTAAAAATGATATGCCTACTAGTCAAATTGTTATCAATTTAAATTTTAATCAAACTTATCCCTTTTATTATTGTATTTGTTTTTTGCACCTAGGAAAACGCATCAGAAAACCTTTTGGAAAAACAAAACGCATCAACAAACTCATTATTTCAGAAAAAAATATATTCCAAAATTTATTTTAGTTTTCATAAAGGAGATTTAAATATAAAATATGTATGAGTATGTATTATACAATACAATAGGTATACAGATTATTTATGATCACTGACAAAACCAACAAAAAAGTAAAACGGAAATATGGCAAACCCATTAGTGATCAAGTTAAAATATATATTTTTTTGTGAATACAATTTAGTAGAAGAACCAACGAACATGTTAACAATATTGTTATTGAGTTGGTGCGTTTATTATAAAACCAACATTAATGTTCTACATTAGTATGTATGCATGGTATATGTAGTACATTAGTGTTGATTTTGGTTCATTCATAATTTGCTTTGTTTTCATTTTCCCCACATAAAAAAATAAATCATACATAGTAGGATAGTATTTTTTAGATTGTTTTTTCTTTACAAAAGTGAGCAAAGGATAGTTATACAATAATATGTATGTTATCGTCTCTTTTTGATTGGATACTCAAAATTTTTTTAAAGAAATGCTATTTGATGGTTCGAATGCCAATTTAATATAAGAAAGGGGACACTCTTATGTATTTCCTCAATGGTTTTAGTATCTATACCTGTCTTTAGTATCTAACATAATATTAATTGCGTATTCATAAAAGTTCAATATAATTAGAAGAAATAAAATAAAAAAATTGTGCAGATAGCGATCCGGATAACTATGCGTCAAGAAATACGGCTAATGTTAGAATTAGAATGGAAATCTCCATTTTTCAAAATATTTCAACAAAATATTCTGGATAAGGAAGATTTAATCTTCGCGCGCGCGATTCTATAAATGTACGGGAAATTGTTATGCAATATTTTGTAATGCAAGATTTTGTAATGCAAGATTTTGTAATGCATGATTTTGAAATGCAAGATTTTATACTTGCAAGATTTTGTAATGCAAGATTTTGTAATGCAAGATTTTGTAATGCAACATTTTGTAATGCAAGAGTAAGGGGCTAACCCTTCTGTTCGTCCCGAACAGATTAATTTGTGCTTCCGGCGTTGTAACGTGTCAAACCTGTCGATGTGAACCACCTTCATATTTGTCCTGAGGCTTTGTTGAATCCGGTATACAACATCGTTGATCTGTTTGATGACTTTTTATGGTCCTTCCCAATTCTGTTGTAGCTTCGGAGATTCCCCTTTCTTCGTTTGGGATTGTAGAGCTAAACCAAATCTCTCTCCATAAATCTTGTGCTGTTTGACCGCAGGTCGTTATCGTCTTCATTCCCTTACTGCAGCGTGAATATTGATGAGCATCCTTTGCCTCAAGTCTGCAGTTCGAAACGAACAGAATTAAGGTGGGGGTAATGTGATAATTATTCGTAACGTTAAACACACTTGGTGACTGGTTCCGTCTTAGGTACTCTAAATTTGATGTCACATAGCAATGGGAGTTCCCTGGTCATTGGCGGATATTACATTATCACATTTATATAGTTATATAAATATAATTATATTTTTTTACAAAGGAAATACTGTTATATTTAGCTTCTTGAAGCTAAATATAACAGTATTTCCTTTGTAAAAAAATATAATTATATTTATATAATTATATAAATGTGATAATGTAATACCCGCCATTGACATTTTTGCGTAGATTCACTTCCAGCATTCTGTTGAACCTCTCGACCATACCATCGGACTGTGGATGCAACGGTGTAGTCCTCGTTTTCTTGATGTTGAATGTTTGACACAACTCTTGGAACTCTAACTCTAACGGTACCCAAAATCTGCATACCCAATTATTTACAAACAAGTCCGCAACTGTTCGAGGTTCTTGATTCATTCATTGTGAACTTCATGCAGGACTTCTTTTATCCGGTTTGCTGGTAGGACGATCGGAACCCATTTTCGATTTTCAACGACTTTCACTGAGCCCAATAACTTTTCATGTTTGCCCTTTAAGTTGCGATTTCATCCCAATGCAGTCTGGCGCCTCTGTCCATCCATTTGATCGTTGGTTTTCCGCCAATTGATCTCTGGTCCAGCGATCTTCAGCGATCCTCGTAACTCGTATGATGAGATTCCTTTGTTACTGTCTTGGAAAGTGCTTACATTGAAGACTACAAGGTCTCCTGGATATCTCATCTGAATTGTTATATAGCAATCCTCGTCTATGCTCTGTTTTGAACGTGTAGGTCTATAGTCTTTCGATCCATCTTGTAACTTGTCCCTCTGACTCCTTGAACTGCATTAGCGATTTTAGGGATGCATTGTCCTACAGGTACTTATGGAAATGTTTGACGATATCCACCACCGCCAACAATTCACTTCGTGTAACTCAATTGTTTTTTTTTCTGGTTTGGATAGTACGCGACTGTAGTATGCTAATACCTGTTCTGTACCTCCCTGATTTACTGATAGCACTGCTCCTATTCCTGTATTACTGGTGTCAGTATCCAAGATGAAGAGGATCCGTGGATACACCAAAATCGGAGAACTGCAAAGTTTCTTCTTTAGCTGTACGAACGCGTCTTGATGCTCTTTTGTCCAGTTGAATGGTTGAGTTTTCTCAACAAGACGGTTAAAGCTATGAGCGACATCAGCGAAGTTCGGCACAAATCGTTGATAGTAAGAACTAGTCCTAGAAAACTCCTCACATCATGCATGTTTCTGGAGTGCACCACTTTTCTACGGCTGCTAGTTCTTTGGATCAGTTCGCACCCCTTGACTCGTCACGATGTGGCCCAGGTAAATCCAGACTTCATTCTTGAACAGACTACATTTTTGATCAACTTCAATCCGGCAGCTTTGATGGTTTGTAGAATTTGTCGAAGATTCTTCAGATGCTCGTTAAATATGCGTCCTAATACGATAATGTCATCCAGATACACTAAACAAGTTCGCCATTGGTACAGGCTATTTGCTGCAGTATGTAAATAAAGGCTGTTTTGTCTCTGTCAGCGTCATGAATTGCTACTTGCCAATCCCCACTTTTGAGATCTAGATTCCTGATAACGTGTCCTAGGTATTGTCGATACGTGGCGATGGGTATCTATCCTTTTTAATTGCATCATTCAACTTGTGGTAGTCAACACAAAATCTCATCGAGCCGTCTTTCTTGTGTACAATCACCATTAACAAATGCCATGGGCTGCACGACTTCTCGATTATTCCTTCTCGCTCCATTTTCTTGACCAGTAGTTCGGCCTCCTTTTGCTTTTCTTGGTGCGCTTGTCGAATTGGAGTTGCATTTCCCGTATAAGACATCGGCCAATTCTTCCACCAATTTTTTTACCGCTTTCGCCTTTGCTTTTGCGAGGTGGTCACATAATGAGCGAATGATCTTCTTCCTTGCTGGTTGTCTTGCCTTATTACGTTGTTCTTCCAGTACGCAATTTGTGATAAAATTGACCTCCTCAGCTTTGCCAATCACTACACCTTTATCAGGGTTCTTCGACATAATAGGCCATCTTCTACTATTTTGGTTGGCTCTACTACTCCTATATTGCTACCACCAAACATCGGTGGTATCTCTATTTTATCCTCCGTGATGATTCGCAACCCGCCATGCTTATTGTTGCCCATTTGCAGGAGTACCTCTATATTGCGCCATTTCAATTTTCGGTTCTTTAGATCTAGTGACATTTGGTGCTCTGATATAAAATCTAGGCCTAAGACGCATTGGTCCGTTGTATCGTCAACAATGAGTCGATGTTCAAACCGCATCCCTCTGATGGTGACTAATAGGGAACACTCTCATTTCACTACCACAGTGTCTCCAGTAGTTGTTCTTAGGTTGTAATGAACCACTTTTAGATGCGCTCTTGTGGCACCATGTCAGGATATATAACCGGTCTTGAGGCTCCGGTATCCAGAGTTAATGTACACGGTTGTTTCTCTAATGCACCATTAACAACTAAGCTGTTGCAGTCCTTCCCAAGTCGAGCAATTTGAACAATGACCCTGGGGCCTTCTCCCACTTTCATCAGCTTTCGCCCCGGAAAGCTGGTTGCACTTAGTTTTCCGGATGATTCCCAGCTGCTGGTTGTTTTTTTCACGTTTATTGTTCTGGAAGCCTTGCGCTGCTCTTATCATCATTGCTTCTATCATGGCCTCTTTTTGTGATATCTTCTACATCGATCTTTCGTTGTTAACGGTATTAGAGGTTAGGCTGGCTCTAGCTGCCTCATATTCTAATGCCGATCCTAAAACTTCGTTCGTGCTTATCGTTTCTGCTGTCGCCCTCAACTGAAGTTTCAGCTGGTCGTCTCGTACCGCGTTAATGAACGCATCCATTGCTAGTTCATTCAAGACATCAATTGAAACTTTGCAATAAGCTTTATGCGCTAACTTGGTTACTTCACGTTCCACATCGTGAAGGCGCTCTCCTCGTTGTTGTCGCCTATTATCCAGCTGTATTTTGCATAGCTCCTCTCCGTACCTCAATTCTAATTCTTTCGCTACTCATCTTTGCTGCACTTACGGTCTATAGCACATCAGCAGCCTTGCCTCTTAGTGTCAGATTAATACATTAAGCCGTTCTTCTGCACCCCGTCCGTTATGTTGCACTGCAGTTTGAAACTGCAACTTGACGTTCTCGATCAGAGTTTCGCCATCAAATGATGGAGGTTTCGTTGGAGTATTGTTTTTGTATGAGGGAGCGTTTTCCTGGCGGGCTTCAAACTCTTAAATCCTGCCCTCCCCTTTCACTCACGTCGGCTGTGATGGATCTTCTTGCACTTGTCCTTTAATATCTGATTCCAACTCTTTCATTCTTCCTGACATAGTAGCCTTGATTTGTTCCAACTTCTCATTTAAATGCTGTTAAACTTCATTTGTGCAGCTGCAGGGTTTGTCGCGTTTATTGATCAACTGTAGTGTTAGGCTGACCAAATTTTGCATTTTGCTGTTGCTTTTGTCAGCTGCAATGTTTGCTGGTTCCTCTTGTTTTACGGTATAGCAACTGTTACTCTTCGCTCGCTCTTCTTTCGGTACAGGCTCCGTTTTGGTGTCGGCAGTTGGACCATCCTTTCCCTTCGTTGACATGAAGTTGTATATTATGAATTTTATTTTTGTTATCATTATAACTGCGACTGCCACTATCACTTTGGATTAATTGTCCAACAGACTGAGAAACAGCCACATTCATGTTGTAATTATTTTCATAGTTATTGTCATTAGTTGTGAAATTTAGCCAAAAAGAAAACAAACTTGCTTGATCACTTGAAAAACTAGACTCTGCAGTCATTACTCCACGTTTGGGTGTTGAAATTTTCGAATTTTGTTTTCTGTTGAGGTTGATGGTGGTGATCAGACCGCTCAGTGTATCCACATTTTGTAACCGATTTTCCAGTCGTTCTTTAAATCGAATAAATTTAACCTCTGTCTCTCTATTTTTGCACAGATCGGCTAAATATTGATTGAACAGCTGCGGCGGAATATATGGAGATTGTTATATTCGATGTTCCTCACTGCAATTCAATATGAAACATATACTGGCTTTACACCGTAGATAGTATAATAGCAAAATAGTATAATACTATTTTGCTATCCGGTGTAAAACCGATGTTTTGATCGTATAATAGCAAAAATAAAATATAATATTTTGATTTGATAGCTATCAAATTTTAATACCTATTATATTTTATTTTATTTTATTGTAGAAGGAAAATTTTGACAGTGAATTATTGATAAATTAGTCTAGAAATATTTATGTGTATTTTGAAACTATTCTTTTTCATTATTTTGTTACAATTTTCTGTTTTTTATAAATATTTTATGCGGTGTAAAACCGACTATGGTAGATAGTAAAATAGTATTATACTATTTTGCTATTATACTATCTACGGTGTAAAGCCAGTAATAATTAAGAGCCGAGATTATTTTTAGTGATATTACTAGTAGTGATGCAAGCGGTACATATCCACACCATAACAAAGTATTAGTGCGGGAATTGAAGAGTTTGGATTGAATTCTGAAGTTTGCCTTTGCTATTTTATCATCTTGTATATCAAATTTTATTTCTACAGATTCATTTTATGTTTAATTAATTTTTTTACAAGAACTTATGTCACGATAGAGTTTTTTCTTTCGTACATTTTTAGCCCTTTAATTTTTTGTCTATAGTTCAGCTGCTAGTCCTACATTTAATATATTCTAAAATTTTAGGGATCCTTGATGTTCAAAATTTCCATTTATATAAATAATCTAGAATATTCACGCTTGTGTGACTAATAGCGTGATTATGATCGCCGCCGTTTGATCCAAATGCACACCAGGATTAACAATGTTGTACATATACCCTATATCACTGAATTTATAATCCCTTATCATCTGTTCCAAATTAAACCCAAAATCAATTTAAGAAAATAAAATTATTTTCATCAATACCATCTGGAATAGACACACCATTTATCGATCTGTTTGACTTCAATTGTCCCGCCATTAATTAGTTTCTGTTTTTTATTTTTTGTATGTTCTTTCTATTTAATTTCATTGGTTCCAGACGTTTCTCGTATAGTATTATGTCGCATAAGTATACACATATAGAGAGATACCGAGTATATGTTTGTATAGCCTCTTATCATGTGAAGATCCATTTGAACTTTCCTTTTTTATTTTATTTTTCTATACTTTTTATGGTTGATTAAATTAGAAATTTAACAAAAAAAAATGTCCTTTGTATCCTTTCTAGTACATAGTTTTTTCGGTATATAAAAGGATATAAGGATAAAAAAAACAGTAAAACAACCGAATCATGTGAAAATAATTTTGAAAATATTTTTTTTTTTTGTATGTTTCATCGTTGCGTTGACATAATAATGGCTGGAGTATGATTGATTCAATTTTTATGTACAAGCGGGATGAGTTTTATCTAAATTCTATTATTAGTGTCATGTACATAAACGTAACACATTTGTGCACTTAACATGCTAGCTTTTATATGTATGTATACCTTTCCCGATGTTTAAAATCCAATTATCTCGAATTCGTATTTAATGCTTAATTCCCGTTTATTTATTTTTTTAATTCCCCATAGGCAATTTTCTAAATTTTTATTTTATTTTGTTATCTTCTTGTGTGTATGTACACATATGCGTATCGAATATTATATACAGAATCCGTCACGTCTTGAGTTCTTTTTTATTTTACTTCAGTTCTTTCTTAAAAAACAAAAAATTCTTCTTTTTTCATATCAATTTCTTTAATAATACCACATTGCGGCCATTATTTTATTTTGTTTCGTTTTTTTTTTATTGGCATTACATCTAACACCTGTTCGTAAATAACAGACCTTAAAGTCAATTTAATAATCTTTGAATTCCAAGAAAGTGTATTTCTTCTCTCAATATTCTGTTTCGATTTATTTTTATTTTTGTTGTTTTGGTTCTTCAGCGCTTTGTTGTTTATACTCTGTGAGTTTTGAAATTTTTTTAAAATGCTGTAGAGTTTGTGTTTTTGATATATTTGATGTGCTACCAGTTATACCTATGTATAAAGAAAATCGATTTTAGGGATAGGTTACAGACTTTTGCAGACGGCGGGGGATGTGTTGAATCTATAAATTTATCGACTGCCAACGTACAGGAACAATAATATCGAAATTATTATCAATCAAAATTTGGTAGACACCCATTAAAGGTGATTCACATTACTCGGTGCTGTTAAGATTTAAAAATATAGCCCGAAGATTTCCGATAATGCCATATCTGACAAAATCTCAACTCTGGACATTTTTAAGTTTTTGTCCAGAATACAAGCCTGCGATAAGGTGTAAAGCAAACGACGTTTCCTTCTGAAAGAAGTTTCTGAGTTGTTGTGCAAAGGAAATAATTTCAAATTAACTTCAAAACTTGGAAAAACTTCAAAATGGAATGGGTGACTATCGAGTTCGAATTCCGAGAGGTGCGGTTTATGATACATGCACTCGTAGATTATATTCTAACACAATGAATTAAGCTAACCAAAACACAACTTGCATCGATTTTGGGCAACTATTACACAGGACCACAAAAAAATGAGTAGAGGGTTCCTTAAATCAGAACAAGTGGATTATATGTTTTTTGGGTCGCTGAAACTGAATCCGAAATCTGTTTTGCCCAATCACGTCAGCGTTTTTTATAACCTCAAAACACAGCATGAAACTATAAAACCCAACAATATCAACCTTTAAATCTTATAACCCTATACCTTCATAGCTCAATAAGCTTTGAGATCGATAACCTACAACCCTAAAACCCATAACCTCAAAACTCATGAACCTCGAATCTCAATAAACTACAAACCCAAAATGCAGCAAAAAACAAAAAAACTTACACACAAAACTCAAACCTCAGCTGGTGACGTCGCTGAGGATAGACGGATGAACGATGGAACATCAGAAGGATCAGAAGACCAGACTAACAAATATCTCAATGGGTTCTCTCAAGAAGAGCTTAATGACATGTTCCGAGATGCTAGACTTTCAAAAGAAATTTCTGAACTAATGGCGTCAAGATTAAAAGAGAAAATTTGCGTAGCTCGAGGAACTCGTATAGCTTTTTATCGTGAACGAGATATCAAACTTAGAAAATATTTTACAGACGTAAAAAATTTAATTTACTGTAACAATATTGAAGGACTTGTAGCGCCTCACGCAATCAACTATATAAATTATTTATTTATATAAATCGATATAAGTATGTACGTTCGCCACCACATACACATTGGGTTTGCGCGCAAGATTCCTCTTAGCGTAGCTATTTGCATTTACCACCTAGCGGAAAATATAATTGAACTCTAAATTATATTTGGTGATATTTGTTCCATCTTCTTTTCGCTAGCGGTTTCAAAATCTGTTTGATGTGTTATTGTTCTGTTTTACTCCATCTCGTTTTCGTCACGATAACGACGATTTGACATACGATTCTTCTCGTATGCCAACACCAATTTTATTATAGAATAGGTACGTCAACACTAAAAATGGGAAACAAAAGGAAACCAATACTAAAAGAAAAACGATTGTAATCTCGGCAATGAAAATATTAACTTTTAATTCGTTCGTAGTTTTCGAAGTGACACAACCTAAAAAGTTTTTTTGGCTACTTGATATAGACGCGCGGATGCGCCATTTTTGAAAAATTAAAATAATTAAATCTTTTTCAACACGGATTAAGGCAATTGGTAATTAATGCCATTGTTTTGTGCGATATAAGAAAATATATATATAGTGCGTGGTAACAGATAGTAAAGTAGAGTATACTATCAATTTTTGTGCTTGTTATCGGCTCATGTAAAAAATAGTTAAGGAAATTATTTCGATAATTAAATTTGTAATTATTAACTCGGAATTGGTGTGGTTTAATTTTCCGCCTGGTGAAATCTCGCTTGACCGATTGAAGAACATTAGTGTCGGAAATACGGTCTGTATTTAAACACGCGACGCGATAGACTAATAAATGAGTATAATGTTTCTTATGAAGCTAATGACTGGCGTCTATTCATAGATTGTTCAACACGTAGTTTAAAAGCAGTCTTGCTACATAATGGCGACCATGTTGCTCCGCTACCTCTTGGTCATTCGGTTGTGTTAAATGAAGAGTACCATAACCTTTGCTTCCTACGCGATAAATTAGATTACGCCAAACACAAGTGGAAAATATGTAGAGATTTAAAAATAATGATAATTTTATTAGATCAACAAAGTGGCTTCACTAACCATCCATGTTTTCTATGTGAATGGGACAGACAAGCTCGTGCCGAACATTATTTGAAAAAGGATTGGCCAACTAGAAACAATTTAACTCCAGGATCTAAAAATATCATAAAACAGAGTCTAATACCAACAGATAAAATAATTCTTCCACCATTACATATAAAACTGGGACTTATGCAATGAAACAATTCGTCTAAGCAATGAAAACTAAGGAGAGCAAAGCTTTTATGTACATATTTGTAAAGTTTCCTAAACTATCTGATGCGAAAATAAGAGATGGTGTTTTTGATGGACCATAAATTAGAGAAATTTTGAAAGACAATGAATTCAAAAAAAGAACGACTAAGGTGGAGAAAGCAGCTTTGCAAAGTTATAGAGGCGTTACCAAAAAATTTCTAGGAAATAGAAAGATTCTATGTAATTACGTGACTATAGTTGAAAATATGGTAAGCAATTTTAAAAATATGGGATTAGGGAATGCAAATATGCAATCCCGGTATTATATATAAGGCAATACCGGGATCCCGGATTTCGGTATTGACAAAAATACCGGGATTCCAAGATTTCAACGGGATTTCGGGATTGACAAAACCACTGTGATTTACGGATTTGACAAAAATCCCGGATCCCGGGATTGCATTTCCTAGGATGCCTAATGAATCTAAAGCTGCACTTTCTTCATTCTCATATTGAGTACTTCCCTGAAAATTTAGGCTATTTTAGTGAAGAGCAGGGTGCATGATTCCACCAGGATTGAAAAGATATTGAAAAGAGATATCAGGGTGTTTGGGATACCAATATGTTGGCAGACTACCGTTGGTATTTGGAGAGAGACACGTCAAACCAACAGAAAATAAAAGCACTACGAAGGTCATTTACAAATAAACGAATGTTTTATCACTCTAAAACTGAGAACAAAGTCGTAAAGCTCTTTGAAAACCGTGAAAGGCGAGATGGGACTCACGTAAATCAAGCACCCCAAAGGGAATAGAAGCCTGATACGACCACGTCGTTATTCTTAGGTATCGCTAAATGTAGGCTATTATAATGCAGGAAATCTTGACCTTATTGAGTATTCGAATTATAGTTTTGGAGACCTAAAGTTTATGAGAAATAAGATTAAATGTCTGATTCAAACTTTCTACAAAAACAAGAATTAAGTCTCGAGCATAAGTCTTGGTTGTAGTTTTCTCAGATTACGGCTCTTGAAGGCTCACTTGTAAGTCTTTTTGTTGTTACGGTTATGGGGCTATAAGGCTATGGAATTTCTGAGTTATAGGGCTATGAGGTTATGGGGTTATAGGATTATGGACTTTTGAGGTTATGGAGTTTTGACTTTTGAGGTATTAGGTTGTATGGAGTTATGGTTATGTGGAGTTATAAAATTGACTACATGATTCGGAGTTATATTGCGACATGCAATTTTCTTATGTTACACTTCAGGTTTGTGGGGTTTATGGGTTTTGAGGTTATGAAGTGATGGACGTATGGAATTATAAAGCTAAACCTCTCCGAGACTGAGGTGTGGGGTTATATATTTTGTGATTATGGGTTTTAGAGTTATAGGTTATCGATCTCGAGGGTTATTGAGCTGTGAAGGAATAAGGTTTAAGAGTTGCTATTGTTGGGTTTTATAGTTTCAAGCTGTTTTTTGAGGTTAGAAAAAAACGCTGACGTTATAGGGTAAAACAGGTTTCGGATTCGGTTTCAGCGACCCAAAAAACATATAATCCACTTGTTCTGATTTAAGGAACCCTGCACGATTTTTTTTTGTGGTCCTGTGTTATCTTCCTAGTTGAAGTGACCATAGTCACTATACATATGAAATGGAACGTACCCATGAAGTAGGAAAAATATAGGTTGACAGTTCGGATGTTGACAGCGTAGAGACAGGCAGGTCGTAAGATATATAAGTGAATAATAAATAAAGCTATAGATGTATTATTATAACGTTGATCATGCATTATAAACGTGTTTTAAGTTAGTACATTGGCGACGAGGAGTACAACGGATAAGAAATAAATAAATAAAAGCGAATTATAAAAAATAAAAAAATAAAAACGCATACACGCGGCAAATTGTGAGGTTAAATCGTGCAAACTAAAAAATAAAAGATGTCGACTGATGATAAAGGCTTGCATCGGCTAGAAATATTTGAAGGAAATGTTGCAATAAATTGGGGAAAATGGTTTCGATCGTTTGAAATAATGATGGCTGCGGATAGCATTGAAACATCGAAACAAAAGGATATGGTGGCATTCCAATAGAAGTAATGAAAATAATTAGATTGTTAATAGAATTTAAACACAGGAAGTTAGAAATTAATCTTCACGTGGTAAAGGGAAGTGGAACATCGTTGCTTGGGTGTAGAACCGCACTTGATCTAAAAATAATATCTTTTGATGTTCGTTCGATTTTAAAATATGAATCGAGAAATGGTAAGGAAAGTTCAATTGGTAAATTGAAATAGGTCCAAGTAGAGATCCATATCGACGAGACAGTTACACATGTTAGACAACGATACAGGAGGGTACCTATGCCATTAAAAGAGATAGTTTCGGCAGAGTTGCGAGAACTTTTAGAGAATGACATCATAGAGAAAGTTGACCGAATTTCCAATTGGATTTCGTCTTTGGTGGTGGTACCTAAACGTAATGGTAGTGACGTCAGACTTTGCGTAGTTATGCGGGAAGCAAATAGAGCCATAGTTCGAGAAGTACATAAAACTTTAGAATGTTATCAATTAGGATGAAACTTGGCTATTTTTATTTTAACCGATTATTATCAAATTCGACAAATGCGATGGAAATGGGATCTTAAAATAATTTGTAGATGAAGTTCTAGAATAAGATAAATTAATCTGGAACTTGGCGATTTTTTAACCGATTATGCGACCTTTACCTAACAGAATTATCCTTCAATAAGGTAGTAGAATTTTCCTTTATTTACTTAAATTTCCCTTCACCTTTGCGATTATTATGAAATTCGACAAGTGCGATGGAAATGGGATTACAACTACAAAATGTTGCAATTACAAAATGTTGCAACTACAAAATCTTGCAATTACAAAATCTTGCATAACAAAATAGTGCAATTATTTTGCTGTTTAGTATGTGTCATTAATAGATTCTATATAATCTGCTCCTACGTGCGGCACGCGGTGCGACATGTTTGCTGATCTCGGCTCCTACGTCCCCCGAAGCTCAAATCTAAAGCCCCTCGGAGGGCTAAGCTGGGGGAGCGCAGCGACCTCCCGCGTGCCCGTGAGAGTTACAGTAGCTGTTAGCCTCTACAATTCTAAGTTAAGTTAGTCGATGTCATTTTTCTTCAATTTATTTTCCTCAGAATAGAGAAAAAAATGTACGGGACACTTGCATAACAGTTTCCCGTATATTACAGGATTTTGTATTGCAATATTTTATAATTGCAACATTTTGTAATTGCAAAAAAGTAATGCAAAATTTTGTATGCGAAGTTTTGTAATGCAAATTACATACCCAACCCAGTTTTTCTATATCCCTTATTTATTTTAAGTTAATTTTTCACATGAGCAGGCATTTATGTACACTAAGATAGTTCAGATTCAATTAATAAAAAATTGTTTTTTGTTTATTGTTTTGAGTTCGTGGAAAGTTATTCTCAAAAGAGTCAGCAATAGACCAAAAATTTGGACTATATCGTGGCGGTTTATTGTTTTTACTATCATAGCACGCCCCGAAATATAATTTGTATTTATCCATGATGCAATAATTTTTCCATCTTCATCCAAAACATCCTCTAATTTATATATAAAAGTAAACATAAAAGTGAACAAGTTTTTGGTGACAAGATTTTGGAGAAAAGATACATAGTGCCATAGTGTACCATGTGCCGTTTTGACATATGCAATTTTGAAATATGCCATAGTGTACCATATGCCTTTTTGAAATATGCCGTAGTGTACCATATGTCGATTTGAAATATGTCGTTTTTTCATATTCCGTAATGAAATATGCCGTATCGACCGGGACCCAAGAAATCGGGCGATGGCGTAATCTTAGTCGTCCATTCTAAACTATAGTGAGTGCTCTAGTAACATTAATCTCATCAAGAATTGACCAGATTTGTGTGAAGATTAAAATCAACAAACGATATATATTTATCTACACAGTACACACAGTACATATAGCACCTTATTCAATCAGTGATGATTATGCAGCATGAGCTAATTCGATTGCTAAAGTCATAGTTCTTATACTTGGAGATTTTAATTTTCCAAATATTATCTGGCATTTTCACTGTGAATTTAGTAATTAATGCAGGCCGTGTTAACTTGATTGCTAATAATTTGAAGAGGTTTTGAGATCTTGTCGTCAGCAATAAATCAGGTGCGTTTAAAATAACTGAATCACTTAACCAATTTGTCGTAAATGATATCAACCATAAATCTTTGGATATTGTATTGGACACTATGACCGTATGCTGAAATCAGAGAACCTGCAATAAATTAAATACAACTTTAAGAAGACAGTTTAGAAGCAGTGAATTGGAATGAGATTCTAAATGCAAAGGCTATGAATGCGCATATCGACAAATTTTATGAGATCTTCCTGCAAGGCTTTGAATTCCATGTGCATATTTCCAACATATCACCAAGTATTCACCCTCCATGGATCGATCACCAGCTTATAAATCTAAAAAATCGAAAATGTGAGGCCTACACTAAATTGGATGAAATCAAGTTTAAAAACAGTCAAGCTGTCCTTTTCACAACACAAAGAGGAATTTGATGTCTATTTTAAATTTAAGTACAAGTCTTATTTGGCTGCCATCAAAGAAAAAATTGGAACAAATTCAAAACAGTTCTGGAAATATGTTAGGTCTAAACATGAGATCGAGGGGTACCCTGCAAATATGATTTTTACAAGAGATAGCGGACATGTTTGATGCATTTTTTCAGTCTGTCTATCAACCAAACGTCAATACTGATTACATCGATGAAACAAGAATTTAAAAGTTCGTCGCTCTATAAAATAAAACGTAATGTTTTGATTGGGCCAGAAAATAATGATAATAATTTAGATACAGTGGAACCCAGAAGCCAACTGATGACGTGGATAAGGTTCTTCTTTATCTAAACGAGCATTGTCTGTCGCCTTACATGAAAACGGGAAACCATTTGTTTCCCAACGATGCGTAATTATGAGTTAAATGGTTTTGTCACTCAGCGCACTGTTTAAAAGTTAGGAGGTTCACCCAATAAATTTTAAATTTGGGGATCCATCAGCGACCTTTCCAATTGCGATAATGCTAAATTTTTTGTAAATGTACTAGTCCGGAGCTTTTAAAAAATATGCACCAATAATCGGCAACGATACGTCCACAATGATGAATTTCAATTTGAAAACTTTACGTAACTCAACAACTGAAATATAAAGGGCTGAAACCTCACGAGGTGATCAGAACTTTGGTCTTTGGTGTTTTCAATGGGAATATCATTCATCTGTCACCTATGTCATAAAGTCGGTGTGATACTTTTGACAATACTGATTTCTATTTTAACCAACATATATTTACTTATACAACAACAGCCAAACAGGTCAAAAGCTTCAGTAACAGGGGGACAGGCATCCAATACAACACGAAAAATCGTATTCTAGAACTTTATACCGAAAGTTGTGTACAAAATTATACTGATATTTCTAACCGTGAAATTGGCCATATTCCAGAACTTTAATCAAAAATTATTTTAGAATTCCATTCCCAACACATATGTCAAATTTGATGATACCCGGTTAAAGAATAGCCAAGTTCCATCATACTTGGCCATATTCCAGAACTTCATCCAAAACTGATTTTAGAATTCCATTTCCATTACACATGTCGAATTTAATCATAATCGGTTGAGAAATAGGAAATAGCCAAGTTCCATCATACTTGGTCATATTTCAGAACGTCATCCAAACAACATTTTAGGATCCCATTTCCAACACACATGTAAAATTTCATAATAATCGGTTGATAAATAGGCAAGTTTCATCATATATAAAAAATGTGTTAACTACTCACTACATCCTAATGCAACCTCAACTCAACTCCAACTCAACTTCAACTCAACCCGCAAATTGACCCCTAACTTAACCTTCAAATCAATTCCAAATTCAATAATCAAACCAGCATATTATATAAAAAAATCGTAAATATTTATAAAACCAGGTATTTTGGGTCAATTCGTATGGCAGGTACCCATCCTCTTGACGTACAGTCTCCAAAATCTTTTCAAATCTCCGCCTTGACCATAGAAACAGATTGGCGAAAAAAAATTCCAAGACAAGTCGTTCTCGAGATACCAGGGGTCCAGACATCCAGACAGACGGACGGACATTTTTTTTTGTTTGTTTGAAAGCATTTAAAAATTTGTTTTATTGTTAATTTTGGAAAAATCATCAAAAAATCTACAACCCGAAAAACAATGTCGTTTTTTGTGTCGTCGAGAACGACATGATCGAGGTGTCGTCGAGAGCGAGCTTGAAGATGATTTCTGATAGAATTTAAGCCCTAAATTGATTAAATTTAGCATCCAAATCGAAATAAGAATTTAAATTAGTCGTTCATACCGGTTTGTTTCAAAACGGCATACTTCAAAATGAAATAAGTATGACAATATGACACATCGGGACTCGCGATGATTTATTTAAATTAAATAGTTTAACATATTTTCGAAAATATTAAAATTAAGTATATCCACTAATAGTAATACTTCAAATATATTTTATTATTGATTAAACCTAACTACGATAAGCGCGTTACACCGGCTCTGACTTGTCAACTGGCAATTGATTTACTATACACAAAGATTACAAAATAAAATTCTCTGATTGACATTTGAGTGTAGATTTTACCTATGCCGCCTATTATCTTTTGCCATTCTTGTGCTAATTGAACGCAATATTCGCGATTTCATATACAAATACCAATATCGACACGACATTAAATATTTGATTTGTAAAATATTCAAATACTGCGCGCTTATAACAAACATAAAAAAAACCGCCAAATACACATTTTAGATTCCCTCATGCATTCAATTTCATAACCGAAAAATTTACAATAAAACTGTGTGAAGACCAAGACACCTTGAAGTTTTTTTTCGAAATTAATTTAAAGTTTTTTTTTTTTTTTGTTAAGTTATTAATTAAAGTATAAAGAAGAAGCTGAATAAGATGAAGAAATCAGAGTAATAAAAGTTATTAAGTTATTAAGACTGAATTCGCGCCTTTGATCTTTTTGATTTTAACAGTTTTGTGTGAATTTTTTTCTTTTTGGTTTTATTAATTTTTAATTTTTTATTTTTTTTTAAATTATCCACGTTTATTGGTAAGCGAATTTCGGTAAGATCTATAGAAATGGTTTACCTACCGCACATCATTGATGTTAATTTAATTTACGAAAAGATTATTCAAAAGGGGCAAAGGTAAATGAATTTTATGTGTTTTGTGTGACCCAAATTTTAGTAAGCTATATGCGTATATTAAATCACCGGATGTTGCAGCAGTCAGCAGTGATGCTCTGCGGCGATAAGAGTTGAAACGTAATTTTCAACATTTCTCATACACACACACACGCATACAGCATGAATTAGCGATGTTACATCTTTGCCGCCGTTGTTAATTATATTCGTTAGTTTTTTTTTTACTCAACCGTTCCATATATAAAAAAAAAATAATTTTCCATTCTGGCAATCAAACACAAAACACATAAAAAAGAATTGAGACATTATCTTATCCTAAGATCTTATGAAAGTTTTATTTTTTTTTTCGTACCAAGAATTTGAATATCTTTGGCGATATTTCTATTTAAATTCCAAATTTGAATACATAATTTTGATTTGTTTCGAAAAATAAAAAATAAAATTATTTTGTACACAAACGAAGAAGCTAAATATAATGCCCATTGAAGTGTCAAACCACTAAATTAGTAGATAGGAATCTCGACACACCGAGAAAGGAAAGATATGAATTTATAATGCGGATTTTACGTTATGTCATCATAATCTACTGAATTTGTTGGGTTAAAAAATGTAAAAAACAAAAAAAAATTCTGGGAAAATTATGATTCCTATCTAGATATGATGACAATATTTTTTATCGTTTTTATTTAGGCCTACGTTTGCACGATGATGAGATTTTTATTTTTGGTGAATATTCCAGTTCATTCCACTAGAAATATTTATTTTACTGCGAAAAGGATTTGGAATTTTTGGTTTAGGCTTTCTGTTGAATAATTATTTTTTGGTATGTATTTCTATATTGATTAATCCCTAAAAATATTGGGGAGAATGAAATCAATTTTCATCGTACGTTAAGAGCGATATATCAATTGAATAGTTAGTTGTTTTGAACAGTTGACCCGTTGAAAAAATGTCATCAAACTCATTGAAAAGCAAAAGGCTTGACATCTTAATTGGATCAAATAATTTTAAATTGAACAGATTACTAATTGAACCTAAGCAATACTAGTACCTTACCCCAGAAATTCTATTTTATCTAATTGTGCAATTTGTGTAGCGTGTTTCAGGAAACGGGAAGTTATTTTTCATGAGATTATCACACCAAAAATCCCATATTTATCTATAATGTGCAATAATGCGCAACAATGTACCTAACTCTAGTCTTCTTGGGAACAATCTGACTTCTCCAGAATCCTTTACAAATTAGAAACCTGCACAACTGAATTAAAGGTAGGGTTTCTAGAAATCGTTCGTAAATTATGACGATTAATTTCACGAATAAAAAGACACCGAGATAGTGACGGATTAAGGTAACCCAGGGTCCTATAGGCAAACTTTTAGTTCAGGGCCTCCTCCTCAAAACAATAAGAAAATTCGGGCCTAAGCAAGCTTTTGCTTACGGAAGCAAAAATTTCGTTTTCCTGCATAATGCCTGTATTCCATGGGAAAAATTGACTGACAGTCAAAAAAAAACGAAAAGAGAAAAATAATTTGACCCCCCTTATAAGAGACAAAGCCAACGTGTTTTTTATTTTATAGCGAAATTGTTTTGCCATAAAATAAAAAATAAAAAAAAGCGATGTCTTTGTCTCTTGAGTATCAGATTATTTTTCTCTTTTCGATTTTTTTTGACTGTCAGTAAATTTTTCTCATGGAATACAGGCATAAAGCGTGAAAAGTAGGTTTTTCCTCTATTTTGTACATGCCCAAAACATTTGTTTTCCGCATTGATGACTGTAGTCGCATAAAATTTGCGCTAGGTGGATTTTAGTTGTGAAAATTCCAATAGATGTCTTTTAGAACTGTTTCGATATTTTTCGGAAGTTTTTTATTATGTTCGAGGTTTTTGGTAATGAAAAATATCAAATTTAATACAAAATTATTTTGTTGTTGATGTTACATTTTTAAGAAAAATGGATTTAAATTTCAATGCGGTAAATATCAATGCTTGCCCTTCATTTGTCATATTTTCAATCTAATTTTATTTATCGCCTTTACTATAATACATAACTGTACAAAAGATAAAAAAACACAACTTTTGTATATCCACTCATAAGTACTTCCGTTGGGTATCTACTCACAAGTACATACTTCCAAGTAGCAAATTTTTCCATTGGAACACGGCTATTGATTCGTCGTGACCCTAAGCCCAATTCATCAAAGACACCTTCTATTGATACATCCACATCTCTGTGAATATTTAATAACTAGCTGAGACCGGTCCGCCTTGCTGGCCCTAAGAAAGTCTTTTGTGTTGTATCATTATTACGTATCTAGATAAATTTGTATATTGGTTTTTTACTGATAGTCTTATAGTCACAAACTGAATTCCTTGCGGACAAAGCCATTTAACATTTAAAGTGCAAGGTCAAATATATCAAATTTCAGGCTCATTATGCCCATTCCTGATGAACAACACAAATTTCTAAAGATATATTTTCTTGACAATTCTGCTATAATACATGGCCCATGTGGGACACTTAATATACATTCACCATGTTTGATTGATAACAAGTGCTCTAAACGGTATCCAAGGCAATTGATTCCAGAAACAATTACAGGCAATGGTGGATATCCACTATATCGTTCAACAGATGAAAATGGTAGATCAATAATGTTAAAAGTACGAAATAATGATACAACACAGAAGACTTTCTTAGGGCCAGCAAGGTGGACCGCGCTCAGCTAGTTCCTCTATATAACGGTGCGTATACTGTATTTTCTCTCTTTTCTACCTAAAGCATGCAATACTGAAGATCGACCAAAATTGTTAAAAGTATTTTGAATATATCAATAAACTGAAAGCGGCTTCCAAAAATTAGAAAACAACGGGTGAGCCCTTAGCTCTAAAAATTCGGACGACGGAGAAACATCATTTATTGAGGGCATTCCCAAGAAGTCATCGTGAATTGAGCACGATTAAAGGAAAATTGCTAAGATTGCAGTGGGGAAATTGGAAGCATTATGTTAATCCGATTTGGTTCCACATCTTTCTTTTCTTAAATTTGTCCGGAAAATGGTAATAAGTAATTTGGACATCTGATCATGATTTGATGAGTTTGGACTTGTGCTGGATCGTTTGGCCACTCATCCTCGTCGATAATTTGTACTTCAGAATCAGGTTATAACACTGCTCGCATACCCGATCATATATAAATACTTAGTACCTTCCACACTTTGGCTGGTGCATCCTGTTTACACCTTGGTTTGCCTGCCTTTGTTTTATGAAATTCAGTGGACGTTTCGTCAGTTTTTTGCGAATTTTTTGGGATCAGTAGTGTAGATAACAGCAGAGTCTTATCTAAAAAACAGAAAAGTTAATTAGCGATTCTAATTTCAAGTAGCAAATTTTTTCATTGGAACACGGCTATTGATTCGTCGTGACCCTGTGTGCACAGTGATTTGCTGAAAACGTTCGTGTTATCATCTCTATTTGGTTGCAAACAATGCCAACAGTTGGAAAAAGATGATCTTCTCCTTTAGTACAAATCTCAGTTCAAATATTTCGAATATATACCTTCATTCTGGGTTCCTTCTGTTTACCAATTTAGATGTTTAATTCTGTATCTGGTAATGGACGTTTCAACATCGTTATTAAGTTTAAATAAGTAATTAACATACAAAGACAATAATTGTCATCGCAATCTACATACGCTAACTATGTATGTTATATTGAAACAAAGGTCTAAGGCGTCTTCAGTTGGTCATGATCGCTTTAACATTATCAATTATTAAATTAAATAAATTTAATTAGTACAAATAAAGTCAGTAAATATTATTGTATTATCAAAGCACTTTGATCATTGACCCTACATAATATACTTAAATATCACCATTCATGCTATGAGTGCTATTCACAGAAAAAAATTAAGAAAACTTTTTGAAGTAAGCAAAAAACTGACTGTTTTTTTATAGTTATTGCGCTTTCATACACATAATAAATTGTAAACCCCAGGCTACTAAATTTGTGCCCAACTATCCTTAATGGTGCAAGTATTTTTATTTAGTCGTTAAGTCTTCTGCAAAGTATTAGGAAACTTTAAAAAAAAGATGAATGAAATCGGTAAAGTCGTTCTGAAATTATCGCGTGACGAAGGAAAATAGGGATTCATTTGTATGTATAAAGATGCCATTTAGGCGCTCCTTGCCGATTGTGTTTCGTTGGAGGTTAAGAGCCCTTCTAAATGTCTGTCAAATATTTTGTGCTAATTTTGTTATTAAAGGAGGAAGCGTTCAAGATCTACCCGACCGCATTTAAACATTTTAATTAACTTCGCTTAGGTTATCGAATTTCCAGCTGCGTACAGTTTAATGTCATGATAGTTAACTCAAAAAGTAAAAGGAATAGAGAACTGTTTTTTCAATGAAAAGAATTTATTTTAATGAATACATAAAAAACAAAAAAATTGAAAAAGCTTCCTAGATGAGAAAAACAAATAAAAACAATTTACATATTTTATTGTCACCTGTGGCACTATTCTGGTTTTCCCGGGGAATTGCGAATTGGGAATTGATTTATTGTCAGTTTTTAATGTATTTTGGTTTTCTTTTTCCAAAGCTTACTGAGCGATTGGTATTTTGTTCATGTTTTGGGAAAAAATAATTCCCAGCCAAATTTTTAGGGAAAAATAATCAACAAAATTGCTATTAAAAATGAAAAAAAAAAACAAAATACATTAAAAACTGGCAATAAATCAATTCCCAATTCGCAATTCCCCGGGAACACCAGAATAGTGCCACTGGAACATTAGATTCATAAAATTCAAAAAGTTTATAAGATCCAAAAAATTCATAAGATTCAATCGACTCATAAGATTCGTTTAAGTTCATATAGAACTCGAAAATTCATAACATTTAAAATATTCTTGAGGTTCCAAAGATTAGTTGATCCACAAGATTCATAGGATTCATAAAATTAATCAAATTAATAAAACTAGTAAGTTCACTAGATTCAAACGACTCAAAAAATTCATTAGGTAGTTCATAAGATTCATAGAATTCTTAAGATTTATGAAATTCATTAAATTGATAAGATTCATAAGATTAATAAAAGTTTTATAAGATTCGTAAGGTTAGTAAATTTATCAGATTGGAAAGATTCATAAAGATTCCGAAAATTCACAAGATTAATAAGATTCATAAGATAGATAAGATTCATGAAACTCATAAAATTAATAAAATTCATGATTCCTATGTTTCATAAGATTCGTTTAAGTTCATAGAATTCATAACATTCAAAATATTCTTGAAATTCAAAACATTCATAAGATTTAGTTGAGCCAAAAGATTTATAGAATTCGGAAGATTAATAAGATAAACGAGATTCATAAATTCATAAGATTCGCAAGACACACGACAAGATCCATAAATTAATAAGATTCGTGAGATCCATAAGATTCATAATATTGAAGAGATTCATAGAATTCATAAGATTTATACAACTCATAAAATTCATAGAATTCTTAAGATACATAGGATATACGATTCATAAAATGTTTAAGATAAATTGGATTTATAAGATTCATTAGACTCACAAGATTTAGAAAATTTGAATTTTTAGTCGTCGAATGTAGAACAGTAGTTAAGACATGCGTGTATAATACAAGATAAATCCTAAACAGAATTATTACGGAAATGTGTAAAAAAAATGTGTAAAGTGCAAAAGCGCTCAATATCTTAAGTGTCATGTGTCATAAGTCATAGTGCACTCTATTTAGGGCAAGATTAAGATTTTCAGATTAGTAAGCGATTTACAGCTATAAGTGATAATTGTACAGCACGCCCTATGGAATTCAACTTGTTGCGGTTCTGATTGAAGTACACCAAATCGAAGCTCATTTAATTATAAAAAAAAAAATATCGGTTATTACAAAGTAAAATGCCCAACAACAAACATTTTAAATACGTATATATGTTTATTAAAACATTATTAAGTTTAACCAAATTGCACAGACTTACTTACACACCGAACACATATACAATAGTAATTTGAATTTCAATTCCATCCAATTCCTTTCATCTCTCAAATCAAATTTCCGATCAAAACAACAAAAAAAAAAAAAATTTATAAATTGAAATTTCAATTATAATTTAATTTAATTCTTTTGTATTTCTACCGTCTTTCATATCAAATCTTACAAAAAAATAAAACAGCAACTGTAATAAGAAAATGTTAAAGAGCGACGTTTTTAATTCACGATTCAAAGGTAATCATACATTCTGTGTAGGTGGGCGGTGGTGTTTCTGGTTTTCTATGAATTACTACTTCTGGAGCTACAGTAACAGCTGTTTGGGGTGCCGCCACAATATTTGGCTGGTTTGAACTTTGTCGTGGATGATATCGTTGTGCGCTCGGCGCTGGACCAGCAACTTGAATATCGCCCTCACTATTATTTAAAAGTCGACGTTCCTCTATATCGGGACGGGGCCTTGGTGGATTATTGATGTTCTGTCTGCGTGAACATTGTCGATCTAATCGTGGCCGCGATTCACTTCGATTCAAACCAAATGTCGAGCTAAACAGGTTACTACGACTTAAGCGGCGAATAAGTGTCGGTGGGTGGAAGCGTTGATAAACACGACGTCGTTCGAATAGGCTGGCAAAAAATGATTTTTTCGGTCGCTGGGGGGGATTTGATCGCGCTGGATGTCTTCGTCGTCGTGGTGGTAGGGGTGGTGCCTCAACCTGCGCCGATATTATTTCTATATTACCCGCCTCATTTATTTCATCGGCCACAATTCGACTATCACGTTCGTATGCGCGTTGTTCCCATTTGCGCTTCGTCTTTTTGGCTGTGAAAATGAAGAAGAACGATGTACTTAGTAGTACACCGATTACAATTCCTAACGAAAAGAATATAACCGATTTTGTGGAATTTAATCTCTTTTGGAAGCCCAACATTTTTTGTTCTTTAGAGAAAATCACAAGTCGTTCTTGACATTCCGTTAACATTTCATGAACATGCTTTGGATCTTCATAGTCTCGTGATTTTGGATTATTGTCCTCATTATCGATTAGCCAATCTTCAATCGTGTCACTATCATCATCTTCAATCAATTCAGGGTCCGGTTTTTTCGTTGGGCCCTCGACCAGCCGCTCAAACATACCGCTACCCTGTTTCGGTACACATTCCATCAAAAATATCATGATATCATTTGTTTCAGTCCACTGTCGCACCAATTCCATATTTTTATCACATTTCCATGGATTACCATTCAAATCCAACCAGTTCAAATTTTTTAAACTCTTCATATGCTGTACATTCATGGTGGCCAATGAATTGGCTGATAAGTCCAAAGCCTTTAATTTCGGTAAATGCCTAAAAGTTTCCGAATACACATGACTGATTTGACATTTTTTCAAATTCAGAATTTCTATTGAGTCACTTATCAAAAATGGCCGATTCAATAAATTTGAAAATTTATTATACGACAAAATCACAGTTGTTAGATATCGATTTGCTTCGAAAAGTCGTTCATCAATTTCTTCTATACGATTGTCGCTTAAATCGACAAACGTTAATTTGCGTAGCCGAAGAAATGTATCTGAATAAACTGTTGCAATTGTATTTGAATACATATGTATTTTGGTTAGATGGAAAAGGCCCTGAAATTGGAAAAAAAATTAGGTAAACAAAACAAATTCGTAATCGTATAAAATAAGACACAATAGCAATAAGATAAGAAGTTTCAATAGAAATTGAATCATCGACTCGCATACATACCTCAAATGATCCTTTATCCAGTGTCGTAATCATATTATTACTTAGATCTAAATATTCAGTTTTCACGGGTGCCTCAATATTGGGATATATTAATTTGCGGCCATCACATTCGACTTTTTTCAACTTTGAATAATCATCTTTGTAACACTGGCACATAACCGGACACAACACTTTAACACGATTACTTAACCCTACACTAGTACTACTACTACTATATAAAAATAAATAAATTAAAACTGGGATACAAAATTTTAGATGCGTTTTCATTTTTTCCAATTTTTTTTGGAAAAATTTACATTTTTATGTTCTTAGGTCTTGTATATAGTACGGTTTAGTTTGACTGGGGCGTACGACAAGTGCTTGATTTTAGTCGTTATCTTGCGCACCTTATCTTATCAGTTATCGCCAGCTCATATGTGTATAAGGTAAATAATTTAGAACTCGCATTAGATATATAGTTTTTGTTTGTCAATACACAAAGGTTTATAAAGTTTTGTGAAATGCATTATGCGACATGTGGTTGCATCACTTCGATCTAACGTAAATTCACGTTTGATAACTACTTTGTGTTAAACAAAAAAATTAATTATTGAATGACAAACTAATTTTTGGTAATTGAATTAATTTTGAACAATCCGAGGTTGAATAACAAAAATCATTGAGCAAATGAACGTAATTATTCGTTATTTTCTTCTAGAAGAGATATTTTATGTTAAATTCATTAAATCCAACAAACAAATCATTTTTACGAACTATTTAACAATATTGCATATATTCCGGCGTTTTTGGTCGGTAACGACGCTATAAATTATTTTACATATTTACATTTTCTCCTACACGCTTGAAGCGGTACCTTTTGTTAAACATATGCAACTTATAACACATCTAAATATTTCAAATACATTGCTCACATTCAGGAGCTATTTCGTAGATAATGCAGTTCCAAATTAATATGCAGTTTCAAAATAATTAAAATAAAGTTCTATAGATGTCACGATTAAAAATGTAATAATTTTCGTTTTTTGTAAAACGTGAATTAATTACTAATTATGATCATGATAAACAAAATACAACATACAAAACGATTAATAATTGGAGCTACTATTTAATCGTGATTTAACAACGTCGCTGATCGACACGTTCTAATCAACAATGTTTATTCTGCTCTAATGATTAGTAATTAAATGAGTATCACCTCACCACCTACATAGAGGAGGCTATGTCACACTATTTTCGATTGCGCGATAATAAAATTAATTAACATTGCATTTACAACACAGAAATTAGTACAAAATTATCGATTTTATTTCGCGTTATAGGCAATAATATCTGCCATCAATTTATTATAATATTTGTTTGATTTGAATATTGTGTAATCGAAATGTGTTAAGAGGGGTATTAGTAAAAAAAAAAAGATAACACAGAGAATAAAATAATATCGATTCGCGATTAATTTATCTGGTTAATTCCACTTTGTATCACACACTATTACCATCCGCTAACGCCAAGCCAATATCAATGTCATTCGAGTTTTATCTTCAGGTTTAGAAATAAAAAAATGAGAATCACAAATACGTAATACAAAATCACTCAGAATTTTAAATGAAAGTAAAAAAAAAAGATAAAAAATGTCCAAAGCTAAACAGAATGGATCAACACAAACTGATTTGGTTTCATCTTGTTTTAACCGACATTTTTTCTTATTAATGCAAAAAAAAAACGTAAACACGATGTACGTATGTATTATATGCTAAGAAATATACTTTATAAACAAAACTCACGATTTATATTGCAAAGATTTTGTTTTCTTTTATAAAATCATAAAGCGACCATGATTAACTATATCCAACTTGTTTTTACTTTGTTGTTGCCTATATTTACTTGATTGCCTTCACTTAGTGGGTTAATGTTTCAGTTTAGAATAGAAAACTAACAATTTAGACGCCATTGAACATGTTATGCTACACTTACTTAAAATAATTGGTGGCTTAAAATTATTGACGTTTAAATTGTTCTAATAATGACGAAATTATCATTGATTAAACTAATTATAATAATTATAAGCTGATTGAAGGTGACTTAAAGGTTTTTATGGATTTTACCTGGTGTGCTTGTGAAGCTAGGTTAAAATTAAATAAAATTTAAAAAATTAAGATAAGATTAGGATTAAGATAAGTAATGGCGCAATTGGATGATATTTGACGTCCGAAAAAAAGTTGAAATATAAAACTAAAAAATGCATGCAGGCAAAATGAGAAAAACCGTCAGCTAATAAAAACGACATCTGAAACGCGAGAAACAAACATAAAAGCTAAACGTCTCTTCCAATTAGTGACTTTCCCAAATATAATTGCAACGCTTGCTGACTGGTGGCTAAAATATTTCGTATGCAGTTTTATGTATGTATATGGTCAAAATGTGTCTTGAATGTTTCACTAAATTATTAATTTCGACTAAATTAATTTTAAAATTTGATTTTTATTATTAATCGCAACATACTCAATTTTATTAATCATAAAAAAGCAGGGGGACATCCACTAATTTAGACAAGAACTTGTATTTGTAAACATGATTTTACTAGATTTTGCATGTAAAAAAAAAAAAGTAGTCAGCGCTGCCCAAGCGAGGGGACAAATGAACTAAAATCGATATTGGGCAAGTCCCTCATTGCAGAAAATCGTTAAAATTTAATATATTTAATACATGTACTTTTAAAAAAGGGTCCCGGTCGATATGGCATATTTCATTACGGAATATGAAAAAAGGTATATTTCAAAACGGCATATTTTAAAACGACATATGGTACACTACGGCATAAGGTACACTGCGGCATGTGGTGCAATACGGCATATTTCAAAACGACATATATGGTACACTATACGGCATATTTCAAAATGGGATATTTCAAAACGGTATATGGTACACTACGGCTTATGGTACACTATGGCATGTTTCAAAACGGCGAGTAATGTTACACGCTTCATTCAAAATTGCATAAAGTTCAAAATCAAACTTCATTCTTAAAAATAAATCACAAAAATCTGGAATTACCATTTAAAGTACTGAAATCCTGTCAAAAATGACAAAAAATTTGGTTGGTCCAAAACCACTTTTCTCGACGTTTCGAAAGTTCCTGAGTCTGAAAAAGCAACAACAAAAAAAAAATTCCGTCCGTCTGTCTGGATGTCTCGACCCATGGTATCTCGAGAACGGCTTGTCCGATTTGGAATTTTTTTTTCGCCAATCTGTTTCTATAGACAAGGCGGAGATTTGAAAAGCTTTTGGAGACTGTATGTACGTCAAGAGGATGGGGTACCTGCCATACAAATTGACCCAAAATACCTGGTTTTATAAATATTTACGATTTTTTTATATAATATGCTGGTCTGATTATTGAATTGGGCATTGAATTTGGAATTGATTTAAAGGTTAAGTTAGAGTTGAGTTGGGGTTGCATTAGGATGTAGTGATTAGTTAACACATTTTTTATATGATGGTATTTGCCCATTTCTCAACAGATTATGATGAAATTTGACATATGTATTGGAAATGGGATTCTTACATGTTTTTTGGATGAAGTTCTGGAATATGGCCAATTATGATGGAACTTACCTATTTCTCAACGAATTATTATGAAATTTGACAAGTGTGTTGGAAATGGGGTTCTAAAATGTTGTTTGGATGACGTTCTGGAATATGGCCAAGTATGATGGAACTTGCCTATTTCTCAACCGATTATGATGAAATTCGACATGTGTATTGGAAATGGGTTTCTAAAATTAGTTTTGGATAAAGCTCTGGAATATGGCCAAGTAGGATGGAACTTGGTTATTCCTTACCGGATTATTATGAAATTTGACATGTAAATGGAATTCTAAAATGATTTTTGGTTGAAGTACCGGAATATGTTACACGGTTAGAAATATGTACATATTAGTATAATTTTGTACACTACTTTAGATATAAAGTTCTAGAATACGATTTTTCGGGTTATATTGGATACCTGTACACCTGTTACTGAAGCTTTTGACCTGTTTGGCTGTTGATGTATAAGTAAATATATGTTGGTTAAAATAGAAATCAGTACTGTCAAAACTATCACACCAACTTTATGATACAGGTGACAGGTGAATGCTATCCCCATTGAAAATACCAAAGACCGAAGTTCTGATCACCTCGTGAGGTTTCAGCCCTTTATATTTTGTTTAGTTTTAAAACAAGATTTAATTAAAATTAGATTAACATAAACATTTATTTTCATTGGATTAATAAATTTAATTTGGGTTAGCCCCTTAATCTTGCATTACAAAATGTTGCATTACAAAATCTTGCATTACAAAATCTTGCATTACAAAATCTTGCATTACAAAATTTTGCAAGTACAATATCTTGCATTTCAAAATCTTGCATTACAAAATCTTGCATTACAAAATCTTGCATAACAATTTCCCGTACATTTATAGAATCGCGCGCGCGATTCTATAAATGTATGGGAAATTGTTATGCAAGATAACAAATCGCATTGGCAAAATTCTACTGTATAATGATATTGATAACTATACAGTAGAATTTTGCTTGAGATATCAAAAATCAGGAGTGGGATGTTGTAACATCACTTTCGATTCGAATTCGATAAATTGTATGTCTCATGTTTCAAGAATAAAATTGTACTCTATTTCGTTTTTCAATTACGCTGTTTTTCTTGCTATCTCAGCTTGCTCGAACAAAAGAAAATTCTATTTCTACTTATACTCATGATAATTTATCACTAAAATTTTTGTTTAGTGATACTTTACCGATTTGAAAGAAAAGAAAAGTACGCAACAAAAAGAGATCGCAATAAAAAAAGCGTAATCGAAAAGCGAAATAGAGTACAATTTTATTCTTGAAACATGAGACATAAAATCTATCGAATTCGAATCGAAAGTGATGTTACAACATCCCACCCCAACCAGAATATTATGTTGAGATATTCTGGAAAATGGAGATTTCCATTTTAATTTTAATATTAGCCGTATTTCTTGACGCATAGTTATCCGGATCGCTATCTGCACAATTTTTTTTATTTTATTTTTTTTTAAATTATATTGAACTTTATGAATACGCAATAAATATTATGTTAGATACTAAAGGCAGGTACAGCTACTAAAACTGCAAAATCTTTTAAATGCAAGATATTGTATTTGCAAGATTTTGTATTTGCAAGATTTTGTACTTGCAAGATTTTGTATTTGCAAGATTTTGTAACTGCAAGATTTTGGGTTGGCAAGATTTTGATTTGCATGATTTTAAAAAAATGCAAGATTTTGTACTTGCAAGATTTTGTAATGCAAGATTTCGGGGCGCTCCCATTTAATTTTATTAAGTGAAGGGAAATTCTGCTAAGTTTCGCTTAAAAAAACATTCGGATAAAAACAAAATCTGATTTCGAAAATTCTGATAACTGAAGATTCCAACAGGTGAAGGAAAAAATAAGTAAATAAAGGATAATTCTACTATTTGAAGGAAGATTCTGTTAGGTGAAAGTTTAAAGTAAAATCCTTTAACAAGTGAAGGAAAATTATATTAAGCGAAATAAAATTCCAATAGGTAAAGGGCAATTCTAGTAAGTATATAGGGTAACTTTATTAGTTGATGATTAAAATCATTTTAGAATCCCATTTCCATCGCACTTGTTGAATTTTATCATAATCGGTTAAGAAACAGCCAAATTCCTTCAAAATTGGCCGTATGCGAGAACTTCATCAAAAATCCTTTTTAGAATCCCATTTGCATCGTATATGTCGAATTTCATCATAATCGGTTAAGAAACAGCCAACTTCGTCTTAAATCCATTTTAGTATTCCATTTTCATTGCAATATGCCATATTGTATCATATGCCATATTGAAATGTGCCATCGTGTACCTTATGCCATGGTGTACCATATACCGTTTTGAAATATTCCAAACGAATTTGGTTTTTTATCCTGACCAGTAATGTTTGCTGCGTTCCATTTTCGCTAGCAAAGTACTCACAAGTACTTCCCACTGCTTTCAACTACTCTTGCTTTTGTATATGAGTAGTTTGCTGGCTTTGACTTTTTATTTTTGCGTTCCATTTACTATCTACTTTTTAGTACTTGTGAGTACTTTACCAGCGAAAATGGAACGCAGCAATTACTGGTTTTGTTGGAACTATTAAAATGGTGCGTGTTTTGTGTCTGCTTTAACTATTGCGTTATGTAGTGGTGCTGTGCTTTGTTTAGTGTAAAAATATTTCCAAAACTTGTCCATGATGGCAATGTCTGTTAGGCCTTTTACACATATTTTCCTCGGAAGGGTAGCCGTTCTATTGCAGATTGTGGGTGATGTTTTCTGTATGCTTTATGAGTGTAAAGGCACAAATCAGTGTTACATATTAATAATTAAGTTCACAACTATAAAAGAAAATTTATTGAAAAACTAGTTTTTCGTCGAAACAAAAAACATTATTCGTTCAATGGCTACTTCAGGATTCAAGAAATTGTCAAAAGTGGTAACCATAAATAACTTATAAAAACTTATGAACTTAAATTAAGAAAAATTAAGAATCCGTAAATAGCATTTATGTGTATTCGCTAATGGGAGACTTAAATTAACTTAAACATTTTAACGAAGCTTCGTCGAATTGTACCTGTCAGCTGTCACTTGAAGAAAACTTATGAATGCAAAATTTTCCGTAAAACAAAGACAACGAAATTTTCCGTAAAACAAGACGTCAAAAACAATTATTTCCCCCTATTCAAAAGTGAAAATTCTAAATTAGACTCGAATGAACTTGAAAAGCTTGAATAATCTCGAATCATCTTAGAATTCTCAAAAAATTTCGAACATTCCAGAAAATCTCGATTAAGCTTATAGAATAGTAGAAAAATTTTCAAAAATTTCAATGTTAAGCGAATCAAAAGCAAACAATAGTATATAGTGTAACGTGTAGGAAAAACGATATATTCCCGGACGAGTATGGAAGTTGCTGGGACGAGGCGTCAGCCGAGTTCCAGCAACCATAAGAGTCCGGGAATTATAGTTTTTCCACGAGTTGCACATACGATTTTTTCTCTAATCGGCAGTATATCAGACTATCCATTTTATTCATTATATTCTTTAAAATACGCAAAATTTTCCAATTTATATTTTCAATAGATTTCACTATCAAAGTTACCTTAGAATTATAACAATCGCGTGCGCTGTCAATTTATTTAAAGGTCTGTCAGAGCAAACGATACCCGTCGTTAATTTGTGGTTTAGTTTAAATATAATGGACAGCAATTTTGATAATTCAATCCCAGGTACTCCGCCTGGCATCTTGGAGACAGCAAGATTGACTACACTAAATTTGTTGCCGCAGAAGTCGAGGGAGAAGTACGAAAATGCATACAAGCGTTTTATGGATTATCGCATAAATAACAAGGCCAATTCATTCTCCGAAAACGTTTTAATTGCATATTTTTCGGATTTATGTCAAAAGATGAAACCGTCAACCTTATGGTCCAACTATTCCATGGTGAGGTCGACGCTTAGCATTAACAATAATGTTGATATATCCAAATATGGAAAACTACGCGCATTACTGAAACGTCAGTCAGATGGATATAAGCCTAAAAAATCCAAAATCTTAACGAAACAACAAATAGAAACATTTATGGAACTTGCTCCAGATGATACATATTTAATGGCAAAAGTATGTTAAGATGTACGAGCTCATAATTTATTTACAAAAAATTTGTTTTCTAGGTTGCCTTAATTTTTGGAATTTCTGGCGCATGTCGTCAAGATGAACTATGCCGAATAAATTTGAATGACATTCAAGATTTGGGAAATAGGATATTGATTACCATTCCTGTTAACAAGACGAACAAGCCAAGATCATTTATTGTAAATGAAGCGTATATCGAAATATATCGTAGATACATAGCATTACGTCCCACTGATTTCGATAACCCTCGATTCTTTTTCAAATTAACAAACGGTAGAGGTAACAGACAAGTAGTGGGCATACATCAGTTTGGCAAATTGCCTCAAACTGTAGCTACTTATTTGAAGTTGCCAAATGCGATAGAATATACAGGGCACTGTTTTCGCAGATCATCTGCTACAATATTGGTAGATACAGGTGCAGATTTGACTTGCCTTAAGAGACATGGTGGTTGGAAATCGGCAACGGTTGCTGAAGGGTACATTGATGATTCTCTAAATAATAAAATTGAAGTTGCAAACAGAATTTTCAATACCACCGAACAAAATCCAGGTGTGGACCGTAACATGACCGAGATACAAATTTTCAATACTACCGAACAAAATCCAGATGTGGACCCTAACATGACCGAAATAAACGATAATAGTGCATCAGTGGCTACAACTAACCTTAATTGTAATGCATCTGCGCCAATTTTCAACACCTGTACAAATTGTACAATTCATGTAAATATAACCAATAATAAATAGTTGTTAAATATGTAATTTTACAATTATAATAATAAAAACTAAATAAATTAAAATTATATCATGTATTTCTTAAAAACAGATGATAATCAGTACTAGAAAGTATTCTCTGCCTAGGCAAGGAATACTTTCCAGTACTGTTTTTAGTAAGTTGCCTAGCAACGATGTAGTGTCGGGGAATACTTCATTTTGCTGACAGATAACAAACCAGAAAACTGACGTATTTTATCCGATTTGAGAAAAACATATTTCTCCTACAAATGACCGAAAATTGATAATTTTCAATAAAATCTACGATCATCTAAAAATCTTGAATTTCGAGAATTTCATCTATGCTCATTGCTACGCTTAATTCAATTCAAACAAACTCGAATAATATCGAAAATCTTGAATAATAATATTTATAAAACCTTGTAAAAAAACCCGAATAATCTGAAATAATCCCTTGAAGACATTTCCAACTTTATTTTAAAAAATACATAAAACCACCAAAACCTAAAATCAGGACGCCTGGTGGCCGATTTTGTAAGCATATAGTTTAAAATATTTGGATAATGCGACAAACGTCTTTGTGCGTGAATTACGAGTTCTCCGAGGGTCGTGAAAATATAAGCAATACTCATACAGATATCCCTATCAGGTTAAATTGAAATGTGGATCGACTATAATAACTATTTATAACTTGCTGCGAATATGAAGTGCAGCAGGCTGAGAATTTTTTGTTGAAGAATTTGTGTATAAAATTGTTAAAAAATTAATTCGATTTATCGTATGCGTGAATTCCATTTTTAATTTAATATACTCGTATGGTACATATTTTTTATTTGATTTTTCACCTAAAACATGTAAAGGCCAGTACGCTGCTGAAGTGAAATGAAATTTTTCATATAAAATTGACACAACCGAAAACGAAACTGAAAATTTCATCGGTGAATTTCACTTTAAGCTCAGTATGCAGCTCGAACTTAGAGAAAAAATTTGAAAACAATTTCAGTTGTTTCATTCAAATCTAGATTGTGGCACTATAAACTCTCCAAACATTTTAGCCGCAATTCATCTCACAAGAACAATAATTTGAAGATATATTTTGACGGTTTTGAATTTTGATTCGTTTTATAATCGAAGTAGGCACAAAGTAAAATTAATTTATTTTTATATAAAGAAGACAGAAGTCAAAATGGCCGACCAACATAACGAAGTCGAGTATTTAGAGGTTTATTTCGACAGAAACTTCATTCAAAAACAAACGAATACAAATCAAACAAAAGTTGCTTTCCAATCGACCAACCGCAAGCACCCGCTAGTGAACCGCTAGTAGAATGGTTTTTGTCTTCGCTAAATTATATCATAAAATAAAATAATCCACTAACCAAAATAATAGTCGTGTTCCAGTCAAATAAATTATAATACCCTATAAAGGACATTAACGGTCAAAAAACGGCGATAGATAGATTAAATCTTAAGATGGCACTAGTAGTTTTTTTTAAATTTTTTTTTTGTTGTATCGAAACAAAAATATAAACAAAAGCAAAAAACACGAATAAAACTTACAACTAGACATGAATTATAAAAAAAATTAATTTTATTTTTGATTTATTAACCAAAAATTAAAAATTGTTAAAGCTGACATCTTTAGAAGTTATCCCGTACTATGTTTTCCCGTATTAAATAATACTGCATTATCGGTAAATCTGCCAATATCATTGACCGCAAGTTTACTATGGAAAAGTGTCATGATGTCCTTTATAGAGTATTATAATTTATTTGGTTCCAGTCGACCACTCACAAGTACTTATGAGTAGTTAGGTTTGTGTCTTTGCTTAAATTTAACTACTCGTAACTGCTCTTGCCAGAATGCAAGAGCAGTTACGAGTAGTTAAATTTAAGCAAAGACACAAACCTAACTACTCATAAGTACTTGAAGTGGTCGACTGGAACACGACTTATATTTCGAATGTAGTTAGCCTAAAAAAAAAAGTTTCGGACAAAAATTATTTGAATGTTTTGATTCTACGAAGATATTTTGGAAGATATACACAAACAATTACAGATTTATTTTTATATAACTATATACATACATACTTTATATAAAGTAATACAATCTGAAGTGTTTGTGTGACATTTTGCTTTTTGGAATATTTGGGGGGAAAATTATCATTTAACGGTAGGTTCAAAATTAAGCATTGCATGAAATTTTTCTATAAATTGTCTTATTAAAAAATATTTTTGTGGTAGTTTTATATATGTATGTATACAGACCTGAAGAAGATATAATATATATCGAAACGTCGTCGTAAAAGAAAGAGTTTTATTTTCAAGGCTGTAAACCCGAAGGTAGCATAAAATATGCTATTGGAATATAAAAAATCATAATACATAAACAAAACTATATCTACATAAGGTACATCTTCATACCAAATGGAGATGTATGTGGCTATTTACATAAAAACCAAAAATACAAAAAAACGAAACAAAGTGAAAACGAATGAAATGAGAAATTGAGAATATGCTTTACAGTGAAGGGAATATATATTCCATTTTCAATACAAAATTTCATATCGTATTTAAATGAATTTGTTTCCCTTACTAGACATCTAATGTTAGTACCAGAAAATAATATTTATAGAGTATCGCTAGCTTCGCGCTGGCTTATAATTTTATTTTGGTTTGACTGTTCTTATACTTTGGCAAGAATGATAGATTAGAAGATTGTCCAACTCCGATGGAGAGTAAAACGACTAGTTCCTATGCTTTATTTTTTAATTTTATTTTTTATCCTCTCTTCTAATACGATAGTGAACCAAAAATGTTGTACTTAAATGAATTGCCGTGTCGTCAAATTACTATGAAGAGAACGATAATTTTGTTTTCCACTGTATATACAACATAAACATTAAATAAAATAAATAACCAATGATGAACAAGAGTGAATGACCAAATATATTATACCACCACACTACATATAATAAGAGGAAATGAAAGGTATATAGATTAACACTTTCACATCAATGATCATGTGATCATATTTATCCATGTTTCCCGCTCACACCGCTGTAAAACCAACCAAATATTTGAAGAACCAAGGTTGAGTGAAACAAAGTTTAAATTACAGGTGGAAACAAAATCAGATATACAGACTGGTTCCTATGCTTTATTTTTTTACAAAAAAAGAGAGTAACGTATTTTGAGTTGCATAATCTTGTAATCTATCATTCTTGATACTTTGGTATTTTGTGATTATCTATAGAAATTTATCAAAGACAAAAACCATTCTACTAGCGGTTTACTAGCGGGTGCTTGCGGTTGGTCGATTGGAAAGCAACTAATATCAACAAATTTATCTCTACACAAATTATAGCTTGACGATTTATCTGTAATTAAATGGAGACTTGTGGAGACCGCGGTGAAATTTATCTTAGCTTGAGCTGTATACTGAGCTTTACGGTACACAGTTTGGCTAGCGAAATGAAAGTTTTCGTATTAGATTACAGATGTCTTTATTTTATCTCTACACAATTTTTACTTCATTTTTATCTTCCCGGACGATAATAAGGGGCTCAGAACCATAGTGGCCTAACCCACATTCAAAATTTCAACATTTTTTCATTTAATCGGTCATAAATGCTTATTGAAATGGTAATTTATTGTAAAACAAATATTATAATAAGTAACCTGCAAATAACTGTTTTTGGAATTGGAGGTCAGTATTATTAGATTCCATTTCCAAGAACATTTATGGCCGATTAAACGAAAATGTTTAAAAATGTAGGTTAGGCCACTATGGTTCTGAGCCCCTTGAAATGTGAAGATAAAACAATTTCATTTGTTTTTGTGTTTTGAGGATAATTAACTATCGAAGTGAATTTCATTGTATAAAATATGTTGTCAGAGACAACATGAACTTGTACGCACTAAAATATTTACGAAACTCGTCAAACTTAATTTTCACGTCAGATTTATCTTTCTATATTTGGAGACTAGTAAAAATTTCATTTCACTTGAACAGCGTAGGTACTAGGTAGGCTTAAAAGGCAAAATATGACAAAAAAAAAAAAAAAAATGAAAACGTAATTTCAATTGTCAAAATATTCAGCGTAAAATGACAAGAAATTAGAGACAAAACCAAATGATTTGCTCATTTGGCGCAATGTCATGACAAAAACATAAATATTTTCAATGCTCTCTTAACAAAATGCGCTTGCTTGCACATTTTATTAAACGTAATTTATGACAAAAGTGTCCTAATTTTCTAAAGGATAAAATAAAGCTGGCAATTTCCATTATGTGCAATTATTCCTAGCCACCGGTTAAGCTAGATTATATTTCTTCTAATTAGCTTTCGTTTGCTCATAAGGATATGAGCCAAAATCACCCCTATTATATTTGTTATATTATGTATCCATTACAATTTGTGTATCTCTGTAGTCTGTACATAGACTGTACATAGAACCAAGAAGTAAATTTTAAGTAAAAAAGATTAGTACTCACCAGCCATTAAATATTTATTCTACATAACCATAAACAGGTACTTTAAGCGGCCGACATTTTGAAAATTTCATCTCACCTAAAAAATATTAAAAAAATATCAATTATACGCTAATTTTTAATTACAAATAAACTTACTTACTCATTAAAAACATAAACAAAATAATTACAAAACATTTTCGGAACATGTTACTGAAGTTTGAACATGACATGACAAAACTGAAAACAAAAGCAAAATTTAAAATTAGGCCGGTTTTATGCGTACAATAATTTGTATGAAAGGATGTTTCTAGTAGAAGATGTAAATTTAAAAAATAAAATGTTAGTACTTTTTCTCACATTAAATAATATGACGAAAATCGATTCAACGTTGAATAGAAAAAATGAAAATCAAATTTTTTAAAATCGCTTGTAAGATTTATTTGATAGAGAGATTTATTAGATTCATGCAACTATGCTACATGCAGTGTCTTAACTAGGTACCCGCAGCACTCGGAGCCGCGGTGTGCCCACGGTTGTTGGGGCACATGCGATTTCCTTTATTAGTTCAAAGTCAAGAGTAGATAGCTCAGATTAAGCTTAAAGTAGATCACTTTTTCAAATATGCAAAATGGTACATTTTTAGGATATTTTTAAGAAAAGGCGGTGGTCCAATTTTTTACAAAAAGAAGAAATTGTTCCTGTTGCTATTAAATATTTTCTTAAGACAGGCCCAACAATTTCTTCTCGGTTGCCGAAGGTGAATGCTCGAGTAATTACACGTAATCTGACTCCAACTCAAAGCTTTCGACATCAAACAACGATTTTAGTGTTTGCTGGGTTGATTTATTTGTAATATACGTTTTGCGTAATTCCATGTTTACCTCTTTTGCATTTCAAATTCAACCTTTTACAAATTAATTTTTGGTTAGAAAATGTTGAATTTGATTGGAAAAAAAATTGAATGTGATTGATAACAGATTAAATTTGGGACTAATCTGATTTGGTGCTAAGCGGCTGGCGAAGTATCTCGGAGTAACTCGTGATGGTGTTTTTTTAGTTGTTCCACTGATTTTGGAAATTCTCGTTGCTTCTCGATTTCATATCCGCTTGTCTCGGATTTCATCTTTTGACCACTTTTTAAAATTTTTCCAGATTATTGGAGTTAGCATGGAAATAAGATGCGTGATGTTTGAGACTTAATTGATGATTCGGTTTTTTTGAAACAGTCAGGTTTTCGAGGTTTTCGAGAATATTCGATTATATAGTATGATTGAGATTGTCGGGTGTCTTTGATAGTTCGATGTATACTCGATAATTTTGAGGCCTATTCGAAGAATACGATTGCTCGATATTTAAGAAACTATCCGATACTATTTGAGGGTTCCATTCTTATTGAATATTGTTTTATTGAGCTTAGGCGTAACTTTATTAGCAGACAAGTTTCTTGATAAATAATTCGATATTTAGACGAATTTTCGAGGGGTTTCTGGATGTTTACAGGCTTTCCGAAATTATTCATTAATATCCAGATTTTTCGGTATTATTGAATTCACATAATATAGAGATTATTCGAATATTTCTGGGGTAATCGAGATTTTTCCGCGGTTTACATTTCTAAGATTAATCGAGATTTTTGAAGATTTTCAAATTGAACTTTCACGAATGTTCAACATAAAACATTTATATTCGAAATTTGTGATGTTTTACCGATATATGTATTTAGAAATCATCATATCATTGAGTTGCAAGACGTTTCGTTTTATTTAAGGCCATTGAAATGAATCACGTCCTGCTTCGTCTACACTCTCAAAATCAGATACTTTTAATTAATGCGAGACTGGGCAATAGGAAGAAATAATCTTTTAACGAAAACCTTTACTTGTTGGAAGGTGGATGGAAAGTGGAACAATGAAACTGAATTAAACACAATATGTATTTGAACAATGTTCTCCACAAATACAACAATAATGATTGCAAAGCGGTATCAATGCCGAAGGACGTTGAATTAAAGCTAAACAAGGGCACTGGTGCGCAATCAAGTAAATCACAACGTGAAGTGATCAGGTGTCTTATGTATGCCACACTAACAACACGACCAGATTTGGCAGCAGAGATGAATTATTTTAGTTGTTTTCAAAGTAAATCAACCAATCAACACTTCATGTAGGTAAAACGAATTTTGAAATATGTAAGAGGCACCTTGGATTTGCGTCTCACCTACAACCAAAATGTGAAAGCAGATATTTTGATTGGTTTTGCTGATGCAGATTGGCTCAAAGTCATTGGATGCACCGTATTATGGTTGTCACACAAACAAGCAACTGTGAGTTTATTTTTAAAGCCGGAAGCCAAATGTTGCATTGGTGCAAGCAGCATGTGAAGTGTTCTGGTTACGTCATTTATTAACCGAATTATGATAATCAATCATGCGCATTAAAGTTGCAGAACAACCTCAGGACCATAAGCGAATGAAACACATTGGATGAAAAAACAATTACGTTTGTGAAGCGATTGCAGATGGAAAAATTAACGTCGTCCAAATATCGTCAAACACGCAATTGGCCGACTTAATGATACCAAGCGATTGGCTGTGAAGCAATTCTATGAACTTTGAAATCGTTTGGATTTATTAGATTGAGGCGGGCTGCTAGAAATAGCAATCTAATGACGTTACTTCTACCGAATGTCAAACTTAACTGTTTCTTTCAGCTCGATTGAAATCTTTGTACATGAAACACGTATTTTTAATTTCTTATTAAAGTAATGTTGGTTACTTTTATTTGGTTTTACCATCTATCTAAAATTAAATCAAAAATTTCACGAGGACAGGTCATGTGACAATTCGCTTTTATATACATATATAGAAGGTTAAAAATATTATTAATAAAAGAAATATTTACTTGGTTTCATTTAATATTAGAAAAAAATGTTTAATTTTATCTTAAATAGATTCTAGGTTAACTTATCTTTACACGTGACAATTTTGCGTTTAGGCACAGAACATTACATCTGCATTATTACTGTTACATAATTTACTTGAGATATATTTATAATTACATAATTTACAGCCGTTATACATTCAACGATAATCGATGCTCGCAAACATTTAAACCCAATATAGAAAAAACTATCAAGACAAAAAGAAAAAATCACCATAATCACCTATGGAAAAGTAAATTGGAACCCGAGAAACAAACCCAAACATCGTAGTCTGCTGTTTATTTTTGTAGATGTCGAGTTTCATCTTTTTTTCTGTAAAATCGCCGATACATGCGAAAACCTTTGAATGCAAACCAGTCTTTAATCTCTACATTTTGCACACATAACACTCGCAAAACTAGTTGTGGTGCTGCTATCTGTACGAAAACATGAAAATTAATTATGTCACTAGTAGTGACAAATTTGGCATAAATAGTTTTGAAAGTTTCATTAATCATTAAATTAATTTTTGTTTCTGGACGAATAAAGTTTACACTAAATAAATCCTCAAACTCTTTTGGTCGGGATTTTGAAAAGCGGGATTTGGAAATCAGGCATTCGCTGTTTGTGTTAGCTGTTTGCGTGATTTGATCCAGATCAAATCAAATGTCTTGGTTGAAATATGTAAACCGGTTTCTTTTGTACAGTCAAGCGGTACGAAAACATTTATCGTCGTTTTGCCGAATTACTTTCCACAAATTTATTTTATTCTTTGGCGTTAAAATGTTTCACATGTTTTATTAATCAGGTTAAATTAACTTATACTGAATGACTTTTGCGATTCTAAAAATAATTCCTGTCAATCAAAACCATTCATTATCATAATTTAAAAATAACTGTGACATAATTGACGTTTCCAGTATCAACGCGTAATCGCATTTGAATCTTCCATTTGACCAACTGTGGTCAGATAAAATAATCAAAATATCAACAAAAAAAAAAAACGTCAATTATGTCATGTTCATTTTGAAAATATTTATCAATCGTTTGGAGGGCTTGTCTAGTTGTTAAGTGATGATACAATAAAAATTTCATAAATCTTAAATTACAATTTAACTTCTATCGAAGAGGATCAAGTTATTGAAATCCTGCCAAAACCGACCACACGTTTTCACTTTTATCGATGTTTTCAAGGTTCCCGAGTCCGAAAAATCAAAACAAAAAAAATGTCCGTCCGTCTGTCTGGATGTCTGTACTTACGGTATCTCGAGAAAGGATTGTCGAAGCGGATCGGATACCTGCCATTTAGATTGACCCAAAACCACGTGGTTAATAGAATGTGGTTTCCGATCCTCGCATATATAAATTTTTATATATGCTGGTTTGAATATTGAGTTTGGGATTGAGTTGAGGGTTCAGTCAGGGAATGAATTTATGGATTGAGTTGGGGTTGAGTTTGAGTTGAGTTGGGGTTGGGTTGGAGGATTGAGTGAATGTTTCTGTTGGGGATTTATTTGGGGGTTGGATTGAGGGTTGAGTTAAAGTTAGCTTGAATTGATTTAAGTTGAGTTCAACATGTACGCATGCAGCTTGTTTAGAACAGGTTGAATAGGTTGAAAGAAATATTTTAATATAATGGCAAAAGTTGGAAGTTGAGAGGGCTATTTCGAGGTTATTTTCGATATGAGGTTCAGGAGCTGTGGATCAATTTTTAGGGTAAATGTAAATCCTCCAATTGATTCACCCGAGAATTGCTCCGCAAATCTGGTCACAATACAAAAATGTTGGTAAGGTTGTTATGTGAAAACATAAGGGGTAGAAACCTCTGAGGTGATCATAACTTCAGTCCTGAAAATTAACTCAACTCCCGAACTGAACATCATAGCTCAATCATCAGCTCGAACTCTAATTCAATTTACAACTCAACCTCTAACTCAACCGCAACCGGTGCAAATTAGCTCCCAAATAATTCCCCATTCGAACCTCTTACTTAACCCCAAAGCAAGCTAACTAAACCATAACTCTACTTCAATTGAATGTAGCTCGAACCTAATCCCTCCACTCAACTCTACACTTAAAGGTTAAACCAATCCCAAAATCAACTTGATACGAAACCTACATGCTTGCATGAACTCAACTAAAATCAACTCAATCTATTCTCCCTAAAACCGAACCACACAGTCATATCCCATTCAACTTCAAGTTAAACCCTATTCAACCCTAACTCGACCTCAACCCAATTCAATCCTAAACATAACCATAGCTCAACCCAAGTCATCCTTCAACTCAACATTAATGAAACCACCAACTCAATCCAAACAGGTTCAACTCAAACCCTAAATCAACACGGTTCAAAATCTACATGAGTGCATAAACTCAACAATCTAACATCTGTATCAACGCCCCACTCAACCCCCAACTACACTCCATCGCTCAATCCATAATCAACACTCTACTCGTTAACTTAACGCTAAACCCAACCCTTAATTTAACAACTCAATCCTCAAATAACACCATCCGAAAAATTAAATACGTACATGAGCTCAATTCAGTACTGTACAAGTCAATCTTATTTAAGGTTTAACTCAAATAAAGCTCAATAAATTTCACGCAACCCCAAACTCAGCGCCCTATTCAATCCCAAAATCAGCATGGTCGGAATACATGTGTACGTGATCTCAATCAACTCAAGCTAATTTCCAATTCAACCCACGGGATAAAACATTTTGGAATCTCCCAAAATAAATTCGCAACTGAACCCTCACTAAACCTAAACTCAATCCCAACTCAACTCCCAATTCAACCATCAACTCAAACCCAAACACAATCCCTTAACTAATACGGTCTGAAAACCGTTTGTGTATATGAACTCAATCCTAACTGGACCTCTAACTTGACCCCAACCCAATATCAACTTAACCCCAAACTCGACGTCCAATCCATTCTTCAAATCAATGCGGTTAGAAAAACCGTCGCACCATCATATCAACCGCAAACTCAACGAAAAATCAATCCTCAAAATTGACCCCTAACTTAACCTTCAAGTCAACCCCAAATTCAGTATCCAGCTAAATATTCAAACCAGCATATATAACCCTCTTTACGTATGTATAGGCTTCAAAAGCTTTTCAATTATCCGCCTTGACCGTAGAAACAGATTAGCGAAAAAAAATCCAAATCGAGACATCGGGGCTTTCAAAACGTCGAGAAAAGTGGTTTTGGACCAACCAAATGTTTGCTCATTTTTGACTGGATTTCAATACTTTGGTCTTTTTAGACCGAAGTAAATTTCTGTTTCGACATGTGATTACTGTATTAGTACTGTATCTAATTTTTATCGAACAAATTGACGATCGATTTTCTGCCAATAGTTTTTTTTTACTTGAAATCGACAGATAAGATAAAACAATCAAATCAAACAATAAATCGATTAGTGTTTATTGCCTCATAGCATTTTTGTTTTGTTTGAATACTGGGAAACATTTTAAGGTGCATTACTATAGTTTTGCAGATGACAACGTTTTATATTGAAAATATTAAAAACTTTATGTATGCAACAATGTCAATTCAACATGTTCTGTTGTGTCTAAGCGATTGGTATTCCACCAATTCCGTGTAAATTTCTCCCTGTTATCTTTCTATCATACACCTTTCTTATTTTTTTTTAATTTTATAACACTAAGGAATTTTGTCTTTAATAGGTCTGCGGGCAAACCCAACAACACGCAACATTATCAAAGGTGGAGAAAGAACCTAGGAAGGAATTATAAAAGGGGATTATAACTTAAGGGATTGAGAGTTCAGCCTGCAAGAATTTTATTTTTGATATTGAGTTTAAATCTCTGTAAGTTGTAAGCCGGTAGCTTAGGGATGTTATTAAAGCCCGGCCGCCCAGGTCACATTGAAGGTACAATTGTTTTGTTTACCTGAAGTATTGAGATTATTCGAGATCAGGGCAAATGTCTACCAAAGAATGAATATAAAACAACCCTGGCATCAATTTGTCAGCTTGCTTCCGCGGAAAACGTCTGCCAACCGGATTCTTCAAGAATATTAAGTAACGTGTACAAACAATTTTAGTCTGACACCAGTTTATCACCTGAGATTCAAACGATTACCGGTTTGACTAGTCTGCTTTCGGGTATGAACCTCGGAAAATGTGTGTAGTCGGATTTTAGAATTTCTTGGATATGTCACTAGATGGCATGAGTTGAAATGTTATTAAAAATGAGAAATTTCAACTTGACACCAATTTGACTACCTGTTTAACTACATATTTGGTTACCGCCAAGGTGTCGGTTTTGTATCTCGATTTTATTGCAGTTACCTCTTTATAGACATTTTTAATGTTGAAAATTGAATTGTAATATTTGATTTAATGTTGTTACAAATCAGAACAGAAAATCAATTTCTATGTTAAGTGCGTTTTTATCGGATAATTGTTATCAACGAAACGAAAGAGTTCTGGTTTTAATGTATTTATGGTACGTAACGTATATTCTGTAGGTATGTAGTTACATATTTTAATTATCGTGTTAAAAAGGTTTACTTTTACCAGTTTGAAACTAATCAAAAGTTTTATATTGAGCCGTCGATTTATACCGAAAAATAGTCTCATAGTTGAACATCCATTTAGTGGCATTGGTTTTGTAAATGATTATGACAACAGTTTTCGGAAAAAGAAACTTAAATAGAATAATAGATAACAATTTGTAAGTATCTACATTAGTCATTACAGGTATAATGTTAGATAATTTGTTTATAATCGGTGCGTTTTTTACCGAAATTATCGTTGACTGTAAGCTAATGTCAATCCGATAATTTGTCATTATACATCACATACGAGTATGTAACCAAAGTATATGTAAGTAGAAATTGTTACCTAGGTATTAGGTCGTTGGTTTCTATGTCTACATATCAAGTGTTTGACAGGTGTCATCCCCTTTCTGATTTAATCTTTATTACTTTGGGTTATTATTTTATGCATCAGATAGTTGTAAGCTACTTTTGCGAATAAAAATTATGAAACTTTTTATTTTCAGTAAATTTTCTTTGTGAAGCCGTTGTTTGGAGCGATTTATATTTTATGAAATTTTGCTTATGATAACAAGCTAAAACGAGTAATCAAAGAAGAATGAAGTTCGTTCTTCAAAAGAATGAAGTTCGTGCGGCAAAGTTATGTGAACATGACACGGCTCTTGAGCTTAAAATTGAATAAATGCCGTAGGTAAACCGCTTACAAGGAATAATTGGAAAGTGACACAAAATTAAATAAAAAAATCTAGAGTTTTTTATTTTGCTGTAATACATTCAAAAATGCAAGCTACAATATTTAACAAGAGTCCGGCTCTCTAAAAAATCTGGATATTGTAGACAAGGGAGTCACAAACAAACAACGGGATATTAGCTCAAGTGGGGCTGGTCGCTCCACTCGGATCACCAAACCTGAGCATACTAAAACAAAGCGGAACCAAAGCACAAACGAAGCTGGTTCTTCAAGACCGACCTATAATACTAGGAGTAAGGCCTGGAGGGCCCTAGATAAGATTAATAACGTCTCGCCAGAAGACAGGGTGAATAAAGATAGAGCCCGCTTGCGTGGGCAAAAAAGATCACCGGAACAGAGTTAAAAGACTCTTCAGTAGGCTCACAGCTGAAAAGAATTAGATCACAGGACGAAGTTTCACGCTACCATTATGATTCCAATAAGGTCCTCAAGGATCAGCTGGTTGTGGAAGTTATTGGCCAGTGGCCCGCCAATTGGAGGAATGTAGAAGGGGCCTTAACCACCAGCCCTGAGAATTATGTCGGAAAATTTTGGACCTTCTCCGAATTGTCTCTTCAGAATGATGATTATAGATCAGCCGTTATAGATTAATGCACGTGAGAAATGAAGGTAGGCTAAGGCCCGCCTGCGTATAGCCAACAGCCTGTGGACCTAACGATTTCCTGGTCAGAAGTAATTGTTATATAGGTAGCCTAGCACTATGTCATATTCCTAGCAAATGGACGTAAGTGAAGGTTGTATTCTTACGTAAGGCAGAAAACGCTCACACTGCAGTCACAAAGACCTTAGACCTATTAGCCTATCTGCCATCCCCATTAAAACTCTGGAAAGAGAAATAGAAGCTCATATTAGAGGCGCGACTGTGCCTGAAAAGACTGCTTATCGAGTAGAGAAACTACACAATGGTAACTTTTTTGGATATTGAGGGACCTTTAGTAACATGCTTCCGAGGGCTACAACTCGGGCACTTTCAAATCTGGAAATGGATGAGTCACTCAGGGACTGGAAAGATTAAATGATAAGATGAAAAAACTCGGCTTTAGGTAACATATTGTTACCTCCCAACGGCTAGCGAGGATGCAAAACAAACAAAAAAAAAAAGGTCGTTTGTCAAAATTTTTGACCTGCCTCTACGTCTCTACGAGGATTTCGATTGGGGTTGGGGGGATTTGAGATTTTTGATTTGCTTGAGGGAAGAAAATAAATTGAAATAGTTCCAATTTCCCTTGTACGTTGTACCAAAAAGCTGATTAGGCTAACTATATTTTCTTAATTACATCACAAATAACCAGTTTAACCTAGCGAATTACTTTATAAATTATAAAATTATATTTAAATTGTCTGCTTGTCATTTCTTTGTTAAACGGTCATCCAGGCGAATATGCGTTTGTTACACTGCTCCCTTCTTACTTGCGAACGTCCCGTCGCAATTTATGAAAGTGGCCTATCAAGTTTGCCATGATAGGGTCCACGTGAACTACGTTTACTCTCCCCGTAGGCTTCAGATCGTTTAGCTTCCCGATAATCTCTTATGGTCCTTCTCAGTCACATTGCCATTTTAGGCAAATTCCAATTCTTTTGACTGGGTTGTACAGCCATACCAGATCTTCGATACTGAACTGTACTGGATTTAGGGCTCGTATTACCCGGGTATCAGGTACCCGGGTATTTCACCGACAATATGTAGAAACTGTATGATAAGAATGATTTATTAAGATAAAAAAGGCAGAACATTTTTAATAATTTTATCTATTACCCGAACCTATTACACGGGTATTCGAGTAATTAAATTTTTTTTTGAAATACCCGGGTACCCGATACCCGGGTGATACGAGCCCTAACTGGATTCACTTTAGAGTCATATTGTTTTGCCATCAGGTGCTTACGTTCGGTTTTCGATATCTTAAAGTGCCCAGAGGTTTTCCCATCGTGGACGTCACCTCTTCGATTAATGTTTTTGGCAGTAGGATCTGAAGGAGGACGGATGTCCCATCAGCTGATTCAAATTTTCGTTTGAGGAGTTCCTCTTGTAGTAATATGGAATGCCATTGTGCCCAATATCGTTTGATTGTTGTAGTCAGTGAGGCGCTTTCCTTCCAAGTAGAACGCGTTCGTCTGAGCTTCCTCTAGAAATCGTAAAGCTGTAGAATTTCTATCCACCGGGTGACTTGCCCTTCCGGGTTTTTCAAGTTTAATAATCAGATTAGTGACGCATGGTCCGTACGCACGATGAAACGTTGGCCATACAAATACGAATGAAAGTGTTGAATGGCTTTCACAACTGCTAACAGCTCTCATCTCGTGGTGCAGTAATTTCTTTCGGCGTTCCGCCAGAGTTCTTGGGAAATTGCTTATCATTTTTTCTTTGCCCTCTATTTCTTGTGATAAAACTTCTCCTATTCCAAAAATACTGGCATCTGTGTCAACAGTGAATGGTCTGTCGAGTTGAAGATAAGCCAAAATTGGTGCTGAGGTAAGTAGCTGTTTCAGCTTTTTGACAGCTCGGTCTGCTTTGTGGTTACATTCGAAATTACGGTGTTTTCCTGTCAGCTCGAACAATGTCTTGGCAATGGAAGCGAAGTTTTTGATGACTTTAGCCGCGTCAGTCCGGATTCTTTAGTCGCTCACGATATGCCTGAAGTAAAGCACTTGTCGTTTGATTAGATTGCACTTTTCCGGATTCGGTTTCAAATTACCCAACCATAGTCTCTCGAAAACTAGCCTCATCTTGCTAACTAGTTCGCCAATGTCTCTTCCGTCGATGATGATATCATCTAAATATACTAGGCAGGTTTCCCAAGGCAGCCCAGCGAACACCATTTGCATTAATCTCGAGAACGTGGCCGGGGCATTACAATGGCCGAATGGCATGACAATAAATTGCCATCAAAGTGATTTTTTTTGTATAAAATATGTTGTCAAAGACAACATGAAGTTATACTCACTAAAATATTTACGAAACTCGTCAAACTAAAGTTTCACGTCAGATTTATCTTCCTATTTTTGGAGACCAAAATTTCATTTCACTTGAACAGTGTACTCGGATTTATGATGAAATTCGAAGGAAAGAGGACGTTAAATAGGCTAAATGTGAAATAGGCTAACGAGAAAATCAGGACCGAAACCTTAGGAATTTGACAACATTATTATATCCCGGAATGTTTGACATATCGGCCACCGAATCGGTGACACCAAGTCCTTTATGTAAAAAAAAATGATTATTTTTGCATTTAGTTAAATCACCCTTCTTCGTTAAAGTTTGCTATGAGGAAATATTAAACCCAATTGTTCAATTCCAGTTCAAAAGGCATTGTGCTCATAAAATTACGCCTCATCGCCAGTTATGAGGCGTTTCATGAATGTAATTGGATGTTTGAAAAACATCAGTTCCGCAACGTTTTTAGCGTAATGGAACAACTAATATGTGGTGAATACATATGTAACAGTCGAGAAAGGTACTTTAGGTCGACTGATACAAATACTACACAAACTCGGATTGTCGGTTAAACACAAGAGAAGATTATAAGGTTTTGGATTTTTTTTTGTAATTCGAACTGATTCAGACTAGCCAAACCGAAATTAAATTACATAAATATACATAACGGAAATTTGTGTTATTTATGTTTTGGAAATGTTTTCAAAAAAATATTTCGGTAAACATAAAATGAAATATTTGATAACCTTTTGTAAATACTTTAGTAATTCCTGAATATTACCGCAATAATGTCAGATATTTTGTCTAAAGCGATAAATTATGCTTATATGCCGATTATTGGCTTGTTTGTAGCCCCATAGAAGTGGAAAATTAATAAGTGGATCTAATCATATTTTCTTCAAGTGGTAACCTTAAAAATTGAAGATGCTTTTTGGATTCGCAGTTTGTCAACTCATTTTGTATATTATGTAATGCTATTCAGTTAACCAAAATATTTCAATGCCATTAATCATTAATATATCTCTACATATTGTCAAACTAAGTGTACCCTGATTATTAAAAATCAATTAATTTATCGGCATTTCAATCATTTCAATGTCTAATTTTATTTTAAACTGAGTGTTTTAAAAATACGCTATCGGCGGAAATTTCTGCACTTATTAGTTATTTTTAAAAACTCATTTGGCCTGATTATATTATACTGTAAATGACACGATAACCACCGAAGTTATCGGGTTTAATCATGTGGATTCGTTTAAAAAATTACTATGCACTTACAATGCAATTTACATAAATGCAAATATCACGAAAAAATCCACTTTTGCGAATCGTACAGTCAACCTACATGTATCTTATATAAATAGTTCTCTTCATTTTGTAGTTTCAAGATAATCGATCATCTTGCATAATGGTAATTGATAAATGATAAATAGCATTCGTTAGTGCGGAACCACCCTGTATAAAATAGCAAGTCGTGCCGATTTTATACTTGGCAACTGTATTGCAAATAAATTATACGAAGGAAAGTACAAACTGTGTTATATATATTTTCAAGTTATCAGTATTTATATACGAGCGCGAAATATAAAAACCACGATACACTGACAATAATCGCTTCAAACAAACTGGTTATTCATTGTCTTTTATATTATGAGTTGTTTTTAAGTTACATAAAAACGACATACGATGAACCAGTAGACGTCTGTCGGAACATGTATAATTTAATTTGTATTGTTTTACGATTTTTTTTTCGGCCCTAATTGAATTAGCGTTACCATACTACATACTTTGTCGTGGTGTGAAAATTACTATAACTAAAAAATGATCGACGAATTAATGCCGTTACGTTTGATATAGTTTCGTGGAGGCGCTCATGAAATATGTTGTCGCACCTTTATATAGGCAATTTCTGATATATTTCGCGAGCAGTTAAACGGCAAATTATCAACTGAACAAATGTGTCATATATGTATGTTCATAAAATGTGGTTTTATTGATTTTCAATTTAGAACAAATGTGCTAAGACATAACATACACAATTACATAATTGCAAGGTGTAAAATTGTCGGGTAAACATTTATGTACTTATAACGTTTGATACATGTGAGAAACAAATTTTATTATAATTTCTATTACTAAGAGTACATTTTAATTTGTTCCCCTGCTCTGGGGGTCTCTAGATTTGTGTTTTACATCAGAGAGATTATTTGATTAATAATTTAGCACTAGCTTACCTCCTCCTGCAAACAAATCATAAAACAATAATTGCGATGTGATAAAATACTTTTAAAGTAACTTCTTGGATCTGTTAACATGTTAAAATTTGATGGTGTATTTTGGACACATACATATATGATGATTTTTTTTAAATAAATTAAATTGATGTTATGGAAAAGTTATAATTAAATAATTATTCCCGTATTGAACGGCAAGTTGTAAAAAAAAGACCGGTTTGAATGGAGTTTTCAATAAATTGTAAATTAAAACGAATACCCGAACAATTTATTTTTTGTTTGGACCAACCATTAAATATTCGTTGATAACTATAGCTGAACTGAAATAACTATAAACCATGATAGAATAATTCCGCATGTAAGGTAAACTCAATAGAAATACATTGTCAGTAGCGTTCGAACTGCACGTATTTCGGTGAAACTGTTTTTTTCTTAGACAATAGAATTAGACCACAAGTTGTTAACTTCACACACCATCGACTTTTATAGCAAATGTACAAATAATAATATTGTATTTTAATTTTCAGTGACCCTATTTTGGTTTTCCGGGCGAGAAAAATATTGCTATAAATCCAAATCGCAAAAATTTCCAACATTTTGTTTCGTACGTCCCATAAGTGTATTCTGGTAAATTGGGAGTAAACTCCTATGGGAAAAAATACTAGTTGAAATGTTTACCGCTAAAGAAACCATTATCGAAAAAATCGGTCATATTTGAAAGCAAGCAAGAATAATTTTCGAGACAAATCCTTTAGTCATTAAATTTAACTTAGCGATGTTTGAATTTGATTGACTGTTTCATTTGTAATAACAAACAATCTGTAACGTCAAACATCATTGTTCTTTAAGTTTGAAAAAAGGCTTGCTAGATGGCATGCGTGATGATCCATTCAATCGTGAATAATTATAAATATTAGTCATCACTAAAAGATATCAGCAAATGCGGTTTCAATTGGAATAACAACGTACAGGTCAACTGATCAATACAAAATACTAGATCTGACTGATTTCTTTATAATTTAGAACAATAATCAAACATCAAAAGTACCAGTAGATGACTTTGGAATGCGAATTTAAAAAAGAAATGCGTTGGAAAACGCTTCCTCCGAATCAACATGGGCTAGTTTCAAGCTCAAATATAACAAATATTCTTTCGGTCTGCAAGATCCCTATTCTGTATATCGCTTTCGATGCTCAGTCTCTATTCCTTAACTATAATGACTTCGCTATTCGGCCCTTCGACTCATTCGGCCCTTCGACCCTCTCAGCCCTTCGACATTCGGCCCTTCGACATTCGGCCCTTCGACCCATTCTGCCCTTCGACCCATTCGGCCCTTCGACATTCGGCCCTTCGACATTCGGCCCTTTGAAATTCCTAAATAATAATAAGTAATTTCCATAAACCTACATAAATTCGGAACTTAGTCCTCATTCCAGTTTGTTGTATTGTTGGGTTTTATACCCGTTGCAATAAAAACGTCAATGTGCAGTTAATTGTTTTCATTTTTTTTGCAATTTTAATTTTTTGATTGTTTTCTAACCTAAAAAAATGACACGAGAGAATTGAAAGCAAAGCAAAAAATGATAGATTTTTGTGTTTTTATTTTTGAGTCGACTGATCGAAAATGTAGTGGTCTAAAGTGTTATGGCGCCAAAATTAAAAAAATCTCAGTGTGTGAAGTGTTTTAAATTAAAATTAAAGAAAATTAAATAATTAAATATGGAAAAAAATAATCCACCGGGATGCATTTATCAGGCAATATCTTTCTTGAATATCTTAAATTTGTAGTGAGGGAAGTCAAATTTCTTGATTTCTCACAAATAATGCATGATTTTAGGTTTGTGTGGTTGTGCATACGATTTTAAAATATAAAACATCCCATTTTTAATTTATTATATCAATTATATTGAATTGAGTCATTTTGACATACGCAGATTTTTTCTGTTCACGCATGGTTTTAATTTTATTTGCCCATACTCGAATGTTTTGTATTTTAGTTTTATGTATAATCAACACTGTGTCTTTATTATAGTTTGGTGTGTGAATTTTGTAGTGATTTTAATATATACACCCTGCGCCATTGAAATGTTCGGTTTGAATTTTTAAAGTAAATTTTGGAAATACCACCGTTTGCTTCAAAAGTAGATGGCAAAAATGATAGATTCTGATTATCAAACCAATTTTTACACTATTCCGAATATATTCAAATAAAAAGAACGGTAATCCGACATTTTAAACCTACATAACGTCGGATAAGGAATATTACCGCCCTACCTCGTAACAATTTGGTAGGTCTTTACAGTGTTTTTAACAAAGTTTTTTCAATTGAAAATTAGTTTTTTGTTGACAATGGTAATTTTTATTCAAAATAAGAATTAACAGAAATAAAATAATTCATCTCAACCAAAATATTTTGAGAAAAATTGAACTTTTTAAAATCAATGATTAATAACCCAGCCCTTGGCTTTTATGATGGCCTAAAATCCGATCAGCATTGAATTCTAAAGTTTGATTAAATAATATATTGTTATTTCTTCAAACCAGACTTTTTCTATAAGTTTTTTCGGCCCTTTGGCACTATTCAGCTTGTAATTTGTAATCTTCTTTCCCATGAAGGACCAAATATTTTCAACAATATTGAGGTTAGGACTATTTCCTGTCCAGGATAACGACTCAATCACCAAGCTATTTTTAAATTCGGCTACCTAAACAAAATAGACATTAAAATTAACCATTCTTACTTCACAAATAACATCAATAACTCACGGAGAGTGATCGTCCTGGAAGAGTGGAATACCGATGTATTGAGTCAGGTCCTCAATAGTCACGATTCAGGTTTCGATAATTTTTTTATATTTTCCTCCGCTTTCTGAACTATCGAGAAGGCTTAGTGATCAAACTCCAAAGGCTGTTATGGCTCTCCAGGCCATAACATATGGTGAATTTTTCACTGTCGGCGAAATACATTCTGTTAAACACCGTTTGCCTTTTCGTCGCCGAACCCTTGTCCTTACATCGGGTCCAAAGATATGAATTTGGATTTATCCGAGAATATGAACCAACGCCAGTCCCTGGGCATTCAGTTTTTTCATTCTATTGCGAATTTGAGGCTTGCAGCTGCCATTTTTGCTGTCAGTAATAATTTTCTCGCAGGTCGACAAGCATATAAACCAAGTTCCTTTTAATAGTATGAACTGAAATAGTGTCGGTTGTTGCTATTAGAAGCTAACTTCTCAGCTCCAAAGCCGTAGCAAACCTTTGCTTAAGATCTAAATATCTGAAATTCGATTTGTTGAAACAGAAGTTCTCCTCTTTGCATCAGAGCCAAATTATCGTTTGATTTTCGGAATAGTGCCTTAAAAACTTTCTTAGTTTGCTTACACTAAATTACTCTTGCAATTTGTGAATGTGTGTACTTTTTGCCTTTGCTTGCAAAATTTTGGCTTTTTCGTTAGCATTTAATTTAGAGCGACACTTTGTAAAATTAACTCTTTGACTACTTGATTGAAACCGAATGAATATTTCACCCTTAGTTTGGTTTTAAATACCTAATAAGGCGTGAATGTGAAATATGCTGAAAAATAAAAAAACAAAAAAAAATAGCGAATCTAGGAGAGAATTGCATGAAATAGTAAATAATCGAAATCGAACATTTCAATGGCGCAGGGTGTATGTATGTATCATAGAGCTAAAAGCTATAGAGGGGAATTAAACAAACGTCAAGTGTAAGAACTTCGGTGCGAGGGAGAGAGACAATAAAATAGTTTGGTGCCGTATTTTGATTTTGGTTCAGTGCATTGGAATGGAGTGTGTTGCTTAAAATAAAACAATTAAAGTTTGGAAATGTTTTTGTTTTGGTTGCAAAGGCACGGATGCTTATTATTTTGATAAAGTTGATTTTGTTATTGAGGATAACTTTTCTAAGGACGCGTCATTGTTTTGCACTTTTGGTGCTGTAAGGCTTCCATAATCCATATTAATACTCGGCCGCTACTAGGTTAATAATATTGTGTTTACGCTATTGAATTGCCATAATTATCGATCGAGAGTGATCGATTTTTTGCTGTTGGTAAGGAAATTTAAAAAAAAAAAAAAAATAGGTAATTGAGGGGAGTGGTGGTCTATTGTTTGGAATGATATAAAAGCATGAAAAAAAATTTTGAGAGGAGAATTGATTTTGGTAATTTGAAAAGAAAAACAATGGATAATTATTGTGACGTGATAGTGAGTTTAAGAAAAAAAAAAATATATAAATGTTTGATTTGATTTCTTGAAAATGAGATGACTAAAAGAAAAAATAATCAAATTAGAACAAGTCAAACTAACTCTATAGTGTTAAAATGAATATACATATGTAGTTTAAAATAAATAAAAAGTACTTTTTTTTTTAAAACGAAACATATGGTTCTGCCATTTTGTCAAAAGTATTGTATTTCATAAATTAAATGAAAATTACAATAAATAAAAAAGCTCTAAATTAAAATGCCACGATAGTGAAATGGACAAAATAACAAAAGAAATGTAAATATCGTTGTGCTTTAGAACTTATGAAAAACTGTACTAAAAAAAAAAAAAATCTAATAAAAACAAAAATAGTGTTTCGGATCATAATGAAATATGATCATACATAAAAACGAAAATTGTTAATTTAAATAGTTAAAAATAAAAATTAATAAATTGTAAACTAATTAATCCAAATACTATCGTTTAGTTATTATAAGTAAATTGATTAAATTGTAAACCTAAACAAATAGTTATCTACAAGGAGTATGAAAAATATACAAATACAAAAAATACAAGAAACGCAACATACATATGTGGATCATAACAAAAACAACAAATCATCATTGCAGCATACAACAGAAAAATAACATCATGATTGATAAAATGTCTGCACAAATAATTTAGGTAAACAAAAAAAAAAAAAACAATAAAATTATATTTTTTTATATATATATATTCCTTATTTATAAATTATTAATATTAATGAAAATTCGTAGTTAATCATTTTTTTTTATTAGTTATCCGTTAAAAATCTAATTAATATTATTTATTGAAAAATTGCAAATTTCGTTATATTAAATTTCTATTCAAAAATGCAATTATTAGTTTAAGAAAATTTATTTATTTATAAGAAAATGGTGCACCAAAATATTGTTTATTAAACAACATTTTTTTTTTATTTAGTGTTGTAGTGATTTAAAAAATTTTCATTTATTATCGAATATTTAAATTTGTTTAATTAAATAAAATGTTTATTTTTATCAATTTATTCATTGGAAATATTTGAGTTTTATGTTAAATTTTGAAATGTCGTGATTTGTGAAAATTTGAATGGGGCCTGATCGAGTAAGTAGTTCGTGAATAGATAGATGGGTTGTACATTTTCCTTGCTGTGATAGATAACGGTCAGTTACAGATCAATCATAACTGATGTGGAACCCCCCCAGGCTGAGCAGCTAGCAAAGCGGCCGTTTACAGCAAAAATTTGTTGATTGATAAATTCTGTTAACAACATGTGATCCTAACGGAGGCTTGTTCGTTACAGTGCGGACCTGGTAAAAATAGTGCCGTGTAATTTTTCCGTTCTGTTTGGAACGGTTTCAACCAAGCTTTGTTGGTGTAGACATTTTTAGAAATTTTTGGAGATTTTTTGATGTTTTGATTAACTTTTGACGGATAATTGTTCTCCGTTTTATTTTTGAACAGAATTGGCATTTGTTTTGTATAAGTTGCTGTTTGGATTGCCAAAGTCAAAGGATCTATGTATATATATATTTTTTTTAGGGTTTTCAATTATTGATTAGTTGAGTCAAAGATAATCCCATATTAAAGATGATTCATTCAGTACAAAAATATGAGGTAAAAATAGGGTCCTCCCGATGCAATATATAGGATTCCTTTGATATATACGTAAATATTTTGCTTACAAATTACATGTAAATAGCTTAACTTTAATGTGCCGCTTTCTATTCTACTACATGTAATGCAAAGGTACCCTATATAAAGAAATGGGAGGCTTGTTTCAGCAGCGAAAAGCAAACAGCTACATTGGATCTGTAGTTGCACCTTTAGAGAAATACCACCATGGGATTTTCACATCAGATGGGATCTTCTTCAGGGTTTCTAGCCATAACAACTATGTACATACTTATCATAGGCTCTGAATTCAATTACATTCTCCCGTCCAACACCAGAAATACTGACATAATAACTTGTAGAACTTTGCTTGAGTGGGAATCTTCGTTCCATCTACCAATTCTTTCTTGATTCTTTCGGGTCCCAAAATAATTCGAGTACTCTTTCCGAGGGTAGCTACTACTCCACACTTCCCGATTATTATGCGTCGAACCACGTAACTTCATTCCTCCTTGGTTGGCATGAATATCTTTTATCAATTTTACAGATATCCCTCTGAAGAAGCATCTTTTTGTCATGCTGGCAGCGGCCTTTGTAGACGCGGCGGCTCCATCTTCTCTCATCCTCAGTCACAGAATTTCCATTCATTTGTACAAAATGTCAACAAACAACATTTTAACCGACTGTTCACTATTTTTCAACAAACTGTATGATCAAGGACTGTCTGATTTGGCTCGAAGGACTATGTTTGGGTTTCCAAGATCCCAATTCTATGCTCAGTCCCTATTCCCTAACTATTATGATTTATGAAGGGCCACTTATTTTACTTACAGAGAACAGAAATCTGTAATACGACAAACTACACACAAAAATTATTATTTTTCCAAAGTTTTATTTTGAATGAACAAAACACAAAAACAATGGTTTAATATTGTAAATTTACTATTTTCACCCATCGACTACTTGCGTGGGCAAATATAAAGCCAGCAGGCTCCAGAAGTGGAAAGCACCTGGAGATCTACCAGAAGAAAAAAACAAGGTTTGAGAGTGGTTTTGAACCTACTAGCAGTGGCGTAACTACAAATTTCGGGCCCTCCCCCCCCCCACAAAATTTTTCTTGGGCCCCTAAAAATATTCTTGTACCTTGAACAAGTAAAGTTTTAGTTAAAAACTTATTTTTTCCTATTGTCCGGCCTCACATTAATTGAAAGTATTTGATTTCGCAAGGGTCCCATACAGCACGTGATTCAGTTCAATGGTCTTAAACAAATCGAAATTTCTTGCAATCAACTCAATGCTATGAAAATTTCTATATACATACAATACATACATATATCGATAAAGCATCACAAATTTCGCGTATAATTGGAAAAATATAAAAAATCTCAAAAATGTTGAATTTTGAAAGTATCTTGAATATTCTAGAAGGTTCTCAAATATCGAATTATCCGTAAGTATGTAAAACCAAAGGAAATCATATACGTGCTAAACACCGCCTTGTAAAATGTAAATAACTGGACATTCTTGAATAATTTCGAATAACCTAGGAAATTAGGGAAATATCGAAATCTCAAGAAATCAACTAAATATCATGATTTAGATTTATATGTGTAACTTAAACTTTGCAAGTTCCCATAACTCAAAGCTAAGCGCAGAATATTGCCATACAAAATTCGAATAAATTGGAAAATCTTTGAAAATCTCGAATAATCCAAAAAATGTCGAAAAACTCTAAAAATCTACAATAAACCTCAGACCAATCTCGTTACCCCAGAAAAATTCGGGGAACCGCTTTTAAAAATCCCGCCTTCAAAATCCTGAAATCAAAATTCCTACTTTGAAAATCCCGCTTTTCAAAATCTAGGTTTTGAAAGACCTATTTTTTAAATTCGTGCCGCCCTTTCTGGTGAAATAGAATTTTAATTTAAAGTAAAATCGGGATTTTAAAAAGCGAGAGTATGAAAAATGGGATTTTATAAAGTGGAAATTTTTCTTGGGCGGGATTTTGATAAAGCGGGATTTTGAAATGGGGGATATCGTCACGACCCCGAAAAATTTGATTAATCTCTAAATTACCTCGATTAATTTTGAACAATTTCAATAAAACCGAAAATCTAGATATTAATGAATAGTTTCGGAAAGCTTGTAAAAATCTATAAATCTCACGCAAATTTCGAAAAATTCCGAAAATTCGCGTAAATATCGAATTATTTGTCAAGTAATTTAATATTACTAATACTACTAAGCTAAATGCTATACTAACCTAAGTATCACTACTTCAAATATATTTTGATTTTTTTGGAACTGAGTTCCAAGTTTGAATTCCAATTTATTATAAGATTTCCTATGAAAAGTGAAACAAAAATTCTAAACCTATGAAGCTTGATAGATGTGGGTTACCATTGGTTCCAACGATAATTTTAATAAATAGAAAAACACTTGAAACTTATGAACGAGTTCAATTTTGTTAGACTTGAGTAGCAAGTTAAGTCTAAGTCTCACACCAATCACGCACCCCATTTCCATGATATGCTGCAATAATCTCGAGAAATTTTAGAAACTGATCAAATGATGAAATCCGAAACAAGGGTATATGAAACAGGAAAGCTTCCAATTTCCTGATTTAAATTAGTTTTTCAAATTAAACCGGTTTTACCGGGTGAACCGGTAAATTAAGTTTTGATTTGTAAAAGGTTGAATTTGAAATGCGAAAGAGGTAAATTTGGAGTGCAAAATGTATTTTACAAATAAATCAACCCAGCAAACACTAAAATCGTTATCTTTTGATGTCAAAATCTTTGATTTCAAACGAGTTTGGCAAATTTTATTCTAAATCTAAATATCTGTCAGAACCCAAAGCAATTTTAATTTCTATGGAGTCAGATTACGTGTACTCATACATTCACCTCCAGCAACAGAGTAGAAATTGTTGGACTTTTCTTAAGAAAATATTTATTAGCAACAGGAACGATGTTTTCTTTCTGTAAAAACTAGACCACGGTCTTTTTATAAAAATTTCATAGAAATTTCTCGTTTTGCAAATTTGAAAGGGTGATCTACTTTAAACTTAATCTTAGCTACCTTCTATCTGATGTTGACCTTGAACTAATATTGGAACGTCTGGCCCCTTTAACTGTGGGCCCCCCGCGGCTGCGGGTGCTGCGGGTACCTAGTTACGCCACTGCCTACTAGTGGCCACCTAACCATGCTAAATACCACCAGAAAAGATAAAACTGAATTACCAAGAAATTCTACGGATAACAAAAAGATGCTTTTTCTTCAAAACGTTTCTTTAATTGAAATGTAGCCATTGTATCTTAGGTACCGAAAAAGAACAAGTCAGTACAACTCACAAAAACTAAAAGCCATTGATGTCCTAGATAAGTTAATCCTTAGCAATACACGGTGAAGACAAACAAAGTGGTGGTCGATGGCAGTGTTTTATAATATGCTTGATATCTCAGCTTTTAATGTCGTGGACGATGATCCTCGTTCTGGACGTCCAGAAACTGCTACACTACCGATGAAATGATTGATTCTGTATATGGTATGGTTATGTAAGACAGATGACTGACTAATTGTAGCTGAGGCTATGGGCATCTCCACAGAATAGGTGTTTCATATTTTAACGAATGAATTCGGTATAAGAAAGATGTTGAGAAGATGGATGCCGCATTTGTTAAATTCGGATCTAAAACTACTTTGAGTCCAACTTTCTCAACATCATTTGGATCGTTTGCGAAAAGATAAATCTTCAACTTTTTTTGCAAAGATTTTAATGGCAACGTTGTACAATTTTTCCCGTGTTAAAACAATACAAAAACACGTCTACTTTAATCAGCTGTCTGAACAAAACTGAAACAGTTATATTATATAGATGTATTTCTGTATAAAACCGGTCATAAATTAAATAGATGTGTAGCGGTCCAAAGAAATCTACCTCTGTTCGATGAAACGGCTTTACTAGTTCAACATTTACACGAGGCAATCCACTCATTTTTTGTTGAATTAGTCTTGACTTCTACTAAGATATATCGCACACTTTGCCATAGTATACTATGGATGATTTTCCTAACACCAATTATGCAATATCGCTGACTTATCATATGCAATAGGTATGACGTACCACAATGAAAGTTTTTAATATGCATATAGACGATTTACTTCTTTACAATTGAATCAAGTGACGGTAATATGATTGGATGTCTCTGATCAGTACTTATCGATGCATTTTCGATTGTTCCTCCGCTTCATCGACAATTAGATCGAGTATTGTTAATTTACTTCCATTGGTAGTAAGTAGCTCCTTGATTGTAAAATCTAAAGTGCTAAATCCCGAGTTGCATACAGTCTGCTGAATTGCTATCGGATGAAACATACAGCCAAAGCATACGCGGTAATATTTTCAGGATTTTACCGATGCCACATACGCACCTTACATCTTTGTGGAACATCTAACAACCAATCAAGTACTATGTGAAAATCGGTCTACGCATACCATCGATCCCCTGAAATGCTTAAAAGCTGTCCTATATGCCGCGTTAGCTCAGCTACCAATTAAGCTCCACAAAGTGCTAACCTTGGCGACACGGTTTAACGGTTTTGAAAACGAGATAACAGGCCAAATGGATGGAAGATTCGGCTAAATTCTGATAGCACTCTGTGTTTGGTGAAGATTGGTTTTACGTTAAGGTTAATCTGATATAATAAAATGGTCAGCTTCCCGTTTTCACGTCAATCCCAATGTTTGTGTACTGCATTCAGGCTGGTTAAAGCTAATGGATGATACCGATCATACGTTCTTGTTGAATTTTCTTAATAATTCTCCTGAGTTAGAGCTCCATTTTCTTCAGATTCGTACCTGCATCGGTTAGTAGATTGATAATCATCCACAGCACCACTCAACAAGTCATCTATATACATATCCTCCATGATGGTTCGCGCTGCCTCCGGGTAAGTTGCGGGTAGCCAAATATAGTGATGCGGAGCTCGGAGCCTTACCATACGTTACGGTATTCAATTCGTAAATTTCTCACCAAATACTACGATGTGTTTCCGAAACTTTATTAAGATTTGATATATGGTGTTTTGTACAGTTGGCTCGACTCTTATTGTAAACAACTCATAGCTTGGTTGTTTTCCTAGTTACTATTCTCTGTGATGCGGGAGGTTAACAGCAAATTTTCAAAAAATTAACATTTCCCCAAAAACTTGTTCCCCAAAAGTTTTCCCAGTTTTCTTAGGATTTGTTTTCTTCAACGTTTGCTCTATTGTCTATTCGATATTAGGTATTGACCGCATTGTCTTCAGTTACGCTGAATAGCGGATTATCAAGTTAGGAGTCAAAACTATTTCAGTGCTCGCTCTTACACAGGGGTTGACAAACGGAATTTGATTTATTAATTTTTTATTGTTTGTATAGCTTGCATAAGTTTGCTATATTTCATTTCTGGGATAATTTGAGGATTTTAGGCAAAGTGACATAAATCCTTAAAATCAAAACGTACCATTAAAAAATGAAAAATTCTGCAAGCTTGAAAACTACTTTACCCAGTTTTATTAATGCAAATACAAAATAATTCTTCGACCCCAGGTTTTCTGGTTTCAGCAGGTTTGAATAAGGTTGTGTGTGTGAACAGTAAAAAAACGATACAAAAACATAATTATTTATCATTTTTCATATATTTGCTAATTATTAATGTGTTAAAGTAAATAATTTCAATTATTAACTACTGATTGATTGAATCTACTGCTCCAAAACGTGAGTGCTGTATTATTGACGGTTTAACACTTCATTGTGTTTTTTTTCTTCTTTCAGAAATCAAGCTGCTTTAAGTTTTTAGTTAACTTTCAAGCATAAACTGAATCAGTTAAAAAATAAAATGAATTAAGCAAAAAAATTTGTGATACAAATAAGATTTTTAGGTGACTCAAATTATTTTTTATTTTAATTAAAAGTTAAATCAAAAGTGATAGTGACTAGTGAGTTAAAAAAATACTTAATCTAATTTAGAAAATGTCACCTAAACATAAATCGTATAATGTGAAGGATCGAGAAAAAGTAGTAAAGCCAATTTATGACTTCCCAACGAAACCGGATGAGAAGACATGGGTGCAATGTATTTATTATAGAGAAGATGGTTCAATTTTAGGACGAACACCAAAAAATTGGGGTAAGTTTGGTGTTGAAATTAATTTTTTTTCGATTGTTTTTTCGATTATTGGGCTCGTATAGCAAATTTGCTGTAATCGTTTGATGTCTCAAAATAAACTCGCCCAAATACGGAGATGAATAAAATGACCAAGTTTAAGCCTAAGAATTTGTGTTCATTATAGTTTTACACACAAGAAACTTATAATCAGTTAAGTATCTTGGCAATTTAATGTTTCGTTTAAGAAGATCAGTTGACGATTGTTGACGGCCAGTTGACGGCCTATTTTGGATATTGGATGTATTACTGCCTCTAGAATTTAGCCGTGTTTTATAAATACGGTGTGCGTATTTGAATAGCTAGTTTGCTTGTCCTTTCTCATACTGGTTTAAATAGTTTGGCCGTCCTTTATTAATTAAAAGAATTAATTTTTGTAATCATTAACCTTTGATGGGTTTTTTAAGTTTTAACTAAATTAATTTTCCGAAATTTTTGGAAAATCTAGTTTTTTGTTTCATTTTTCTCTAAGCCATCCAATAATGGCTCCTCTGACATGGTGTCCCAAAAATAAAGGAGGGGAATAAATTACACCAAAAGTATGCACCAAACCTATGGTAAGTTTCGGCAGCTCAAGGCAAACGTTTTTCATGAAAACAGCAAAAAACAGAGAAATACCATGTGGATACATTTCAATTTTAAGTTCTATATTTTTTTTGCCCATATTAGTTTAATTTGTTTTAAATAATAAAATATAAAGGGCTTAAATTTCAACAGGTGATTAGAACTTCGGTACGGAAAAATACGTGTATACGTGAACTCATCTCAAGTCTAACCGAATCCTCAACTCAATCACAATTTCAACTCTAAATCCAATTTCAAAACAATCCTTAACTCAATTCCAAACTCAACTCAATCCCTGAATCAACTCTTAAACAATTCCCCAATTCAATCCTCACTCAAATATGAATCCTCAATTCAAGCTATCTCAATCCCAGCTCGAACCAAAAAATCGAACTCAACCGTGAAATCAATTCAAATCAACTCAATCTAACCTGAAATTAAACCATCATCTTAATTTCCAGTTGAATCCCAACTCAACACTAAATTTAACCCCAACTCAACCATCAACTCAACCCTCAAATCATGCCTAAACTAAACGTTCAAATCAATCCCTAAATTACACGATTCGAAAACAACTAAATTAAAGCCAACTCAATCAAAACTGAACCCCAAAGTCAGCCTTCACCTCTCAAACACAACACCTAACTCAATCCCTAAATCATAATGGTCTGAAGAAATTCTTGCGAACAAGAACTAAACTCAAGTTAAATCCAAATACCACTCACTCAACCCAAACCCAACTCCCAGCTCAGCCCTCAACCCTCAACTCAACTTCGAACTCAACGCTTAATTCAATCCCTACATCAACACGGTCAAAAAATTGCATGCCCAACTCAAGTCTAACTCAATCTACAACTCAACCCCAACTCGCATCACTCAACATAACTCCAAACTCAATGTCCAATTCAATCCTCAAATTAAGGTGGTTCGAACAATTACACGTATACATGAATTTAACTCAAAAAAACTGAAGCTTACTTCTAACTCAATCCTCGACAAATCCCCAAATAAATGTCCAACTGAACTGCGACTCAGCCCTAACGCAACCCTAACTCAACTTGAGCGGTGAAAAGCGCAAATTGAAAGTTTAACTCAAACATACATATATAAAAAATTGGTCAATTCGTGTGGCAGGAACTCGATCCTCTTGACTTACAGATGATTGCAAAAGCTTTGATTGACTTGAGATTACCCCAACAATTAGAACAAAATGTATCGCTGATTTTTTCAAAATACCCATTATGCAATATAAAATTGCAGTTGTTACGTGGCACACGGGCCATATTGTTTTAAACTAGAACAAACATTAACGCAATTTTACCATTTAAATGCGCAAAGTAGGAATTTAAAAACCAAACTAAAATTTTGGTCAAGAATGAATATCAAAACTGGAATGACGGTCTGCTGTGTTCGTCAAAAATAACATAATCGCATTTACGTTGTTTTGCATAAAATTCAATTTTTGAAACCTGTACGCGTTTAATTACGTATACTGACTGTGAAGGTTTCTCTAAATTTCTGTGCTAATTAAAATTACACGAAATCGAGAACGGTGGCGATACGATAAAAAATGTATTTATAAGTTTCAACTCTTAGATTGTAATTTCTTGATAGTTAATTATTCTTATAAACCCCCCCCCCCCCCCCCCCCTTTTCAGCAAAATGAAAAATTACAAATTCTGGGGAAAGGACTTTTTAATCAGTTGGCACGCTCTTTGTGGTCTATTCTCTATTAATTTAGTATTTTTATCTAAATATTTTGGTGTAACGTTATACGTTATTCAAAGCTTGGAAATCATTCCAATTTTTATATTGCTTATGTTACATAACAACGACTAGATAATATCAAATCGCAATATCGTCGTGTACGCAATCTATTTACCTAGACTTAATTGACGTACAAATTAACAAATAATATCTAATCGAAATTTTATATTTTCTTATCTCTAATTACACAGCACAACAGTCAAAATGTATCTAAAATAAAATCTACTAAATCTTACTATTTGCGGTGTGCTTAAACCGAAAATAAACTTATCTTTTTAATATTAGTTCAAGTTTTAGAGATAAGTGATGTCCTGTTTCCTATATCGTCCCTATGTGTCCCACTAATTTCTTGAGAAATAAAAAAGCTGACAATTACGTTACTCTTATTGAAAATATGCTATCATCGTATCATAAAATGGGTTGCAACGTGTCTCTAAAGATTCATTTCTTATATACTCACACCTAGACCTTTTTCCTGGAAACTGCAGAGCTGCAAGTGATGAGAACGGCAAACACTTTCATCAGGATATATCAACAATGGAGAAAATGGAAACTGCAACTAAGTTTTTAATTTCATTGTCATTTTTGTATTCAGCGCCCCAAAATGAACAAAAAAATGAACTTTTCAAACAAGATACAATAAATAAACTAAACTTTGTTGTCCTTTGCTACAGGTCAATTACGTATTTTTTACCTAATTTTCTTTGGTATACTGGCATTGATGTTTGCCATTTGCATGCAAGGCATATTTGCTACGCTTAGCGATGATTATTCCAAATAGCAATTAGATCAATCAATAATTGGATCAAATTCAGGAATGTGTTTCCGGCTATTTTTAAATGTTGAAGATCGGGGTGGTGTAATCAACTATGAAGCATCATCCAGAATTTTTAGAAAGCATGTATTGTATAGTACATTACACATTAGGTTATTGTGAAGAACGTGGTGTTATTTCTGTGGTCAGAAGGCAAACCGCTAAAGTAGACTTAAACAAAAAATGAGTTATAACTGCGACTGTATTCAAAATAAAACGTTTTTTCTCTCAGCAATATTTGGTGCATTTTTGACTATTTTTGATAAAGTTCTAGAAAAAAAACGTATTCGCGTAAGGCATTTTTAATATTAATGATTTTGGGATAACCGACAAGTCTCAAAAATCGACCTAAGTTCCAATAATAGTATAAAAATTGATTTGAAATAAAAGTTTATTTCGACTTAAGCGATTATTTCATTCATTTTTAAAATAAAAATCTGAAATTCTTTGAAAAAAAATATAGACTAAAGTATACTTAAGCGGTTATTCCCAAATAATAATATAATTGTTCTTCCCCTAAAAATCACACCGGGTCAGACTCATATGGAGTGCGATTCGGACCATTCTGTAATCGAAAGAAAAGAGAGAAAACCTGGAGTCAAAGTTCACCATCCGTGCGACTGGTATCAGTTTGTTAGAACATGTGACACTTCAAAATCGTTTAACGTCGTCGAAATGGAACAAGAATATTTTTTTTTATTTTTCTTCCGCTCTTAAGGAAGGATTTATGCCGAAAAAAGTCAATCAAGATGGAGAAAAATTCATTTGGCGAGAGGTTAAATGGTTAAGGTATTCCATAGAACACTTTGGATGGCTTGCATATAAAGCCACTCTAAACGAAGACGAACTGTTCAAAAAGTTAAATTTTCGTCGTAGAGGGATAAACACCTTCAAACTATCTGAACTGAAAAATGCCAATTGAATGCCACCTCTGTATAAGCAAAGAAAAAAAGAAAGATCTTCTCGACTTGCTTCTATTAATATATCCAAATTTTCATGCATTTTTTAAAAATTTGCCAGTAATTGATATGCCAAATGTTCATCCTGACTTAGTCGAGGACGAAGAACCCAGTGATTTTTAATTACATATTGCTTTATTCATTTGTTAATTTTTTTATTATATATTGGGCTAGATACTCGATACTCTAGCAATTCGCAACTCTTGAGAAGTTAATTTAATTGAAAGATGATGAGGCGAGAGGACTCATGTAAATTAAGCACATTTCTCCCAGTTATTCAAAATGATTAAATTGTTGAAGACTACACACCGAAACTATTACAACGAAACCATGGTATTTTTATTGCAGACGTATTGCAGAATCGGTTGCGTAGGTTCTCAGTAGGAGAAATAAAAAAAAATTGAATATCGTCAATTACAGCGCCACCTATCATGAATGGAAAAAAGTGTTTCAGCCAAATCCTACGTATTTCGAGCCGTAGAATCCGAATCTGCAATAAAAAATAGGGGTTCCTATCTTAGTTTCAAAGTTACCCCCGTCCCACCTACAAGGAGGGGGAGCACGGAAAAAAATAAACTGGTTCTCAGCTAAGAAAACGGACTTTTAATTCAAGAAAATTCACTTTTTCTTGATTTAATAGATAATTTTCTTATTTCTTTCGAGTTTTTCTTCATTTCAAGAAACATAATTCTTACATGAAGAAAAACTCGATATAAATAAGAAAATTAGCTTTTAAATCAAGAAAAAGTGTATTTTCTTGAATTAATAGTCCGTTTTCTTAGCTGAGAACTAGTTAATTTTTTTCCGTGAGCGGGTTCTAATTTTAACACTAATGTATTTTCCCCGCGGAATAATTAAATCTTGATCTCTACCATTTTCTTCGTAGAGTGCTTATTTTCCGAGATATTTGAGTGTATCAGGTTAAAAAAATCACCCGGTATATTTCTATTTGCCTTTGAAAACAGCCAACCGAGGGCAAAGAATATGTTGTACAACAATTCAATGCTGTTTCGTCAAGGTTCAATAATGATAGAATTAGCTATAGAGCTATAAATAATAATAGATCCTCCGAAAAAAAACAATTTTTAATCAAATATAATTATAAGAATATTAAATAAGCTGTACGAATATAGACTGTGTAATGCAATTCAAACAATATTTATCCACTTTGTTTACACATATGGACTACTCTCATCTTAAAGTAATCAAAATATCGGCTGATAAAATGACGCCTTAATACTTCAAACACATCTAATCATCACATTCCAAGAATTGTAAGTTGAAGTATATTTTAGTTCGATATCTTAATTGTTTACATTAGATTAGTTTTTCATTAAAATATGTGTTCTATTTTAGTTTCGTGATATAGTTGGGACCTTTTCAAATTTGCATATCGAAAACAAAAAAAAAATTGATTGTAAGTAAATATTTTAAATATTGTTAGTTATAATAAAAAATTGGGTATTCTGCAACCAACGTGTATTTGTTTTCATTTTATCAAAATTCCAGTTTCTTTTTCGTATAATATGTATACTCTCTGCTAAACTTTTTCATTGAATTTTAAATTCAGTATCACTGGAAATTTCACGACAAAAATAATGTTTCAATGTTATATTTAGAAAATGTGAATTTCACACGTTTCGTTCGACACTGTCGACAGAAATTATGTTCAGGCTGAAGTTGAAATTGCGGAAGGAGAAAAAAGCAGGGCTGTGGGGCTGTATTTTAAAGAAGCCGGAGCTTTTATACCCATTTCTATATTCCCCTAAATTGTGAAATAAATATTGTGTTTCTTTAAACATTGATGCGTAGTGTGCGCATGTTTCTGATTGCAATTGCAGCTGCTTCCTCTGCAGTTTCGAGAATGTCTTCTGTGTATTTTGCCATCTTCTTTATTTGTTGAGCTGTGGTCTCATACTTCCTTCGGATTTCCGTCGTATCTTGGTGACATAGTTGCAGCTTAAGTTGACGACGTTCTTCGTTTTTCTTCCACGTATTATCGCTAATCCATGGCTTTCTGGTATTGTCTTGGTAGCCTTCAGCACAAAGTAAAATTAATTAAAGGTAACGAAAATAAAACATCTCTTGTTCGTACAAAAGTTCTATAGCGATTAAACGTTTATTTTATTTCATCTTCTTACTTGACAGCGATTAATGCGTTCGGTTTCTTAATAATAGGAATGTCCATCCCTAGATGGCATTAGTTAAAATGAAAGGGAAATAATATTTTTAGTAATACTATAGAACTACAGATGGCATTAATTAATAATTATATAATTCAAATAATATCTGTTAATTCAAATAATTTCCATTGGTTTATCTCCATTACTGTGGCGGTAACACTGGGTAGCAAGTCTTAATGAAGGCAACTTCTATTTGTTCCCATTTTTGATCGAATGTACTGGTTTCAATTCCAGCTACATTGAGTTTAGCGAAGTTGTGTTGAGCAAGTATTGCAATCACGAAAAAAATTGTATAACAGATTTTGACATTTCTCGACGAATTAGGTTACCAGGACTCCAAAACATCGATTAGAAAAATGTTGTGTCCATGTCCTTCCAGTCATATCTGCATTTTCATTATTTTTGTTTTGGCCCACATTCTCACAAATATAAAATAGCCAACGAAATTAGTTGTCAAATTGCATAATTAGGCCCCAGAATTGTATTCAAATTCGATGCTGGTTTTCCCACAATTTTGAAATTATAATTTTTGAGCAGGTTTTAGTTTTCTCAAAAACACTTTTTATATATGGATCGATAAATAATTTTGGTTTCTATTTTCGGCCATAACAACAGAATTTCTATGAAATTTTTTTGATTCCAAATAGTAACATCTATTAATTTATCAAGATAATGATAGCCATAAATCTCTTTAATTAAAATAAAATATTATAATGGAATTTTTTATCCGAAAGTTGTATAATTTTTTGTGTAAGAATTTTTATTGTGTTAATTTTGTAAGAAAACGGGAGCCAAGAGTCAATCCACAGAAATTTTGCCAACAGGTTCATGTATAAAAAGAGTATCCAACACTGAAATTATTGTACTATACAAGTATGTATTGTTTTGTTATTATATTTTATGAAACGGTTCCGAATACCAATTTTATCTACATCATTTAGTCTGGATACAAGCTGCTGCTATATCGGCAAATTATGAAACCGATATGGACCTACGGTATACAACTCTGGAGATGTACCAAGCAAACAAACGCCAAAATGATGCAGACGTTTCAAAACAAGGTTCTTCGTAGCATCGTCAATGCTCCGTGGTACAGGAACATGGAAACCCCTATAGTCGCCATATAGAGGAAAGACATATAGTAAGAAGACTCCAAAGAACAAGGCCACTTGATCTAGTGAACTTTCCAAATTAAAATTAGTAAATAGGTTTAATTAATTATGGGACTAACCAGTGGGTTACACCCCAACAAAAGAGAATTTTACTAGAAATATAAAAATTTGTATTTGAAAGAAAAATTGCTAGATGAGCGCAGTCTCGGTATCAGTTGTAATAAATAAAGGGAAAACAAATTAGCCTGGAAGATACTTAAATTTTCACTCTTTGCTCCCATTTTCTTACAAAATTAACATAATCAAAATTCTTAATCAAATAACTATATAACTTTCGGATAAAAAATTCCATTACAAAAATTTTATTTTATTAAAAGAGATTTTAGCTATCATTATCGTGATAAATTAATAGATGTTTCTATTTGGAAACAAATAAAAAACTCATAGAAATTCTCTAATTATGCCCGAAAATAGAAACCAAAATTATTTATCGGTCCCATATATGAAAAAATCTTCTTATAATTTTAAAATTGTGGGATGACCAGTATTGAATTTGAATACAACTCTGTTTTCTAAACTTAAACATTCAGTTAAGAGCCAACCAGTGAGAAATTATTAAAAATAATTAAGAATTTTAACGAATCCAATTTTCTTTAAGCTTTTTGACATTTCATCCATAGAGATATTAAAAATTCTCTAAGTAACTCTCTAAGTAATTTGTATTTTTGGGAGTATTCGTATATTACGTAAAAATAAAAAATCCTTTGTGATCACAGTCCCTCGCCTGCAAAGTGTTAAAGTAGTTTGTGTAATACATTTTAGTAGGATAGTACAATATAGTGAAATTTGTTACAATTTAACTCAATCTTACAGTAAGTGCCTAAAAATAATTAAGCACACAGGGTAAATTTTCAAAACAAAAGAAATCGCTTTAAGGTTATATACTTTTAGAAACCCCTTTAAGATTATATACTTATTTCAAAACAAATAAAATACAAGTGTTGTAAAAAAAATCGGAACAAAGCAAACAAACAAAACCGAGTGAGATAGTGAATAAAATCATATTGAAATTCCATGAGAAAGACAAGGAAATTTTATAAATACTTCGTTGGAAAAAATGACATTTAAGGTTGATTTACATATGCGACGTGCGACGTGTGACGGGAGCTTCTAGCCAATCAGAGATGAATATTTTGACATTCGTCACACCACACGGCAAACGCCACACGTCGGGAGATGGTTTAATTTTATCTTTTCCGTCACGGTAGCACAAACACATACAAATTTTTTCTATGTCTATAAAACGAAGTAGTAGGCTTTGACGAAGCTTTTTTGAAGAACAAAAATTAAAATATGAAAAATTGTATAAAGTGTGCGTGGCGGAACTCGTCACAAATGTAAATTGTTGTCAAAAAAGCGTCACGTTTATTTCGACTTGTTACACGTCGCACGTCGCATATGTAAATCAACTTTTAAGCCGGTCTCATGAAATTAAAAATGTCAGATCTCACGATAGTGTCACAAATTTTTTTTTCTACTAATTTTACGTTTTGTGTTTTGTTAATTTTTGAGATTTTTAAAACTTTTCTTGTGATGTTATCGGTGTTTATATTGCGTATAAATGTAAACATTAAAAAAACAGTTTTAAGAAATGTCAAAAATTAGCGAAACACAAAACGTAAAATTAGTAGAAAAAAAAATTAGTATCACTGTCGTGAGATCTCACATTTTTAATTTCATGAGACGCGCTTTAATAAAGTGCTACTCCAGTAAGAAAAATTTGTTGATACTAAAATTAAAGGAAGATAAAAATATAAATTTGGTGAATGGACGAATGAAAAAAACAGCCTTGCTAGTAAAAAAATATTTTTCTCTGTGGTAGTGGGACTCCTATAAAAAGTATCAAATCGGGTATTTTTTATGGCAGTCACACTATACATACTCCTACATAAAATTTGTTTGTGATTATTTTGTAGTGAAATAAATTTTTGAATTTATTTGGATTTCGAGTGTCGGTATAAAATAAAATTACAATTTTAAATTTGTAATCTAATAAATTGATAAATATTGTAATTAAGCCTTAATTCCATTGAGAATTAAGAGACACCCAATGGAGTCAGTCAAGATTTGACTTACAAAAAAGGTGTGTATGTGTTAGTGAATTGAGATCGTCTTCGTTTTTGAAAAAAAGTATCAAATCGAGAACATCTATGTCGACATTTGGCCTTTCGACATTCGGCCTTTCGACACATTCGGCCTTTCGACATTCGGCCTTTCGACACATTCGGCCTTTTGACCCATTCGGCTTTCCGACATTCGGCCTTTCGACACATTCGGCTATTCGACATTCGGCCTTTCGACACATTCGGCCTTTCGACATTCAGCCTTCCGACCCATTTGGCCTTTCGACATTCGGCCTTTCGACACATTCGGCCTTTCGACACATTCGGCCGTTCGATACATTCGGCCTTTCGGCGTTCGGTTTCGACATTCGGCCTTTCTACAATCGGCCTTTCGTAGCTATTCCGTTATCAGTGTGTGTGTGATTATACAATGAGTGGTGTTAGTGATATCCAAATAAATTTTAATTTGTTTTTCGTAGTGATTATTACTCCTCAAGGTTGAGTTTATTCAGCCAAATAAGCAGGCTTTCTAAAGAGAATTTTAACAAGTTTTGCTTAGCGTACATCTTTATGGCTTAAGTGTTTGTACGTCACGGCTCGTATAACTATTTTATTTATTTTATTTATTTATTTATTTATTTATTGTACTTTAACAATAATTTAGTATTAAAAGGAAAAGCACAGATGGAAACAGAGTAAACGGAACAAAAGAACAAAAATAAAATGATGAAGCTGCTTCCATTAGGCAGAAAAACCTTTTAAATTTTTTCAAACAATTTCCATCTCATGCATACACATTCTATTTTGAGCAATAGCTCATTTACAATAAAATGTACAGCAAGAGGTGAAATAATATTAAAATTTAACAATAATAATAATAATATTAAAAATAAATTTCTCCAATCAAAAATATTTCTCGCACACACTGATAATTTCAATAGTTTGGCATTTTTATGGGAAAGTTTTTTTTAATTTTGTATTTTATGACGGATAATATTCCAAAAAAAAATTCTGTTTTGAGTATTAATAATAATTTATTTTTTAGATTATTTTGCAACGTGAAAATAATCGATTTAACACTAAAATTTTGTTTTTTTAAAACCCTTAGATGATGTTAACATTTACCTTACACTAAATATGGTTGGGGTCCTATGCGACCCCATTACATTTTTAAATATACATAGATATTATTTTCGTGTTATTAATAAAAAAAACTAATTTAATTTTCAAAATTCAATTTATTTAATAATTACGCAAAAATATATGTTACATATTGTATGTAAGGTCTATGTTGAACATTTAGTACAAAAATATTTTAAATGCTGCTTACAAGCAAAATTATTGCATTTCTCACATCGAATATGATATTTAGTATCCGATTTTCTTGGACATATATTGCACCGTCCACGCTTTGCCTGATTAGATCTAACAGCCGAAGAAGTAGATGGTTGACTTTCAGTCTCTGAACTCGCAGTATAAGTTTGATACTCTAGAACAATGTTTTTTGCCGAAGGACCTCGCGGTAATTTTTCTCTTCTACGTATTAGCGGTTTTATAAGGTTTAGACCCAATTCCTCTAAAAAAATTCGTCGTTTGTGGGTCTTATTTTTATGATAATTCGGAAAAATTTCACACCAAATTACGAATGAATTATACGCTGAAACATCAACAATGTTTGAAAATATCGCGACAGGCCATCGAGCTGTTCTTCTTTTGCACGAATACGATGCGACCATCTGGTCTAATGTATCAACAGCTCCCTTAGTTTTATTATAATCAAGAATCATAAGTGGTTTTTTATCTGCTCTATTACTTATTTCATCGGTTTTATGTAGAGTGCTTATCAACAACACATTTTTATATTTTTTAGGAACATAAGACAAAATTGTTGTATTATTAGAAAACGCAAATCTAGAGGTATGAACTGGAACGTTTTTCACCCGTGTTAGTAGTGTCGGAATTTCGGGTTTGTTTTTTCTTATAGTGCCCAACATCGTTAAATTTCTTTTTAGTAACATCTGCCCTAAATTGTAACTAGTAAAAAAATTATCGCAGGTTACATTTTGACCTCTCAAACCGAAAGTTAGATCAAGGACAACTCGGCAACCTTGATTCTTTTCCGGTTTGTCTCCAATTTTTCCTGTGTAGACTTGCATGTTCCAGGCATAAGACGTTTTACTGTCACAAACGACCCATGTTTTTATTCCATATCTCGCTGGCTTGGATGGAATATATTGACAGAAGGGACACCTTCCTCTAAATGGTATTAATTGCTCATCTACTGTTACATTATACCCAGGATTATAGAGCTTAGGCAAAATCTCAACCCATAGATTCCATATATCGCGTATTGGAGCGAGTTTATCATAAGTTTTTCTATTTTGCCTTGTATCTTTGTCATCGAAGCGTATAACTCGTGATAACTGCTTAAATTTTTCCAACGACATAGTAGCGCGAAATATAGGCCTTCCTAATTTATCATCCCATAATTTTAGTAGAGATTCATGGTTGGAGCGGTATACTCCAGCTAAAATCATGAGTCCTATATAACCATGTAGCTCCACATAATCAATGTTGATCCATTTTTCACCATAAATTTTAGCACCCTCCTTGTTTGTCATATCTAAAATAATTTTTTCAATAGGAGGCGGGAAATAAATTAAAAACGTGTCTTTTATAGTAGTTGCTCGAGCGGTGGCATATGAAGTCGGTCCTGGTACATTTTTTATTATATTTGATGTCGAAGTACGACCGATAAGTGTAGGCGCGATCGAACTCCATACAATATCATTAGTCTTACAAGCTAAATTGATTACATTTTCAGTTTGATTCTGATTAGTAATTTCTTCGTCGTTGTCTTCCTCTTCACTGCTATCAAACGAAGTTTCTGGTATAACCAATTCAAAATCGTCCTCACTTTCGGAAATATCTTCTTCAAAATCAGTTTCGATTTCAAACTCCATAGCTCAAAACTGACAATCAGAACAACGGTAACTTATGAATATTTGTTAGTAACAGTAAACTTTTGTTTTATTTTTTCTTACCAACAAAATAACAACGATTGTATTATAATAATAATAATAAAACAGTAATAACACTAATAAAAATCAAACACTTTTGTAAGTACCACAGAAAAATGTTATGTCTTACCAAAACCACACAATGTACTGAATTACAAAAATCAAAACTATTCGTAATTTGCTCATGTATCGTATGAAATATTCGTAATTTGTTCGTGTCACGTATGTCGTTGAATTTCGTAAACTGCAGTTTTTACTATTTCACTAAAAAAAAATTGATGAAAAGAAAGTGTATAACCAACATTTAGTTTGGGGTCTTATTAGACCCCAAACGTCCTAGTGTAATAGTTTGACGATGTATGGATAATATCAATAATTATTAACCGTTACACTCAATTATGTATAGCATCATATAAAATAATAAAAGTCAAGAAATATCACTTTGTATTGTCAATTAACAAAAGAGCCATAATAAGTTAAAACTCCCCTCGGGGTCGTATAGGACCCCAACAGCGTTTAAGGGTTAATAATTCTTGGTTATGTTTTTGTTTGCTGTCAAAATTTGCAATAAAATACTTTGCCTTTATCACTCTGATGGATTTATTTTTACTTTCTTTCAACGTCAAGTGAGCTCAGTCAATTATTCACTATGGAATTGGGGATTTGCTATTAATTTTGATAAAAAATTCGAAGCATTGATCTATCAAGAAATAATTGAGTTTTTGTTAGTTATGTTACAATTTCTGTCAAATTTGTTCTACACAATTTTCCTATAAAAAAATAAAAATTTAACGTTGTCTTTGTCTCTTACATGGAATACCAGATTTGATTTCTCTTTCCGTTTTTTTTACTATTAGTCAATTTTTCTAGAGGAATAGCACCTTCAAACTACATCACATTTCCTCAACAGATTACAAACAGTTAGCTTACATTTGCCATGAAATTTTCAGACACTCAGTTCACAAATTGAAAATTGCAATTGATATAATGATGTTGATGCTTAAGAATAAGAAAATAAAAACTACCAAAGTTACTAGAGCAAAATATAATGAACATACAAACTTAAAACTTAAAAACTAGCCAATATGAAAATAAATCGAAGGAACAATAAATTATTATCATAAATAAATGGAATAATTATTATCATAGTACAAGCAAAAAAATATTCAAAATTTGACATTTTGTAAATAACTACATGATTTATCATATTGATTTACTCATTTTAACCCAGTTTATTGTTTAAAACGCCTGTTAATTGGTATTATTATTGAACTAAACAAAAAAAATTTACGGCGAAAATGTGAAGCAAAGAGCACGAAATTTTTTTTCTTGGCTTTTAAGTATTACTTTTGCTAGTGCTTCATGTGGTCGAGATACAAATTAAACGATCGCAAACATTGTTAAAGGAACTTATTTTAATGTACCCGTTTTTATTACCACCACATTTAGCGTCCGGTTTATTTTGTTATATACGTATGTGCTATAAAAATAGTGTTATTATTTAAAGTGATTGTTAGTGTTAAAAGTTAATTTTCAGAAAATGGATAATTTTTCAGAATTATAACTATCCGTGTTTATAAATAAACATATTCGAAATTGTCTTAGACTGCATCTGATTACTGTGATAAACATTTTGTCGTCATAAAATGTTTCCATCTAATACAATTTTCACTCGATTATAAAGTGTTGCGGGCTAAATTATTATTTACTATACATATATGTACGTAGTCGGATGTAATCTGTACTATTACTAGAGGGGAAAATTTTACGATGACAAAATATTGATTACAGTATTAGTACACAGTCTTACAATCGGTTACAGATGAGGTAGCATACACAATTTCTTGATTTGGAGACCACCATTATTTACCAGTAAAAATTCCTACATCGTCATGACTTTATGTAGACGTAAGTTGAAAAAGTAAACATTTTAAATTTTATTATTATTATTTATTTGAAATCCTGCACGCGTGCGCAGAATCAAAATTGAATCAAAATGAAGTGTGTAATATAAGAAGGTTCTTATTTTTTGTTTTTTGATCCACTTTGGTGATTCGAAAGCAAAACAATTACTCACTCGGTGTATGATAATTAGAATCCATTTGTGTAGTAAAAATGTAAAAATCAGTAGAATATTTTCTTTTACGAACAGGGAATTTTGAGATATTTATCATGCACAATTCTTACAAATCTATTCTTTGGTATTTTTTAATTTTATTTTGAAATATTTTGTATTTAATAGTTTTTCTGTAAACCTTATATTTTTGAGACATTTGCAAAATAAATTGTCTGGCCCACGGAAGTTGCCATTGTCGATTTTCACTAAAATTCACTGGGACCTCCCTATTTATGAAAAACCATCCGGTCTGTTAAGGTCGGAGGCATAGACTAACAGACAGGTCGACATACCGACAGACACACAACACTTCGAAACATAATTTTTCGGACTAAGGAGACACCAAAACAGATAAACTTCCAAAATTCTCCAGGCCGAAAATTTTCATAATTACTAAACTTTATTTTACTAACTTAAAAGAAAGTAAAATATATAAATGATAGAAAATTCTATCTTGTATTGAGTCTTTATTTTTATTAAGATCGGTTGATTGACATCAAGCAGATACTGCAGTTGAAACCGCTTTCTAATTGGCATATTTAATTTGCCGTTAAACCTTCGCAGTTTCTGGGCCTTTGGATTTCCAATCTCAGCAATAATTGGCAAGCATAGCGAGCAAGCTCCGCACTCTTTAAACTCATCCGATAAAGTCACGTAAAACACGTCATTACTTAGGTGTAAGGAGCATAGCGAATAGTGCGATATCCTCTATTACTTTATAATATTATAAATGAAACAAAATGTGTGGAAAAGTTAGCAATATAAATTTGTTGTTTGTTATTTGAAATTTATTTATTTTATTTTTTAAATTTTCATCCAATTTCCCTCGAAATAATGTTCCAAAAGATAAAAGTTCCAAAAATCAGAACAATAAATAATAATGAATACCTTTCTCAAAAATTTACATCGCGTTACATTATCGTGTGGTTAAGAAACCATTCGAGTCATTACCATTGGAGTCATTCGATTCGATGTGAACCATAACAGATGTATATTCTATATTTTTCTAGGCATGCATACATTTTATGAATCATTTTTAGTTCACTTTTGATGATTTATTTGTGAAACAGAAATGTTGCGCTACTTAAATGGGTCATAATTTCTGTATCACAAATAATGATCATCCAGAAAACCTTGGATAAACTTAAAATCCAAAAATAATCTCGAAAAATAGTATGCAGGCTTCGCAAAACCTCGAATAATCTCGAAAATAATGAAAATAACCTAGTAACGAAATACATGTAAATACATGAAATGCATATTAAAATTACATCATGAAAATACAAACTACAATTTGTAATTTATATTTTAATTATTGAGTTTGTTGTAATTCGTAAAGTATTTTAATTACTGCTCCTGTGGTGGCGAGGCCCGCACAAGACTCGCAACACGTATATAATACTTCTCGATGTACCTGCAAGTTGTAAACGCGACGCAACATAACGTCAAAACTCAAGAAACTCGAATAATTCTTCGCAACTGCAACTTTTTGAATATTGTGAATTCTCGAAACTCGCCAACTGAAACTCGAAATGTCTCGACAGAGGTAACTACAACTTCCAGTGCACGTCTTCAGCAGATGTATATGCGGCGAGATCTAAGCAAGATTAAAAAAATCGATTTACAAGCTTCAAAATTAGGGTCAGAAGCCGCCACTGATACAAATTTTATAAAATTGTAAAGTTTATATTTTTGTTTTCGAATATATCTAGTGAACTACTTTTAATCTCGCGAAGGTGCTAAGTACAATTTTGATAGGGCTGCGCAGTAAGCAGAAATGATATGTGTAGGGCCTTCCACATAGCGGTACACAGTATATAAATGCATTTTTTTGTTTTGTAAAACGATTCAGATGTGGCGTAGAACTAGAGGTATTAAAATAAAACGTAAACGTAGAACGTAGTAAATAAATGCTTGGTAGTAGTAAAACTTGGGATGGAAATGGGATTCTAAAATAATTTTTAGGTGAAGTTCTGTAATATGGTTAATTAGGATGAAACTGGAGTTGAATGGTTGGCTGTTTTCTAACCGATGTCGTTGAATCCAATATGTACGATAAAAATGAATTTTTAAATTCATTTTTAGGTGAAGTTCTGGAATGAGACCAATTAGATCGAAATTTCGCTATTTTTTAATTGATTTTGATTAAATTCATCGAGTACTAGGAAGTAGGATTGTAAAATGACATTTAGGTGAAGTTTTGGAATATCGTCAAACAGGATAAACTTGGCTATTATTTAACCGATTATGATGGAATTCGATATGTGCAATGAAAGTGATGAAGTTTTGGTGTATTGTCACTTAGGACGGAACTTGGCTATTCTTAACCGATTTTGATGAAGTTCGTCAAGCAGGTTGGAAATAGGATGTTAAAATCAATTTTAGATGAAGCTCTGGAATATATATTCAATTAGGATGGAACTTGACTACTTCTTAACCAATTATGACGAAATTCGTGGGATTCTTAATATATTTTTAGGTGAAGCCAAAACTTGGCTATTAATTGGATCTAAAATTATTTTTTGAAAAACTTCTAGAATATGGCCAATTTGGTTAAAATTTAGTCCATTTCTTAATAGATTTTAATGAAATTCATCATGTGCGATAGAAGTGGAATACTGAAATGATTATTAGATGTTGTTTTGGAATACGACCAACTTGGAACTTGACTATTTCCTAATCGGTTGTGATGAAACTAGATTTGTACCATTGAAGTTGGGTTCTAAACTGAATTTTAGTTGCTGTTTTACCCTTTACAAAGATAGTATAATAGTATAATCAACGTAATTACAATTACTGTAAAAGTGATTAGTTCATCTCCATCTAAATTGGCATTTTGAAAGGAGGTCTGTAAAAATTGCATATTAAAAGCACTCGCAATTCGATGTTCTAAAATTAAATTTACGAATGCATCCATAAACAGGCTTTCGCAGTCTTTGTTACCACACAGGGTACTAACCGCCATATTAAGTGCAAGTGAACTTTTTTAGGTACGTTAAGCCTAAGGTCAACAATAAAATAAATTAACAATAAAAAGCAAAATACGAAAAAAGGCAAAGTACACCATCAACTCTTGCAACTCACGCACCGGTTCACAAGGCCAGAATTGCGATTAATTATATGAGGTTATGCGGTCATACACCCCAATGTTGACACCCAGTGATCTTTTCCTTTTCTCAAATTTGAAAAAAGAGCTTCGTAGAAAGCATTGTAACAACAATAAGTCACTCCATGCAGCAGTAAATGAACCTCATACCGGCAAAGGCGAAAAACTAGTTGAAACATTTAATATACATATGTATTGATGGTCGAGAAGAATATATTGAAAAATAAAAAGAGGAAATACATAGTTAAATATACCAGTCTCTTTCTGTCTCATTCCGCGAATTTAAAATTCTCCCATTTTTGTCGGACAATAAAATCGATTTAAAATATTTTAATCGTTGTCAATCTCGGGCTTGGATCCTTTAAATTCGTTCCCTTATCGCTGAATACTTTTGAAGGCTTTCCATAGTCACTTTCTGTAAAGTTCGTAATTCTAGCAAACATAACTTTTTTTTTTGACAAAGTTAAGGTATGACTACATGCCACCATTGTTTGGTAATTCATATAATTAAAAAATTAAAAACAAAGTTTTAACAAATTTACATATACTAAAGTAATGCCTAAATTATTCAATTAGATTGCATATTCTATACTCAAATAAAATATTGCAAATCACTATTCTAAATTTCTTGAAAATAATTATAATTTTGCAACGAGTTCGCGCTATGTATTTAGTAAATAACAAAATCAACTCACAAATTATTGTGCAATTATTATGATTGAAAACAACAGAAATGGCTTAAACATTTTTCTATAACATGAACAAAGCAGACGCCAAAGATGTGAAATTCGACCTTCACGTGAATTGATGCTGTTTTGCTTGAATATGAACATATGCAATTTTCAAAAAAAAATCCAATCTATTTTTTTTGACGTGATAATATCTTAAACCGCATCCTCAGATAATTGACACGAAATATTGCCCTTGGTCTTGGACAATTATTCATCAACTGTAAGCATTACCTTTAATTTAAATATATGATTTCTTAGATTGGTCCTTAGCTTCATGCTTCACGCATAATATTATCGCAATGACTTCATCAAGCGGCGAGGCCAGCCGCGCCGCGAATCTCTGATTTTGCAATATTTAAATGCTTGAACCACTGTAGCGAGAGAATGGCTCATCCGCTCGGAGCAATTCTGGCGTCAATTTTTGTGTAAAGAAACAGTGGAGGTTAATTTATGTTAAATTAAAATAATTAATCTCCACATAAATTTTAATTAAAATTACAAACTACAAAATAGCGATTTACAATGATTGAGAACACTGTAACCAGAGAACGTGTCATCTCAATTCGTGAGTAAAGAAACTGTGGCGGATAATTTATTTTAAATTAAAATAATTAACCCTCACATTAATTTTAATTGAAATTGAAATGTGCAAAATAGCTATTTCCAATGGTTTAGAGCATTGTAGAAAGAGAATCCCTCATCTGACCGGAGCAATTCTGGTACCAATTTGTGCATAAAGAAACTTTGACAGATAATTTATATTAAATTAAAATAATTGATCTCAACATCTTATAAACGTTATCACGCAAAACATCTACGGCCGAGTAAACGACACAGCCCACCCCGAATTTTTAATTACGTATTTTAAGCAAAACAACTTCAATCCAGAAGTACCGGCAAAAATTAGGAACACGTGCAGTTCGATTCTTACAGTTCTTCTTATACACAAAAAAAAAACAAGAGTTCAATCTTTTTAGTCATCTCTTAAATTTTTAATTAACACCATTCATACATGCATACTACATCAATAAGAAAAAGGCTGACGATCTCACTTATAATTTAATACATTATTAGATTAGACAGCAATATAATGTTAATTAAAATGATAAATCTTAAAACTATTTTAATTGTTATGATTTGATAAGTGTGGGGGATTGTGTATAACTATCCGTATGTATACTGTGCTGTGAATTTGAAGATTTCCTAATATGTATGTATTGCCAAATTTAATTAATGGATAGGGATTGATTCAAAATATTGTTATGTATTCAATAGTGTAGACGAGCATTATAATGACATTGCTAATTTTATCATTTCGTCGGATTTCTATTTTCGAAGAAATGGTCAAAAATGTCACCACTATAAAATAAACTTACATTTTAGCATCGATCTTTTAACTCAATTAAGGACACGTAGATGCTATTGTGTGTAGTAAACCTTTAAATACTTATTTTAAAAAAACATGTTTTGCTACCTTTCCCAACCTGCTCTGCGTGCAAAAAAACAATTATAAAATGGAAAGTGTCCCTTAAAAACATGCATAACTCACAACTTTTTTTGTTTTTATGAAATTCAAAACATAAAACAAAATCAATATACACAAACTCAACTAAACATAATTCTGTGTTTTGTAATATTCGACTAAACATACAGTTAGGCTGGAATCACACTATCATTTTTCTCTGACAATGATGTTTTATAAAATATTTTTTCCCGAGATAAATGACAGTGTAAGTTGAATCTTTTATAAAAGATTTCTTTTCAAATATATTTTATCAAAGTTAGCTTGGAGCGTTCAAATTACAAAATTGTCAATTAATACCAAAAGATAATCAATCACTGGAACTAAATTGTTAACAGAAATTATCCATTCAGGGACTCCAGAGTCTTATCAATCCTAAATTTATTTCAAATCAAAATAAAATTATTAAAACAGACATGCTAGCTATTATATAACTTAGTATATTCCGAGCATCTATGATTACGCCGAAAATATCACTAAAATTCGATTAAATTTCCAACCAATCGAAATATTTCTATTTAAATTTCACAAGACATTTGATGGTTTAATAGGGTACGAAACCTTATGTCTGAATTAAAAGCAAACGTTAATTTAAACGATTAAATTAAAGGAAATTCTAATTTTAAACTAAAACTTCACACTAACTCTCTTTCTTGCATAAAACTTTTTTATATGCAACCACTATCTAAAATAATCTTATTAAAATTTCGGTTTCTATAGATCATGTTTCCCGAAAGAGGCACCACGATTGTTGAAAAAGTACAGACCGTTTTCCGAAAGAGGCAGCACGATTGTTGAAAAAGTACAGAGCGTTTTCCGAAAGAGGAAGCACGTTCAAAAAGAAGTACAGAACGTTTGCCACTAGATGTCACTATACAATCAAAAAAATATTTCTGACGTTTTTCAAAAGGGGATAGTCAAAATCAATTTAATTATCACGTATTAATACTAATCACTTTTATAACCGAAACTATTTTTGTTTATGTTTACAGAATGCACAAATAAAAATGTCATACAATTTCTGGCAACAAATATTTAGTGACACCTAGTGGCATTATGTGAAAGTTGCTTGTGTTTTCGGAGTTTTCCGAAAGATGGTAGCTCTTATGGTTGTTGAAAATTTGACATTTAAACATGATCTATAGAAACTGGTGAATTTTACATACCATAAAACTATTAAATATTTCATACGTAAATTCACAATTATGACTGACCATAAACCACTGGTTTGGCTGTTCAATTGCAAAGACTCTACATCAAAAATTGTTCGATGGAGACGCCGCATAGAGGAATACGACTACAATATTGTTCATAAAAAAGGTGCAGCAAACACCAATGCTGACGCTATATCGAGATTAGAACTCCATGAGAATTTGGGCAACAGAAAATGTTCCTATCCGAAAACAATTGATTCAATTAGAGGAGGCCTGCTCTTAAATAAACAGGGTAACCTCTCCTTAAACGGCAGTTTACCGAATACTGACATTACAATAAATAACAATAAGTCCGCAATAAATCTATTAATAATATAGATAGTGAGGCGACACAAAGACTGTCGTCATTAGCTGTATTAGAGGGCTCATTATCCAAAGAGGATAAAATAATTACTGAAGTAACCCAGAGGAAACTCATCAATAATTACCATGGTATACCACAAAAACAATCAAAAATGAAAAAAAGATACCAATCTATTGGAAACGATCCCAAAATCTTCTGATAAAGAGTTAGATAAAACCATTCATTAATTTATCGATTAATTAATCGAAAATTTCCAAGAACCAGAAATTTAAGTTGCGAGAGGAACCAAAATGCATGAAGACAATGGAGATTCCTCAAACAAAAGGAACTCATAATGTCATAATTCCAAACATCAACGAAATTATGCCACTCTCAAAAGAAACTATGTTTTCCAAAAACGAGGGAATTAATAACGGAGTACATTAAACAACCTGTATAAATATGAGAGAAACCCAAGTTGGAAATTATTCATTGTGATACGTTTAGGATTAAACATTTTCTAACTATAACCGGCAAATGTTCAAAATTTGCCCTTGCTTTCAAAATTGTTTACAGGAAATCAACAACAGTAATCTCTAAATTTAAAAACTTTTTTGGACAAAATGGCATACAAGCATAAATTGTAGTCGATAATGCTGCGGAATTCACTTCCGAATTATTGACAAATTTATTGAAGTTCTTAACATCGATTCACATTTCACAACCACAAAAACCAGTACAGGGCCCGATTGAACGATTACTCACCCGATTACTCACAGAATAAAAACCTTTCAATTTCCAAATTGATGGACGAATCTTTACTAGCATATAGCTCGATTCATTCAACAACTAATTTAACTCCTTTTGATTTATACAAGCGTCAGCCCAAAGATCTGAAAATATTACCAGATCAAATTAACCATAATCCTCAAGAAAACCTTGAAAATGTTAGGGAAGATTATAATACAGTAAAAAACTTTGTTCGAGAGCACAAATTAAAAATAATATCTAACGTAATAACTAATGTCAATAAAAATAGGGAGAAACCAAAGGTAAATATATGTACTTGGTGAAACTATTTTTGAACGAAACACCATTAAGGATAAACTAACGCCCAAGTACATCAAACATACAACGGTTCAAGACAATAACACAAAAGTTATACAAATAAACGCACTGTATATAAAAGTCGTCAGTAGTCTACATAAATTTTCGACCTGGATAACAATAAACGAATCCTTGGACAGGACATGGGTAAAGCAAGAATTAGAACAGGACATTCTAAATTTTTACATACAATAGAACTAAATGATTTAAAAATTAATTTAGCATCTACCAATAAAATCGATCTAATACAAAATTCAGGAAGATCGAAAGCTTTATAAACAGGAAAGAAACGAATAAATTTGGCAGAGAGAAAAATTGGTAAACTAGAATTAGAATTAGAATAATTATCAGAGCTTCGGAGTGAAAATAATATTGTTCCGGTTTGTGGTTCAACTCCAATTTTTTTTTTCGTTTCGGTTTATTGTTCCGGTTTTAATAAATAAAAATCGTTCCGGTTAAGCTCTGGTTTAGAATCGGTTCAAAAACCGGATCAAAATTTTATTTATAAATTAATGTTGAATTCTATTGACGCGAATATAAAGGATCTAGACAAAAAAAAAACTGAACTGAGATCAATTTCTACTATGAAGAGTATTTCTTGATCTAGATTCCGTTTTGTAAGTCTAGGCTCAAGCTGGTTATCTTATAATTTGTGGGTTAGCTTCACTAATAAAATGCGGTTCGCTTATCAATGAAAATTAATTTTAACGCAGAGAAATTTTTCTCTAACTTTGTTTGGGTGGGTTGCAGGTTTCTTAATTATTAGTTTTGCCAGTTCAGCTAACTCCGGTGTAGTGATAATTTTTTGCTTCAATATTGTAGAATCGAGCTTCAATGAATTTATACATTCGAAAGTGAACTGTTTGCTTGTTAGATTCGCTTTCCTTTTCTAAGAGATGTATTTCCAGGTCTGACTAGTTTTATCGATTACAAGAACTTGTATTGTAGAACAATCTAATGTGACGTTAAAAAATTTAAATTGCAAATTAGAGAATAGATTTTTATACAAAAACCAGAATTAAAAAGATCTTAAAAACAAACAACGTGCAACGCTCTGTATAGTATAAAATATAAAATATTGGAATACAACAAAAAGACCAGTAAACACGTCCAAAAACTCTTTAAGAATAGAACTATAAAATAGCTTACAAAACAAACCATAAAATAGAACAGAAATTAAAAACAAAACAAATAACATTCCGTTAGATACAGGTTTTTATAAATTAACTTGTACAGATTGCCCTTCATTCTACATTAGCCAAACAGGAAGATCATTTAAACAACGTTTTACAGAACTTATTTAATAAAAATGGGAAAATCAAAAACGGAATCACGATTTGCATTACACACCAATAACACACAACACAATAATACTTAAATTTTGACACAAATATGACATTGTTGCACATAAGATTAAAAAAATGACATCATAGACCGTATAGAAGAGTTGGAAATATACAAAAATAAAAACAATCCATATTTATTGAATAACAAAATAGACAACACTACCAATAAAATATACGATTTAATTTTGGGCAACCGGAGCACAACGCATACACTCACATATGAATGAAATTGTAATTTTGAAAATCTAGCAAATTGTAAACTGATGATGATGGCTGTGTCTGTCGAAATCGATTTTATTTATTTAAAAAATAAAATATTACACAATAAAGACTAGAAATTACTAATATTAAAAAAAAAAAAATTAATTTATGTAAATAATATGTATATACATACGTTGTTTTAAAAATTCTGTTTTTATTAATTATTTTGTTATTCTTTAAAAATAAGTTGAAAATAAATAACTTTAAAACATTAATAATTGTATTATCATAAATCCCGTTTATTTTTTATTTTCGAATGATCATTTATTTTAGCAGCGCCATTTAAAGACGGGAACCGCTATGTAATAGGACATTTACAGGAGACAAAAAATGTTCGCCAACTTCACTGCAATTAAGGCAAATTCAAATTTTTTTTTTGTTGCTTTTAATTTTGTGACAGACTTAGGGAATATTCACCGCATGCAAGCCTACAATTAAAATTCTCACAAATGTAGAACAATCGAAATAAAGTAGGCTGAAACGAACATAAACTTTTTGTAGCCTCACTAAAAGAATGAGACTCACTACATTCTTTTTCTACGATAGTGCAGTAACCTATACTTTCGATGATGATTTTTGAATTTAAATTATATAAGAAAAGGAGCCTTTGCGTCGTATACTAAAATCGTGTGGAAATATTCTCATTACACAACGATTTCTTAATATTGCTACACGATTTGTGAAAACCCAAATGTTTTAATGGTTTAATAAATTTTTGTTGATCCGTACAAGTTTGTAATTTTTTATGTTTCTACTTATTTATAAATGTTACAGGGCTATTCTATCGTAGAAAAAATAGCGTGTATAACTCGTGTGAAAATGAGTCATTGCAATACTCAAGTGATTGCAGCCCTCGCTATCGCTCAGGCTGCAAATTTCACTTTCGTATTGCAATGACTCGTTTTCTTCACTTGTTGTACAATATACTATTACTGACATATTTTGCATTCAACTATAAGCTTCATTTTTTTTTGCAAGCTCTCTATGCATTGGATAATAATAACTGAATATTTCCTACACTGAATCCAGTTCAACAAATTGACTGTTAATAAACTTATTATTATTATTATTACAGTATGGCCATGTGGCCGTTATGATCACAAAATTATGACACGTTCTTAATATCTTGTGAATTTGCTTTTCTTTTCCTTAAATTTTTGAACTTGAAATTTCCCCAGGTGGCAATTTTTGGTAAGATTTTATAAAATTTGTACTGCCATCTATGCAATCTATATTGACTTAATAACCACACGAGTTGTAGCAAACCGTTATTTCAATTTGACCAGAATGCTGTTGTTATGAAACTTTTTAAATTTTGGTTTAAATAAATCAATTATTACACGAAAACGATTTACATACTTAAACGACATTTATATATGTTGAAATTCAAACATTTATGAAAATATTTTTTAGAAATCATAATTAAGAATTTGTAACGTTTTCATTTACATATTTGTCTTAGAAAGGAGAAAAAGTGATTTCCCATTTTTATGTGTCCCGTATGTCATGGATATTTTTTTTTCTCGTTTCTAATTCCTTTATAAAAGTTTCGTTTTTGATGTGAAAACATCTTTACCGGCAGGAATAAGTAAAAAATTTTATAGAAATCATGTTACGGAAACATATGTGCCGTACAAATAATATTGCATGTGTGTGTGTGAGTATCGACCAGAAAAACAAATTAAATAAAATCCAAAATCAACACAAAATGTACGCATCACATGCAATATATGTTACACCATCATCCGGCATTTCAAAATCATCGTGAGTCGAATACGAAAAAAAACGTAAAAAAACCGCCTACTTTATTTTATTTTGTTCTAAAAATATCTACTACATATATAGTATATGGCCGCAGCAGCAAGTATTTTTGAAAATGAAAGTCAAATACGAGCAAGAGGAGCACAAATTATGCATGTGTAGTGTAAGCTCGGTTGTAGTTTACACAAGCATATAATTTACGCAGCTTTTGCACTTATATTTTCAAATTTGTAATTCGTGAATGTTTTTTGTTTTACAATTCTAAGAAATGAGGGAAATCTAATTTATAGGGAAAGAAGGAGTTGTTTCGGTCGCTACATAAGGTATGTTATATCGATTTTTGACATGAAATATCGAATTCTGACATCGTAAGTTGAAACTCGGATATGATTTATCTAATGACTTATCGAACTATTGCCTGTCTTGTTGTAGAATTCTGACATAAAAATTTAAATTCAGACACGATATATCGATATTTTGACAACAATAACTCAAATTCTGATGTCACAAAGTTAACTTCTGCCACGGCTTATCGAATTCTGAAATGTTTTATCGAATACTGGCATAATTATCGAATTCCGGCATGACATTTCGAATTTTGACGTCCAAAACTCAAACTCTGACATGAGGTATCGAATTCTGACATCATAAAGTCAAGACTTCAGAATTCAATATATTATCCCAAAATTCGAGATGTTATGTCAGAATTCGATGTAAAGTACCAAAATTCAAAAAACTGTTAAACATCGCGAATTTTGAGATATTATATCGAATTCTGAAGTCATGAGATGATATATTAAATTCTGATAAGACCGTTCGAATTCTGACAAGACATGTCGAATTTTGACCGAATATGTCGTCAAATATTCATTTGACATAAGACATGCAATTCTGACATTATAAATTTATATTCTGACATGTCATATCGAATTTTAAACCTCGTTTGTAGAATTCTGATTTATGACATACCGAATTCTGATATGATTTACCAAGTTTTGGCATAATATTTGAAATTCTGACACGATATATCGAACTCTATAGAGTATACATCATAAATATAAATAACAAAACCTGACTGGACTTATTGAACTATGCCATGATTGACACATGTGATACATACATATATTCAGCATAAATTCAAATTCTGTCACGGCATATCGAATTCTGCCTTGATATCATGATATAACTAATTTTGACGTTGATATACAAATTCTGACATAACGTATGTAATTTTCACAAGAATTAACGAATTCTGGCATAATATTTCGAATATGTAACCTGTCGATTTCTGGCATGATCGAGTTCTGGCATAATATATGACATTCTGACATCATAAAAACAATTTCTGATATTGCATAAATCTAATTCTGACATAAAATATGTAATTCAGACAAGATAATTCGAACTGAGGCCTCAACAATTCAAATTCTGCATGACATATCAGATTTTTATATATATAACACATCGAATTCTGATATGATTTGTCTATTTCTAACATAATTTATTTTACTCTGGTATGGTGTATCGACATGTTGCATTGAATTCTGATAAGATACGTAAAATTCTGACATGATGTATCAATTTCCGGTACATGATATATCGAACATGATATATCGAATTCTGAAATCATAATTTCAAACTCTGATATTTCATATCGAATTCTCGCACGATACATCAAATTCTGACATAATGTATCAAATTCTAACATCAAAAACTCAAATTCAGACATAATATATCGAATTCTGACATCACAAATTCAAATTCTAACATGACTTGTCGAAATCTGAAACGATGATACATAGATTTTTGGCATCACAAATTCAAATTCTAACTGTGGCAACTTACAAAAGATATATAATTCTCACATAAGACATAAAATTTCGACATCATAAATACAAATTCTGATATTGCAAATCTAATTCTGACATCATTTATCGGATTATAATTCGAATTTTGGCATCAAAAAATTCAAATTCTGACATGACTGGGATTCTGGCATAATATTTCGAATATTTTACATGACAAATTCTGGTCTGTTAGAATTCTGATGTCATAAATGCAAATTCTGATATTGTATATCTAATTCTGACATGAAGTATGAAATTCTGACATGAGATATCGATTTGACATTGACACCAAAAGATTCAAATTCTGAGATCTCGATTATATTATGGCGTTTTTATATTTTATATTTTTGTGTTGGTTTTTGTTTACATATCTACATAATATGTTAAGAGCTTTAGGGTTAAGTATGTAAATCGTTTTCAATTTCGATTGATTTATTTAAACCAAAATTTAAAAAAAGTTATTTAACAACAGCATTCTAGCCAAATTGAAATAAAAGCTTGCTCCAAATCGTGTGGTTATCAAATCGATATATATATGTAGATTACATAGATGGCAGTTAAAATTTTGTAAAATCGTACCAAAAATTGCCACCTGGGAAATTTCAAATTCAAAAATTGGAGGAAAAGTAAAACAAATTCACCAAATATTAATAACGTGTCATAATTTTGTGATTAATGATGTGTGCTAATCGACTAAAGGCGCTTTTATGGTTGCCGTTGTTCGTTCGTTCGTTCATTTATCCTTCAGTCATTTTCTCTTTACGATTTTATGGTTGTTGCAAAAATCACAGAACGATTTTGTCGCCACCTATTATTTAAATATTTAACTATGTATATATAAGCATTTATAAAACCAAAGCGATTGTGATACATATTTATTCAAGTTTTTAACGTTGTTGAATATAGTTGTGTGTTGTAAACATTTTTGTGGTAAAAATTATTAAATCTAAAAATTAATTAAATTTAATAATCTGCAGTTTTATTTTTATTGTTGAAAAATAATAAATTTCGTTCGTTCGTTCGTATTTGCATTTAAAACTATAGACATCCCTTTTCATTTATTTTCAAATCTCTTTCTATCTATGTTCGTTCTGTTAAAAGTTGGAGATAAACCATCTTGCTGCAAAAATTGCAGAAGAAAAAATTCGTCATTTTTAAGTAAAGCTTGTTTCATGGTTGTCGCCGTTCGTTCATTTGTTCGTTCATTCATTCAGTTATTTTTTTATTGCGATTTCATGGTTGCTGCAAAAATCCCAGAACGATTTTGTCGCCATCTAATGTATAAATCATTAACATACACAAGAAATGTTTGTGTTGTACGTTGGTGAAAATGTTGCCGTGCGATATAATTTTTTTGCAATTAATATTTATGTGTTAAAAATCTCTAAATCCAACAATTAATTCAAGTAAATTTGGTTTATTATTATTATCGAAAGTAATTATTAAAGTTTGGTTGAAAAATGGATGATATGGAGTTGCTTCATTCAGATACGGTGATTGTGTCAATGGTTTATTTCTGGTACATTTTTTCCAACAAGATAGTTCATATCGAATATTATTGGCTCTTGCTTAGTCAGATGGAGCAGTTTAAATTGAAAAGGAAATTCTAAATAAATAACTTTTAAACTTTAAAAATATTAAATTTTTAAAGCACACAAAAATAACATGTTAAATTAACGTAAATGGCGGTCTATTTTCCAGTTAAATAAACCGATTTTTTTTATTAAAAGCCCATGAAGGCAACTAAGAAACGTTTTGCAAATAGAATTTTTTTCAGAAGGAATGAATGTTGTAGAAAAGTTTCGTTGATATCGAAAATACTTGCATTATAATTACAAAATCTACTACTTATTAATGTCTCCTTAGAACTAATTTCAACTGATTGCTACGGTTAGAAAAGGTTGCCTTTTTAATGTAGAAGTAATGAAGCATGACAATCTACAAAGATTAATCGTATATATTTTTATACTTAATAACTTAAATTTCACATATAAATCACTTAAAAGTGTATGTTAATTTTTACTATTAAACACAACACTACTAGAAACCACGTAAAACTTTATTTTTTGCCATCTTTAACAGTAATATATTTTAACTAACAACAAATAAATTCATTAACCTAAGTACATGAATCAGAAGACATCGTCACGTTTTAACACAATATACACTTTATAATAACTGCTTTCTATTTAATGTTCACAAAATTCAAATAAAATATGTTGTGAACCCGATAAAAATTATTTTGAACTAAAATTATTATCCCTTTTCATTTGTTATCCTAGTCTCTTTCTATTCATGATCGTTCTGTTAAAAAGTTGGAGATAAACCATCTCGCTGCAGAAATTGCAGAAGAGAAAAATGACGAAAGACGAGCAATTTGATTGGTTTAAAAAAATAACTGAACGAACGAACAACGAAATGACGGCAACCATAAAAGCGCCTTAAACTAACAAAACTAAATCAAAATTGAAGCGTATGCTATTGCCTCATAGGTGGCAACCAAAAAGTAAATTTTATTGGAGCTTATGCTATTGCCTCATAGGTGGCAACCAAAAAGTAAATTTTATTGGGGCTTATGCTATTGCCTCATAGGTGGCAACCATAAAGTAAATTTTCGAGCTTACTTTTCAATGGGCGCTTTCAGATCCGCCAACTGTTGGCAACATGTTAGTAAAATAAACATGTTGGGTTCTGAAAGCTACCGATACATCAAAAATGAAATGCCAACACTGTTGGGCTAAATGTCATATTTTCCATCATAGTTTGTGTGTCGATACATTTAGGTAGCAGTTACTATATTTCGATTTTGTTAGTTTTTTAATATAAAAAAAATTAAATTAAATAAAAAAAATGTAAATATATCTACATATAATTTAATATATATATATATGTATGTACATACTTTTAATTAATATTCTGACATGACATACGATAAATTTACACTCGCTAAATATTATATTATTCAACAGAACTTTTAATTTAATTGATTTTATTTTATATTTTAAATTTATTAATTTTAAATACTGAAAAACTACAATGTTTTGCAAAAGTATAAAAAATTTTGACAAGTGATCCATCAGTTTCATTCAGTCACATTTGTGATGGGAGCATGTATCATAAGATGTGATACTGATCAGTAGCGGCAACATGTTGGCGGATCTGAAAGCGCCCAATGATTTCTTATGTATCGTGAATTACGTTTGTTTAACATTTCTAATAATATATAATAATATACATGCGAAATTATCAATTATTAAATAAGCAAATGTAAAGGTATGTGTTTTTGTTGTAGTTTTTCGAACCTTTTAGTCGATTAAGGCACACAGCATAAATAATTTTTTTAATATTTTTTTGTAAACATCTTAGACATCTAACGTACACTAGTAAAACTAAAGATGAATTTAGCAAGTATTATTTTAATTTGTCAGAGCCAACTTTGATGTATTTTTCAAAATGAAAGTTCGGAAAATATATTTTAGAAATAATTTAATTTTAATATTTCTGTAGTTAATATTATTTACACTAATGTAGCCTTCTTGTATATTATTGTTTAAGATGTGTAGAAAAATTTTATATAAACGTTGTATATTATTTATGCTTTTTTCATTGAAAAACTTGAACATAAAAAACATCAATTTTACAATGGATTCCTATGGAAATCAGTGAAAAGTTATACCACTAAAAAAGCTTCTAAAAAATACGTCATAATGATTATGGCTCTATACTCTAGAAGGTACTGATTTTCGAATCGATCAAAATTTTGATCCGTGTAGCTCTTTTCTTTCTTATCATTTCATGAATAATATGATTTAGTCCGGATCAGATCAAACGTGAAGAAATGCAGCTAATATCTTAAATTTTACAAAATCAGGGTATAGTAATGTCTTCAGCAGCGAAGTGGCAATGACTAAACAAGCCATTCATATTTCTAAATAATTAATTTTTTGTTTGTGTTTTTGTATTAGAGCGGTTCAGAGCAGCCTGCTTACATAACATCTCCCGAAAAAGTCGATACGATCACTTATTGCCCAACTTTTTTTAATTTGATTTGTTCACTTCCTTATTTAGGTCTCATTAATTGCCTGGTCTAAGAATGTTCAATAAAATTAAAAATGTGTGTCAATGACTCAAGCGAACACAAAGTTAATCTTTTAATACACGAGACGTCGTATTCATGATTTTTCAATTTTTGTTGCAGTTTTACGGTTGCTTATCTGCCAATTGTTGATATTGAAATAATTTTAAGATATTCTTATACATTTTGTAATAAAAGAAAGACTGTTGTTGTTGATCGTAAAATGATAATTAAAAATAATGAACATTAAACCGCTTTTATCTCGGTACCGTTAGCTAAATATGTACAAACTTAGATTCATTCCTTATAAATAAATCAGGGGCTTATTTTATTTTAAATGTAGGCTGAACTAAAAAATATTATCTTAAAAAAATATTGTACACGCCTGTACAAGTGCATACACTTTTATCTCATTTATATCTTGATGATCTTGATTTGAGTCACAATTTCAAATTTTCAGTTGTATTTGTGTGGATTTTTTTTTTGTTTATAGTAGTGCTCACAAAATCTTATCACAACTAAAAAAGTTGTAAATATTTATTTTATTTAATTGTAGTGTAACAATTATTTTCTTATACAATATAGACAATAGAAATTAATCCAGTTAGAAAACAAGGTTAGAAACAATCCTCTAAGATCCGGCATAAATTATATCAGAAGAACTAAACTAATTAATTTATGGAACAGTATACTACAGTTAAAAAAACGATGGCCCTTACGATGGTAAAGAAGTTGATAAACGAATGTATGTGACCATAAAAATATGTATAGAATACAGAAAATCTGTTATTCGGAGCCAGAGCGTTGCACAAACTAAATGTGAGGCTTGCTACAACTACAATAAATATATATTTTTTTATTTTTTAAATTATAGGGCATAAAACAATTGAACGAAACTTATAGGGCTTAAAATTTCCAACTACCAACATAAGCGCACGCAAAAATCAGTTGGTAACATTGCAGCGTTTTCGTCAAAATAAGAAATAGATCCTAAAAATTTCGCCGATAATGTCGCCGTCCATCGAATTGATTCGGTTAGCATCATATTGAGGTAAAAAATGTGACATGTATAAACATTTATTCGTGAAACATTTTCTACACTAACCCTTAATTTGAGACCAATTTACACAGATACAAATAACGAACAGCGAAAATTATAATTGTGTGAAGTTATCCGAGGTATTCATATCAGGAAAAATAAAAATGTTCATTAAGCAATACGATTTGCATCCCATTCCAGTTTTTTTTAAATAATCGCAAAAACTGAGTCGAATACAACATTTGTAAGCATATGGGATTCGAATTAGATTGAAGCAGTATGTTGAAATTTGTACTATAGAATAATGGATAGACGAACCATATTAAGTCTATAGCGCTTAAATCTCAACATAAAACAGGGATGGGATGGAAAAGGCTTACTACATCGTAGTTACGTATCATAAGAATTGAATTAATTCGGGAAGGATTGTATTTCCTGGACAAATAATAATAATTAAAGAGGGGATTTTTGAATGCCAAAAAAAACTAAAATTTAATTATCAGGTCATTCAATACCTATATTTATTTTGGAAAACTATAATCAATCGACCGAGAAGTTTACAAAAATAGTTAGTTCGTAGTTTTTGTTTTAAACCAACATGTAATTATCAAAGTCCAAGGTATATTTTATAATAATTATGTAAATAAAAATGTGTTTTGTAATTTCATTTATAATTTTACGATCGATTTATGTAGTTTACCAATTCGAAGTTTAAATGGACACGTTCAGCTATAGCTTATTGGGAGCAATTCGGGTATGCTTCTTCACGAGTATCTAATTTATAAAGGTGGGTTGGAGATTAGGGACACACCAACTCTGGGAAATGTTGACTTATGGCGAGTTATGTATTTTACGAAACATTTTTATAACTTAACCATACGAAACTATTATGAGTTAAGATGCATTCAAAATACAAAGTTTTACTTTGTACTAAATAATATTATTTTGTACTAAAAGTAGAAATACATTTTTTATCTAAATTAAAAATATCTTCAAAAAAAATGTTTCTAGCTGAGCTAGTTCAAAATATTGAGTGGATGCATGTTCCGTATTTATTGGCTCTATATTTCTTTCATTTGGTGTTTTGTGTTATCTAGGCTAGAAATAGCTCTCAGGGCGTCAAATAAAAATTAAACAAATAAAAATTACATTTTAAATACATTAATGAATTTTCCACTTATAATGATCTGAGAGCTATTTCTAGCCTAGGTAGCTAGAGGTAGCTCAGCTAGAATTTTTTTTTTTTTTGAAAAAGATAGTTTTAATTTAGATAAAAAACGTATTTCTACTTTTAGTACAAATATTATTTAGTACAAAGTAAGCTAAGTAGGCTACAAAATTGATGGGTCCGTAATAATATGGCATCCCACTGTAAATTAATGTTTGTCAAAATTGTTGATTTTTGATAGAAATATCAAACTAGTTTATTTATAATAATAAATTAATCAATAAAAACATATATTTAATTTATATATTTGTTTGTTTGTATATTTAGAGATACCAAGAGGATACCAAATAAATTCGTTTTAAACAATTTCCCTTCAAATACTCGGAAAGATGCGGAATTTAAATTGAGTACGTTTATATTCTAGCAGCGATCTCCATTTAATAATAATTCCAGTGGCGCCTAGCGTCTATCGTGTTTGTACATGTAAAATACATATATGCAACTCCTGGGCTTAAAAAAACTATTAAAGCGCTTCATTATTGTGCCCCAGTGACATCCCACCTTTTATTTATTTTCATGTTTAATTCCACTCGCCGAATAACGGAACATACAAAGATATATTAATCATTCGTATAAAATCCATAAACACAACAACAACAAAAGTAAATATCCAAAAACTGTATATGTTTACTACGATAAGAAAGGTGACACAAACCTCTAACTTAGCATATACATAAACAAGGCAAAAAATGGATTTAATTATTTCTCTATATACCATATGTCGAGACAAACTTTATAAATTACTATTCGAACTATTTGACACGTATAACGAACATACATCGCAATATACTATAAAAAGAGAGATATTCTTTTCCACTTTGGCTAAGTCAATAAATAAAATTTAGATTAAATTAAAAAGAAAAAAAGAAAATCAGGACAATGAGAGCATTTTAGTTGCTCATCCTCACATCACCACTGGTAGTTAAAAGGCAGAGAAAAAATAAATATTTGTCTTATCTTAGCCAATTAGGAGGTGTGGAACTGAGAATGTAATAGTTGTTGTTGTTGCTATTGTCGACGACAATATTGAGATTCGTATAAATGATGATAAATAAATGGATTTAAATACGTATACGTGGTGCGTTCAAAAAGTAACGGGAACATACAGAACATACGTATGTAATATATATAAGGAAATTAGAAATTTCATTTTAACTTCTTAAGAATTACGATACAATAAAAAAATCTATGAATAAATAATTACGCATTTCATGGCAAACATTTGGGCGACGAGACTGGAAAGAGAAACTATTACGTGACATAAAATTTAGATTTTTTTACAAAACAAATCGACAAACAGTTTTAGGCAAATTTTATTTAGAACTCGACGACATATTAAATAATCTTCAACGAGTTATGCTTGTGAATTATATTGTGGTGGTTGGTATCAACGTTTCGAAGTGCAAATTACAATATCTATCTGTAAAAGATATTGTTCGTACATGAAACACTGTAACTTAGCAATAAAGAGATTGCTATTTAACGGGTTATACGCAGTTAGAAATTTTAAAAAATCGATTTTGTTTTATTGCGTTTTCGGAACGTACATACAGAGTGGGGAAAAAGTATAGAAACCCCTAAAAATCTCGCGGAGTTCGGTCAGAAGAAAAATGAGCACGGTTTATTCTTAAGTATCTTTAGTTTCAAGGTCATTTGGAGGTCAGGGTCATTAGAACCAATATTTTTGATGATAGAATTGAAAAGATGGAAACCCCTAGAAATCTCGCGGAATATGTCAAAAAAAAAAATAAGCAAGGTTTGTCTTAGGTAATTTTCAACAAGGAATTTAATGGTGAGCTTGGTTATGACCTTGACCTTCATCTTAAAGGTCATTTTGAGGTCAAGGTAATTTTTTATAGGGAAACCCCAGTTTTTGACATCGGATTCGAAAAAAGCAATTAATTGTACATCCGAATATGTATTTTCCATGACCTCCCAAGGTCACCTGATTACCTGAAGGAATATATTTTAATTGTAATGCTTAAAAAAATATTTTTTTTATTTTTTTTAATTTTCGTAGCAAATCATAAGCATTATAACTAAAATATATTCCTTCAGATGTCCTTCGGGGGTCATGGAAAATACATATTCGGACGTAGAATTGATCGCTCTTTTTGAATCCGATGTCAAAAACAGAAGTTTCCCTATAAAAAATGGTCTAAACCTCAATATAACCTTGAAGATGAAGGTGAAGGTCACAACCAAGCTCACTATTAAATTCCTTGTAGAAAATTACCTAAGACTAAACAGTGCTTATTATTTTTTTTTGTCATACTCCGCGAGATTTATAGGGGTTTCCATACTTTTGCCTCGCAATGTAAATTCCTTCTGATGATCTTGGGAGGTCATGGAAAATACATACTTGGACGTAAAATTGATCGCTCTTTTCGATTCTGTCATCAAAAATGTGGGTTCTAATTTAAAAAAATGACCCTGACCTCCAAATGACCTTGAAGATGAACGTCAAGGTCACAACCAAGTTCACCATTAAATTCCTTCTTGAAAATTACCTAAGAATAAACCTTGCTCATTTTTTTTTGACCGAACTTCGCGAGATTTTTAGGGATTTCCATACTTTTTCCTCACCCTGTATATTTGAGTATTCTCTGAAAATTTCAAATCGATCCGGTAAATATTCTTAGAGATACACTCATGAAAAAAAATTTAACGATGTAAATATAAACGTCTTTTGAAACTTTAAATGCGTTTTTCTCCAAACGGTGTTTTCAAAGTCGGTGAACACGATTTCTCAAAAACGGCTCAACCGATCGGTCTGAAATTTTAACACAACCTCCTCAGGTATATTTTCCAGGTATTGATCAAAGGTATAAGATTTCCGATAATTATTTCTATTTTTTAAACAATCTAACGAAAAAAATTTGTTTTTTCGGAGTTGCCATTTTGTCAAAAATCGAAATTTCGTCTATTCCTTCGATCAATACCTAGATTTATCTATCCACTAATAGAAAATTCTGGTTTTTTTATTTCAAATAATCCAAACCGGAGATATCTTGCTCACCGCCAGACACCTTTTTTTGGAGGATCTCCAGGAGACCGTCTACAGGAGCAGTGTAAATTAATATTTTCGAAAATAAAAAATGCCGAAATAAAGTTAAAAGTTACGGCTGCATTTGGACACTTTTTGTATTTGTCAAATGATATCCCTTTTCAGAAAAAAACGGCTTTTTTGGCCTTGCAGCTGCGTATAACCCCTTAAAGTTCATAAATTGCCTTTTCGCCGCAAGATCTAAGGGTTAATAAATGAAACGACGCTGGTGACCCCAGGGTCACCGAAGCTTTATGAATTTGCGCCTGGCCTCTCCAGGCCAATACGCCCACCAAGAGTAGTGACCAATAAGTTCCAAAACTTGTTTCCCCTTCAGAGTACTCATTTGAAAAATGGACTAGGGGTAATAAGGCTTTTCCATTGGCCTATAACTTGCAGAAATTTTAGCTCAAAAAGTAAAAAATAAAAAATAAATAATATTATACAAAAAAACTATAAGTACTACTTATCTGCAAAGTGCTTTATAGTCCTATCTGAACAGTTTTTTGTCAGTTTTTTTCCAGGTCCCTTTGCACAAGTTATTCAACTTTAAAGAAACGTCTTTACATGGGGTTCATTAATAATAATCGTTTTATTGCTCGCCCGATGCGACATATTGATATCAATTAGACTTAGGTAACCGCTGTACAATAAATCAAACTAATTGCATGCCGCGCGGCGATAAGCGACAAATTTTAATGACCCAAATGGACCAAACAAAATGAACCTTTTTCCTAGTCTAGGCCAAAGAAACTGTGAATAAAATATATTAAAATGCACGATAGATTAAACTGAATTAATCTACGGGAGATTAAACTGAATTAATCTATGGGAGCTTTTTAAGAATTTTGAATAAATAACTGTAAAAATTGTAATTGTAATAAAATTAAATAATTTTTTGATAAATTGAAAGTGTGATAGAAGGTGATGAAGGGCTGTGAGACGAATACATAAGAATTCGCTGGTTCGGGCTGCGTAAGAAGGATTAAAAGACAAATTGTTTCAGCACTAACATTGCAAAACTAGTTCAGAAAATCATTATTTTCTAAACTATTTAGAAAAATCATTTTACTAAAATCCCACATCGGAAGTTGAACACGATCGACGTAACTTAGTGTTTAATTTCGCAGGGTTAGTTTTGATTTTGTAAAAGTGTGCAATAAGAAAATTTTAAAGTTTAGATTTCTATTCTGAAATTCGATCTGACCGTCTATAGAAAATTTAATTTTTTTTAGTATTTGTCTTTTTAATTCAAAGAATAAATTTCTTTGGGTAATCGTATACGCGGGTATTTTGCTATAATAGGATTCGAGAATCGGGTTTAAGTTTTCTTCGTTTAATTGGGGACCGTTAATTGTACGGATCGACCTTAACGCATTAAAATTTGCACAGCTCACTAAAATGTTTTGGAAAAATAAAAAAAAATTGTAAAATACCAAAACAGTAAACTTATTTGCTTCACTTGAAATATAACTTTTAATTTTGCAGTCATTTGCTCCTAATGGGTTTTAGAAAATTAAAATTTTAGATGGGGAAATTGCACATTTCTTAAAAACACTTTAAAACATACATACCTACGGCTACGAGTATGTATATTCATTTTGAGAATATCTTTAGAATTATAGCGCTACAAATATTTTAACTCATTTGTATGTTAGCGGTCGGAAAAGAATTTCGCGTTATATTACTATACTATACTAACCATAATTTTATCGCTCCTTCGATATATTTTCGATAGAACAACGAACGGTATTTTAGAACTAAATTGTTTTAAAATTTTAAATTTGTAACAAAAAATTAGCGGTCGGCATTGTCTTATCCTTGCCTAATTTGTAAACATTTCCGCGTATTTTAGCTTTTTCGTCTCTGGATCCCACCATTTTAGTCATTTACATATTTTCATTTATTAGTGCCCATAGTATTTAAGTGTTACTAGTTAATTTGGAATTAGAACCGCCATATTACATAAAGGCAAACCTGTAAACTAACTGTTAATACACATATCCTGTAACCATCGACAAAGAGAAGAAAAATCAAAATTGGTAATTGTTGGCAAACGGCCCATAGATGGAACGACTTAATGACTTATGCTAATTTACATGTTCTTCAACAAGTTGCAAATATACTTGGATATAAAAATCGTAAACAGTGTTACCCACTGACTTGTACGATTTGCTAACCAATTATTACTAATGCAACAAGTTGTACAGTACACCTTGAAATAACATAAATCGTTTTTCAAGCAAAACTTGTTGCTACGAGTATATTGCTAAGGATACCAGATAAATTATATCAACAAGTGGATTATTATAAAATAATTAATAATCGATCAAACTTGTTGTAAATAACTACATAATATAGTGGTACGACGAATTTTAGCATAAGATACTATCGAATGGCAAAGAATATTTCGGGTTTTCCTGGTTTAAATTAAATTCTTCCGGCTTATTAGCAAATTTAGAAAAGATATTTAAATGTAAAAATTTATTTCCATTAAAAACAAGGTTGATTTCTCGCAAATACTTAATTTTTTTCATAAGAAAATGACTTGCTTGCTAGACAAACGAGCATTTACCTGTGAATGACGTTTGCGAGTTGTATATAAGGCATCAAATCATAAATACAAGCATATTTAGGCATATCTGATACACAATAATTTTGCGACTAAGATCCTTATTTGTAACCCCTTATAAATAGACAATTCAGGGGCGTCCAAGCCAAATGAGTATTTTTGGCAAATTTTCAAAATAACTAAAGCAATAAAACTGCGATTAGAAAAAAAAAGCCAACTGGACAACGCGCTAACTATTTATATATCCATAGCCACAAAATTTATTATTCTAGGGTGAGTGTGAAGACCACCGCAATTTTTATTCCATTTTGAGGCGGGCCGCATGCTGCAATATGTAAAAACTATTGCGGTGATCTTCACATATATTCCGGAGTGATAAATTCTTTAGTTCTGGATACATAAATAATTACCGCGTTGTCCAGTTGGTTTTTTATTCTAATCGCAGTTTTAATGCTCTAGTTATTTTGAAAATTTGTCAAAAATACTTATTTGGCTTGGACGCCCCTGGATGATGGCAACAAACAAATACAAAATTTTACTTTTTCTAATGATTTCATTTTAAATTTGTAATGTTTTGCTTATGGCATTATAAAAATCCAGTTTCATTACAGTCATGAAACCAGGTACCTGTGCAGTTTAGCTTCGAAATAAATATGTATGCCCTTGCCCTTTGGATTGTACGGAGACTGTATGTACTTCTTGCGGTGTTTAATTGTAATTGATTTTCAGCAAACCGCTTAATCATTGAATCAATCTTTGCGAAAAAATGTACATTCTCCGATAGACTCAATAAGTCAAAAATTGTTTAATTCATCAACAAATAAAAGACATTTGGAATATTTGATACAAAACACGCTTTCATTTGTAAACAGATTAAAAAGGATGTAAGCCGATTATGGCTTTTTATTTTGTTCCACTTATCTAACTAGATTCTCTTGGTGTAATATGATTCAATCCAATTCAAAAGCCTAAATCACTGAGCTGGCGAGTTACAGTATTGCCAGAGCTTTGAGTGCATTGGTTTCCAGATTATTCGAAATTTTCGAGGCTTTCATTAGATACTTTTTGAAGTTGCTCGAGGTTTTCGAGGGCTATTTATGGGTTGCATGATGTCTAGATGGGGTTTTTTGATATTTTCCAGATTATTGAAGTTTGGATTTACAAATTTGCAGATAATTCCAGATTTTTAAAAATTCGATTTTAGTAGTTAATTTTGGAAGTGCTCTACATGGACTAGCCTATCTTTCTTGGACCAACCCATCTTTCGACATTTGAAATTGTCCGGATGAGCACATCTTTAAGTAGAGTAGCATTACTTGCTCCTACTGTTTAGAATTTTACAGATTTTTTCGATTTCCGTGTTGAGATGCTAACGGCATAATTACAATTAATTTGATGTTTACAATCGTGTGAAGAAATTCTGATGAAATATCAAAAAAGAAAACTCACAGGAATGTTGACGAATATTTTTGAAGTATGTCCTTTCGTAATTATGGATGAAAGAAGAAAAAAGAAAACAATATCAAATTTGTTATATTCGTTTCGTTTTCTGTAATAAACGTCAAAAATATCAGGAAGGTGAGATGTTATTTGGGTTAAAATACCTATTTGTGTCAAACAAATTTGCGTGATCTTCAGGGAAACAATTCTCAAAAACTAGTGTTTTGTGAGAAAAAAAATTTTTGGTTTTGCTAATTGGCATATTTTGTTTATTTGATCCAACGAAATAAACGTGCAACTCTCAGCTTAAGCGAATAAGTTATGCGGGTTACACAAATTTGTTCTGCACCGAAAGAAAAGTTTTGCAATTTTTAAATAAATTTCAAATTATGCCAACCTCAGGAATTTTTTCAGTTTAGGCTTACGTTAGATTCTTTTCCTATTAACCAGTTCATTTTAACACATAATTCTTTCCTTTTTCCATGGTAAGCCTTTGTTCTAAATGTAGGCCGAGATATTTAGCGTTTTGCTGTTGTATGAATTCTTCATTCTTGTTATTTAGTCTCAGTGATGGACAAGTAAGTTTGCGAAGTGTAAATGTAATGTGTGCCGATTTACGCTCGATGATCTTAGTTCTCCATTTAGTTAGCCAGTTTCCTATTTCGACCAAATGCTCGTTTATATTTGTTGACGCTAATATATTGGTAGGCATGCCTTTTGAAAGACCCGCATGAATTTCATATAGTAGTATATTTTCTAACATTTTCTAACCAGCAGACAATATTTAATGATTTTAGAAAAACTTGTATAAGTGCTTTATGCTATACTTTATCAGAAGCTTGCGCAATAATCGCTGCAGAGCAGTACCCGTTTTGTTTGTAAATATGACTCTATGAACTTGTTACCCGATTATTTTTTCCTCATGCAGAAGAGGCTTGATTTTATGATGGAGCATTTTTTCGAATAGCTTGGTTTTGTTTCAACTTTACCAGGTGTTGGAATCATTATGATTTGCAAAATTTTCCAGATTTTAGTCAAGTAGCCTGTAGATTCTTCCAAAGATTTTAACTAATTTTTCACTTATCAGATCGTGTCCAGGAACTTTTTTGACGTTTATGTGTTCCTTAATCATTCGCTCCTGCTGCATCAGGTACCAATTCTGGACTTGCTCGTTAGGTGTAAATACTTTTCATAGATGTTTAGCAATTATGTTCGCTTTATTTGCATCGCTTCTTGCATAGCAGTTTCCATCAGAAAGACGAATCGGAGGACATACCGAAAGGTGATATTTCTCAAAGCAATCTTTACCTAAGTACATTGTTCAGAAGATTTCTTACATGACCGACTAGCCTTCTTATGACAAATACAACATTTTAATTGTATGTTAAACTTCTCTGAAAAGTATTAGCCCTTGCTAACTTCTACAAAACTTCCTGATTTTCACTTCTTAAAGAGAAGTTTGGAGGATTCGATAAATGTGCCAATAAATCAATAACAACCCTTGCACCAACGAGTTCCACAATAAACGTCAAAAGCGTGACAATATCGCGAAAAATCGTTTGTATGGATTGTATCGAAAATTCACCACTGACTCGATTTGTTCAGCACCTCTATATCAATTGTCTGAACGATGCTGTTCTATAAGATAAATTAATGGAGATCTTTCTTTAGGTTCTTCCTTCTGTGCATTATAAGGATAATCACTTTGACAGTTCAAATTTACTATTCCGAAATTTCCTGAGAGGACTTTGCATCCGCTTTTTTTCTAATCCAGTTTGCACTACATTTTGTGAATCGGGTTCATTCACAACTTGCAAATTAATTGCCTCACTTTGCAAATCACTTTGATTATTTATTTTGCCACCCGCATCGCTTTCAAAATTTAGGTTGTTTGATGTTATAGCATTTTTTTTTTTTTTTTTGTGAGTTTCTTCTCCAGCTTATTTGATAACACTACATTTTTACTTTGACAAGAGGCCGGTGACATTGAAGCTTCCAAAAATGCATTCAGCTTCCAAAAATGTCCGCTATGTGGCCGCGACGCAATTCACTTAGTCAGTGTGTGACTGTATGTATGTTATACTAACTTACGTGTACGAGTAAATATAATTAAGGGTACACCCACTTATTATCAGACAAAATATTGGCTCCTTGTATTTTGTTCGAAAGATGACGGAAATTAATTCCGCTCACGTAAATGAAACCAACACATACATGAATAAAAATTTGAAATATGAACTAATCGCGTGCAATCCCCCTCCCTGCCCCTGCATCAGCTTCTGATACCCGTAATTATTCACTTGCGGATGAAGGCAAATATTTCTGCCTGAGTTCTTTGCAGATGCGGATTTGAACATTATGGACTAAAAGTGTATCCGCAACAGATTAAAATGCGTTTTATGACCCATATTGTAGTCTTCTTCTTTTGAATGGGTAAAAAAAATGGTTGTCGAACATGATTTTTTTTGCTTTTGGTTTTTAAGATACGTTGGGATCATTTTAAAGATAAATGAATAAGAATTATAAAAATGGTACCATGTTTCATTTTTTTCGTTTTAAAAATGGCCGCTGAAATATTATTTTTGAATTTTCTCCAATTTGCATGTTTTTTTTTATTGACTCATACCAAAATTTTATTTTTATTTTACTAATTGTTGAACCTAGTGTTTTTTTCTGTATTCAACTAGTTCTTAATAACTAATTAATTTATAATATTGGTTAAAAAAAAAGATTTTCAAAAGATAAATCAATATTATGTATTTAAACGATTTTTTTTTTGAAAACGTTTATATGCTGTCTTTTTAGAATGTTATGCACATTGAGGGAAATTAAAAATATTTCGGCGGCCATTTTGAAAAGGAAAAAATGCAAAATGGTACCACGTGCCTGAAACTTTTAAATATTAGACATCCCAAAATCGCGTTCTATAAAAAAAAATGTTTAAAAAATAAAAATCATAAAATTAAAACATGACTTCTTAAAATTCGTGATATGACGTATATATAAGCATTTTATTGTGAAGTTCTACTTTACCATAAATAAAATAGTCGATGTGCAACAACTATCTACATATTACGAGGTATGATTAAAAAGTTCGCGTTTCGAGGATAACACATTGTTATCCCCATCTTTGGGAATAGGAAGAAATCGCACGAAAAATAATTGTTACCCATTTGATATAGTAATATATGAGGATAAGTTCGTACAGTGTATGCGGCTAAAATTGATTAAAAATTTTCTATTAAAAGTTGTACCCCTCCCCTCATTTACGCAATATTTGGACGTCACCAAACCATTTTCTTTAATACTATTTCCATTAAATCTGATATTTTACGTTCATGTAGGTATATTGTATTTTTGGCTTTTTAATTAATTTGGCTGCACCTTAATTTTCCTTTATCACGTCAAATAGAAACCGGTTTACATCTAGTTTGCTAACAACTTTATCATCATAATATTTTGTATAAAAAGCACACATTCTATACTATCACCCAATATTGATTTGAGCATAAAATGAGACTTTTATTTGACAGTGTCTCTATATATATTAACTATAGAGAACTTGGTCGTATCGTAAGTTTATTATATGTAAATAAAATCCGAAAATATAGTAAACAAGACGACATTCGCCATCAAAATAATTTATGCGAATGGATCGGGGGGATAATATTATAGAAATTATTTTTGGCTTTAAGTAAATGTTCAATTATTCAGCTGACAGAGAACATCATACCATACGGTTCCAGTTTGTATTTACAATTATTTACATTATTCATTTTGACCATGATGACCCTCGTAGTTAGAAATATAGATACTTTCTATATCATACTACACATATATAAAATTCATGTTTACACTAATCTTAAAATAACGTAATATTGAGCGACATTTCTAATTAGTTTCATTACTCTCTTTAAATGTGGTATCCAACTAAAATAATTTAATTATATCAATTTATATGATGTCATTTCTTTTGTTGTCATACATTTTCAAGTTTATATTTTCATACCCAACCTTCCGCACAAAAAAAAATGTTAAGTTTTTGAACAAAAACAAAAAAAAAATGATGAGCAAAATACATGTATTAACTAGTTGGATAAATCTTGTTTAGGGTAGTTGAAAGATCAGGGTACTCTAACTATAAGAGCAATGATAGATCGCGATTTAAATTTCGTATTCATTCTACGCTGGTGACAACAGCAATGTTGCCATACAACGGAAAATTTACTATGGATGTTTTTGGTGTTTTTTGAATAAAATCGATTATATTATGAATATAAGATCGTAGTAGTCGTGCAGTAATTTTCTACTACACATATTTTTCATAATATATCGAATAAAATATTCACAATTAAAACAATACAATTTTAGAAATTTCATAAAATTAACATATTTAATACTTTTGGTCACTGTTATCATTTATCATATTCGATTTTATACAACAAACAACAATAAAACCTAAACATATGCATATGTAAATTTTCTAAATTAAGAAATAATATATGGCAACATTGCTTTTGTCACCAGCATCCAGCATGGAATGAATAGTATAAATTAAATTGCTTAAATGATCGACATTTGAATTTAATGTATCGTTCTGTGGTGATGTTGGATTGTCAAGTAATCCAACTGTGAGCCTTATAAGGCCAAAAACCATTCCATTACGTCCAGATTTCACTAAATGCAAATAGTAAAAAAAACATTTTATTTTGATTAATACGACATTTTGTGTTCCATTTTTTTATAATTTTGATTATTGGAATGTTCTACACACAACATCAGGTTTATAATTATAAATATTCCAGTTTTTAATTCATAATTTAAATTATTTAAATAAATAAAATCGCATTTTGTCAACAGCTTACGTAATCTTTTAAAGAAAGAGAAAGCGATAGAAATTTAAATTGCTTCCATCATACCTTTTCTAGTTGAAATATCGTGTTGAAAGATTAATACCAAGAAACCTAATCTTAAATCTTAATAGTATATTATTCAACGAGCATATTATAATGATAGCTATTATTCATGAAGATGAAGTTTACGTAAATCATCTGAATGAATAACAACCATTATATGCGAGTAGAATACGATACTTTGTCCACGACCGACAAATATCATTATGTTTTATAATCAAATCCTTTAAATACTCTTCAAATAATTTTCGTCGACATTTTAACGTCACAGTTTAATAATAAGGAAAATGGCAAGAGACTACTAGATAAACTAGCAGTGAATAATGGATATCATTATAAATGATGAAACAAACGTATAATGAACATATTATACGTTAGTCGTGGACAAATACATTTTGTACTTCAATTTTGTCATTATTACTAGGTAATAATAAGAAATTCTAGTTTTTGATAAAAAAACACATTAGGCATTTTCGGAAATAGACCAAGGTAACTTCATAGTAAGTTTCAAACATTAAAGTTACCCATCTATTTACGAACGATCAAAGTAACTTCAGTACTGAAAAAAGTAACTTCATGAAACAAACGCACTCAAAATTCTATCTTAGTTTTTTGTATGTGAAAGGTAACTTGAGTAACTTTGTTACCAACATAATAAAAATTAAAACTTACTCTGAAGTTACTTTGGTCTATTTCCGAAAATGCCTATTGACAGTGTACCGGTTAACACATTCAGAATTGCATTAAATTGGTTTCCGTGGCAAAGAAGCTACTGTGATTGCTTCCTATTATTTCAACTAAAATACAAAACAAAAACCTACATAATAAAAGAAGTTGAGATGATGACCACTCTACTACCTGTCCGCTGTCCTGCTAGTTGGTATAATATGTACAAAAACTTAGTATGCTCCTTAAAGAAATAAAAAATAAAAAATTTTTGTTTTAATATTACGTTTAATCTGTAAATGTTTATAGATTTTACTACGTAATGTTATCAGCGCGCACAATAATATTTGTACTTATATAATGTGTGGATATCGCTAAAATGATGTGCTGTTTATAGTATGTATGCGAAAAAATAAGTGTACAGCATATGGTAAATGCACAAAAAAAAAATTTGCTTGTGACGTGAATTTCTCCAAAAAAATATAGCTCGGCAACACGTGAAGATTTTTTATTGTTATATGATAGTGTTGTGATAACGTGTTTTTCTTGTTTCGAGATAAGAAGGTTAGTGATAAGGTTAAAACTGAAAACTAAAACTATTTTTTTGTTTGTGTATGCATTTTATATACATGTAGTTAGTAGGTTTATGTATGTATTGTTGTGCGTATTACTAATGTATAAGTATAGTAGTTTGTGTAGTGTTAGTAACTGATATGAATCAAATGAGTAAAATTCTTTTAACTGAGAAACATTTTCTCAATTTAGTATAAATTTCAAATTAAACATTTCGGAAGTTGATAGTAATTTCTCGATATATGTACATATGTTATATATATGTATGTAGTACAATACATTTTTGGTATTAATTTAATTTTTCTTTGTTCATTTCTTTAGTGCCTCAAAATTATTATACAGTGGTATAGAAAAAAGGCAGACAATTTAATTGATCGCCTTTGAAATTTTATTTTAACCCTATTAGACCGGTTTATTATTAATTGCGAATTTACTGCACGTATTGTATTTTTTTTGGAATTTAATAGTACGTGAATTAGTTTGCCAAATAAAGGATTATAATATTTGTTGTAAAATCCCTATTTTGGATGTCTGTCAGTTCTCAAGTAAATCACTTTCGTATTTCATCTAAATACTTGCCATAGTAAATAATAGTCTTCGCGTTTTGTATCACTAAAAAATCTAGGCTAGGAGAATATGGCGACCTAGAATGTAAATATTGTCAGGCACTAGAATGCGCCGTATTGAGCTTACGAATGAGATACTCTAATGATAGGTTGAATAGAGTTTGACCTATTGAGTCTCCTTGCCGAACTCCAGATGTTACCTCGAAGGCATCCGAAATTATATGCCCTTTGCATATCGAGTCATATATTAAATGTTGGCACATAGTCACCAATTTTGACTGTGCCTAGGTAGGAGAAGACGTTCCATACAATGTTCCTCTTAATGCTGTCGTACGCCTGTTGATTGTCTACGAATAGACTGGTGCACAACAATGTCTTTTTCAACCACTTCTCTATTGAACTTTATGGACGAAAACCACATTGATAATCAGAATCACCAAAGATCTTCTTGCTCTAAGTTGATCAAGTTTGAATGACTACGTTTGCCAAAACCTGTGTTTAGTAAAGCTTTACCGCAGCAGTTATTGCAGTTTAACCAATCGGTAGAATAGATTTTCGCCGCCATATTTGAGCATTTCGTTGCAGATACCATTCTCATCGTCTTTTAATGGAAGGAGTGGTGGTGTCATCCCGAGACCCGAGGTTGTTATAATGTTGAAGTAAGAGAGGAAGGTAATGCCGGTTATTAAGAAGCGAGTAGAAATAATTCTGCCACATTTCGACGACGATTTTAGCATCTCCTGAACTTGTGAAAGTATTTAATTTTCAATCACAATATAAAGTCTGTATTGTATGGCTTCAAATGAAAACTATAATAGAAAAATATTTTCAAACAAAACACTAATAAAACAATGTTATTAGGTTTAGTTGAATGCTACGATTTAATTTATGATTGCTGTATTTCTGCAACACAGAAACTGGGGTATCAGCACTTGGTTCAAACCAAAATCGTTCAATAAATTTCTTAACTACTAAACATTTTGACAAGCTTCACTCAATGAAACTTATTCAGCTTCATGTACTTGACAAAGTGACAAGATTTTGTTTATTACTATTCCATGATACTGGCGCACCGAGCACAAAGAATATACGACCACGAATTGACTTTCTATTTGTTTTATCCTGGGCAAAGTTAGCATCTGCATTAATAGTATATGTAGATGCTAACTTTGCCCAGGATAAAACAAATAAAAAGTCAATTATGGTCGTATATTCTTGCTTTTCGGGCCGGACAGTTCCGTGCAGGTCTCTAGTATACACATGGTATCTCGAGAATGGATTGTCCGATTTGGCTTTTTTCGCCATTCTGTTTCTAAGGGCAAGGCGAAGAATTGAAAATATTTTCAAACCTGCACGTCAAGAGGATCTAGTTCTTGCCATACGAATTGACCCAAAACCACCTGCTTAGATAAATCTGTGGCCACAGCTACTATGACAGCTTAAGTCAACTTAAGATAAAAATTATTATCAATTTTTGACGTTTTCTATCTCTCCCCTAACTAACTTCACTAAACTTGACGTGAAGTGCAAGCCGTAGTAGCTCTAGTTAGCATAAGTGAAAAAAAATTTATTCAATTTTTTTTAACTCTCTAGAAAAATTATCAAATTTGACTTAAGCTATTAGGACTTGTGGCCACAGAAATATTTAGGAATTTTTTATATATTCTGGTTTAAAGAAGGAGGTGGGCATTGAGTTCGGGTTGAGTGGAAGGTTATGATAGGGGTCAGTTTGCGCATGTGGCTTTCGAATCGAGTTGATTTCGGGATTGGGTTGGCCGTTAATTGTGGAGTTGAGTGCGTTTTGGATTGCGTTGCGATTGAGTTGGAGGTTGTTGAGTTGCAAATTGAGTTAGAAGTTGAGCTGTATATTGAGTTAAGAGGTTTAATTCGGGATTGTTTCGGAGGTTTAGTTAAGGCATCCAGTCTCATTCAGATCGAAACTGAAGTTGTAAAATTCTTCATAATTTCGCCATTCATAACAAATCGTAAAATCGTAATGATTATCTGGTTATTTACCAGAAGAACTTTAAAATTCAAACTCAAATATCGTATTTATGCGTCAAATAAAAGAACCAAAATTGAAATTATGAAGAATTTAATATGTATTTGCGTACAATTCGCTAATGCTTAAAGTACATGTTGCTTTCTATAAATAGAAAATAGTCAATCATGTAATTAACAATTCAGTCGCTATAACCTGATGAGATTGACTGGAAAATAATTAAATTTTTCGTGTTTCTCATTCAGATCGAAACTGAAGTTGTAAAATTCTTCATAATTTCGCCCTTCGTAAAATTTTAGTCCTAATATTTTTTTTTTAATGTTTTAATTGTGTAATTTTCTTCATTTGTTTAAATAAATTGTTGTATAAATTAATATTTTTTTGTTCTGAAACGATTTTATTTGTAATTTTACCGATGCCATTTTAGTTGCAGTCGTTTCACTTGAATCGACTTCAACAATATGAATTTTCTTGCGACGTGACATGACTTAAGTCACGTCACCTGAAGTGACACGACTTTGGAAATTGGAGTGTTAAACTAGTTTATACTTGCTAAATAATTTTTACTTAAATATTATTGTTATTTATGGAAATTTACTTGAATCTCCCTCCTAATTTATAATTTTTGCTAAAAGCCTACATTTAATTAAGTTTTTTCATAATTATTGGCGCAAGCGCCTCTGCCGTTGACATCAATTCATTAAATTCATATTTCTAATTTCAGTATGTTGTACATGTCTTGGCTATTCAGTTTTAACTAACTTATTAGCTACATAATTCTAAACTATTCAGTTTTAAGCCACGTATTAATTCCGGATCATGTTACATCTAACTACAATAACTCTCGAGTATACATACACCTCAATTACCTTAGTCGCATCCTGCATCACGCTCAATAACCGTCAAGTTTAAATATTCCTTCTATAAATCTTACACGACTACTATATAAAACATCATATTGCACTGATTTTTGACGACTCCAAGCAGAGCCTTCTAGAGTATAGAGCCATAATCATTATGACGTATTTTTTAGAAGCTTTTTTAGTGGTATAACTTTTCACTAATTTCCATAGGAATCCATAGTAAAAATTGTATTTTTTAGCTTCAAGTTTTTCAATGAAAAAAGCAAAAATGTTACAAAATGTTTATACAAAAGTGTTCTACATATCTTTAGCAGCAATATACAGGAAGGGTATATGGGTATTAAGTAAATATTAATTTCAGAAATATTAAAATTAAATTATTTCTAAAATATATTTTTCGAACTTTCATTTTGAAAATACATCAAAGTTGGCTCTGACGAATTAAAATAATACTTGCTACATTTATCTTTAGTTTTACTAGTGTACGTTAGATGTCTCAGATTTATACAGAAAAATACTAAAAAAAATTATTTGATCACAAAAAGCATGTTCGTTTGTGGTGAATTAACTGAACTGATATTGAGTTACTATTCCGATAATTGAGTAATTATTCAGATAATTAAGCTACTGAAGTGAATTGGTCGTTCGTTTGCTACAATTCAGACAAATGTCAAATTGTTAAAAAGTAATTGGCGTGCGTATATTTGTAAAAGTAATAAGTATGTATAATGTTTATATATATATATACATATATATATATATATGTATATATATACATATATATATATATATATATATATATATATATATATATATATATATATATATATATATATATATATATATATATATATGTATATAAAATTACAAATACTTACATTGTGATTCTTCATCTATTGAATTGAATTCTCATTTGCAAAATCTTCGTAATTTGCGAAACTGACATATTCGATCAAATCGTCATCCATTATAACAGGAAAATAATTTAAAATTCTCTAAAATATCCTGGCTTCTTCGATGCGTAAAACAAAATAATGTCAAAAAACAACAAAAACAATTATCTGAATTATCTACACAAGAAAAATTATTAATCAGATAAATCAGTAGCTCAATATTTTTAAGTGAAGTGAAGCATACCAAACGAACGGGCAAATTACTTCAGTTAATTCAGTAAATTCAGATAATTCAGTTAATTCACCACAAACGAACACACTTAAAATTATGACACGTTCTTAATATTTTGTGAATGTGTTTAGCTTTTCCTACAATTTTTGAACTTGAAATTTCCCCAGCCATCTATGTAATGTATACTGAATTAATGCACATGATTTGTAGTAAGCTTTTCTTTTTAATTTCACCAGAATGCTGTTGTTATGAACTTTTCATTATACTTTGGTTTAAATAAATCAATTGGTACAAGAAAATGAAAACGATTTACTTAAACGACCTTCATATATGTTAAAATTCAAACATTTATGAAAATATTTCAGAAATCATAATTAAAAATTTGCAACGTTTTCATTTACAAATTTGTCTTAGGAAAAAAAGTGATTTCCCATATGTTTTATGTGTTTTACTATGGAAATTTTGGTTTTTTCCTCGTTTCTAATTCCCTTATAAAAGCTTCGATTTTTAGATTATGGCTTGTATAATCAAGGTTGCTTTGCTCCAAGTCATTTCAAACACTTTTTGTAAAAGCTTAAAAACAGAAATAATTAGAAGTATGTATTGAGAAAAACTAATATTTGTTCCCATATTTTTCTCCATTTTTCTGTGCTGTAAAGAGCTATTTGAGCCGCGGGTAACAGTTTTTCAGTCATTCAGCCGTTATCTACACTCCCAAGCAACTAAATCGATTTAAACCTTCAGCGCTCACAGAAAGGCGATTTTTTCCAAAACTGCTCAACCGATTTTTACAACACTAGAGAATATTTTTTTGGAAAGCCTGATATTTTTATTTTAAAATGACACTATTTCCATGAAAATTAGTTCAGTACTCTTTTTTATAATGAATTTTGAACAAAACGCAACCAAAATTGATGATTATGAAAAATAATATTGGGGATATTTAAATTTAAATTACAACAAAAATTCAAGCAAAAGAAAAACAATTTTATTGTTTAATATTTAATATTGCGCCCCTTGCGTCTATAATGGTTCGCATGCGGTTCTCCATTAACCTTATTAAGGTTTCGACAAATACTTGGGAGATTGCACTCCACTCCTCACCCAACGCAATCTTGAGGTCACTGATGTTAGATGGAAAGAGATTTCCGGCTCGGACCCTCCGTTTTAGTTCGACCCATAAATGGTCAATTGGATTCATGTCTGGGCTGAGGGCTGGCTACCCCATCGTCTCGAGTCCAACCTCAGCCATGAACTACCGAGTGAATGAAATGTTCCTCTATATGTCCTGCGTAAGGCACTACATGATCCAAGAGAATGTCCTCGATATATCGTTCAACGGTTAGACCTACTCTACGGCATCCACCAGGTACAAAAACCAGATCTGTTTTTCCCTCAAGCAATATGCCAGCCCACACCAAGCAGCAAAGCCGCACCGGGAGTGCACTCATAAATAATAATATATAACTAGAATCATTCTTAAGATATCGTCGAGCCGCGTTTAATGATTTTACTTTCGTTACCGGCCGTTCATTTGTTATCGAGATATAAATTAAAATGTGAAATAAACAAAATTTTCAGTTTTCCTTTTTCTTTGATTTTCACAAATAGAAATATTTCTGTAAATACCTTATTAAGGTTCCTTTTACGGTTTTTGTTCCATGCTATTTGGTTCTGGTTCTGGCGTTATCGAAATATAAATAAAAACTCCGAAAAAAATAAAAATAGCCTTCTACTTTACCATTATTCTCTACTTCAACGGCGACGATTTTCATGGGAGCGATATGAAATCCCGCATTATAAAATCTCGCATTACAAAATCTCGCATTACAAAATCACGCATTTCAAAATTTTGCATTTCCAAAATCTCGCATTACAAAATCAAGCAAAAAACAAACAACAAGGATAGACTTGGGAGAAAACTTGTTGATTTTTTTTTAATATTATTCAGGGAATTATAAAATATTTTAATTCAAAACAATCTATTTCAAAATAATTTATTCATAAAACTATCCCAATAATATATTACGCGCAATACGCTTCAAAAAATTGTTTTTTTTTTTCGTTTTGATTCTTTTAATAATTGAGCTGTTATTTTTGAAAGTGGCATAAGTTCATTTTTCAAAAAAATTAAGTTAATGATAACAATAGACAAATGACAGTACATATAATCTTTCTAACGGTAGATAATTTATAGTTAAAATGAAAAAAAATGGTTCCCTATTAATAGATCATGTTTTCCGAAAGAGGCAGCACGATTGTTGAAAAAGTACAGAGCGTTTTCCGAAAGAGGCAGCACAGTCAAAAAAGAAGTACAGACTACAGAGCGTTTGCCACCAGATGTCACTATACAATCATAAAATATTTCTGTCGTTTGTCAAAATCAATTTAATTATCACGTATTAATAATAATCACTTTTATAACACGAAAATATTTTTGTTTATGTTTACAAAATACTCAAATAAAAATGTCGTACAATTTTTGATAGCAAATATTTAGTGACACCTAGTGGTATTATGTGAAAGTTGCTTGCGTTTTCGGGGTTTTCCGAAAGATGGTAGCTCTTGCGGTTGTTGAAAATTTGACATTTAAACATGATCTATACTTGTGCAATAAATAAGAAAATTCAAAATCCAATATATTTTTGCATTTCTTGTTACTCTATTCTTTCATTATCTCGTTTCAACAAAATATGGACTTGTACCACTTTCAAATAAAACAGCTCAATTATTCTTTTTATATTTTAATTTTTTTGTATAAGTTTTTTTGTTTTTTGGTGTTTTTTCACCGCACATTGTACTTTTTCGATCCGCTCCTCTGCTAAAATACTTTCTTTACCCAAATCTCCTAATAATTGGTATATGCCGGCGTGTCGTTTTCCGACTATCACTGTGAGACGTCGGTGTCTCGCTTCTACGCTATTTTGCGTACGTGGGAATGTCTCTGAACCAATAATATTTTCACCGATAGCCCAAAATTCGGGCTTATATCTCGGCCGTTGACTGTCTTCACCAATATATTTTTTTTTAAGCTTATATAAAATTTGTTTAGCGTATTCGTCATCGAAGTTTCTCCACATGCTCTGGTAATAATTTAAGACTTCATTTGGTAGAACGTGGAACAAAGGCTATACTTTTAATCATCCTTATTTGAATTGAAAAATTTTCCTCGTTACCATATTTAGTCACTAGTCCTTCTTTGGCCAAAATGAAATAGGCATCCCTTGAACGAAGCTTTTGGGAAAAAACTTTGGCCGACGATAATTTGTCTTTTCGAAGGCACAAACTATGCGTTCCGGATTAATATTTATTGCATAAACTAAGCAAATTTTTCCTAAATTATAAAATAATTGATCGTAAACTTTTTTGAATTTTTTATAGTTATCGTTCCCATCAAAATAATCTTCTCTCCATTAAAATAATCTTCATTCAATATAAATAGTTCTCCTTCAACGTAACGGAGATTTTCCGAAATTTTAATAATTTCGAGATTTTCAGGTTTCTTAAGTTTATTTTTACGGGCCCGGTGAATTTGTATTTTTTGTGTCATTTTTGTTGGCAGGTAAACACGTGAGTGGCTTGGTGTATTTATAACAGAATCTCTCAATATATGAGATGGTATTGTATCTGTATTCTTAGCACAATGTTTGACGTCTGAATTTGCTTGTGCGCAACAATCTTTTCGTGTGCTATGGACTCATGAGAATGGTTCGCAGTATATTGTTAAATTTCGTGTTCTTCTCCTTGAACACCAGTTACCACCCGTCCTTTGCATAAATTACATTTTTGCTTGCTGCAAAAATAATTGTAGGTTTTTGCAGTTTTCTGCATATATCCGTCGACAAATAACTTTTTTCTCCTTTGTTGGTCGTGGTAATGAAAATATTCATAGTAATAATCTGTATACACATTATTATATGTAATATATTTATGGTGGTATATTTTGGAAAAGAAAGAAATATTCACCTTTAGTTAGCTGCTAATATATATTTAAATATTATGTTTGAGTATGTATACTGATTTGTTATCAGTTCAAAGATTAAATGTTATTAAATTTTTATCTGAGATTTTTAATTGCGTCTGTTGATAGCGTATTTATTTATTTATTGTTTATCAGCCTTGAGCCTGCTTAATCTTACATTTCCCATTAAAATTTCCCATACAGTTAACCTCGCATTACAATTTCCAGTACATTTATGTAATCGCGCGCGCAATTGCATAAATATACGGGAAATTGTAATGCGAGATTTTGAAACGCGAGATATTGAAATGCGAGATTACATACCCAACCCGTCTTAAAATTTCTGGACAATTTCGACCTGTTACAAAAATTTTAACATAATATTGCAAACCAAAGTCAAGGAACCCAAAGCAATATAAAAATTATCAACCTTTATTGCCTAGTCCTCAAATAATTTCAAAAATTCCGATATGTGATTTTGTATTACCAGTGGGAAGTACACATTTCGTTAATAAACATGGAAGCTCGATTTACGATGATATTTCTACTATTACATCTGTTATGTATCTGTCAACAAAACCACATCGAAACATTTTTGGTGATATAGGGCACTTTTATTAAAGTGATCAACTGTTTCCCTAAATTTTTTAATAAAAATCAAAAATAAATAATTCCTATAATTAATTTGCCGCGAATTCTAGCCTTCCTGACCCTTGTCTTATTCCACCTAATATTTCGCAGTTGCTAAATTATTGCAGACATTAATGCCAACAAATCATCTAGCTCTGACAGCCCTTTCTTAGCCATTGAGCTAAAAGGACTAAGCCCTAGGGTTCCATCGCTTTTGGGAGCACCGATTTTCAATTGAATACTTCTAAATCTGTTCAAGTTACAGTACTATATTGTGAACACCCAGATGATCTAGAATAAGCTTTAATTGAACAATGTTTGCATTTTAAACTAGTTCATACTAATTCTTCCAGGAACCAAAAACATTATTATAAACTTGGCAACATTATAATTAGCGATTGGAAATTATTAAATTAGAAAGTTGTCAAGTTACGTTAAGATTTTTCTTCATAGAAGAAAATTAGCCTGAGGATTTTTAAAATTTCAACGTATCTGAATTCATAGAGTGCAGCGGAAGGTCGATATTATCTGACAAATCTATCCGGCTTTTGAATTATGCTTTATGGATTTGCTTAAGTATTGCGTGTAAAATTGCAGTGGTGGCATACCATTTTTCACTCTTAAGAGAATAAAAAGTTGCCTGAGGTCATCGCCTTTCGGGCAAAGTAAATTGAATAATAATTTTAGTGTAATATCCTTAGAATCCGATTTCTTGGAAAATATTGATGATGAAGAGAGCCAATTTTTTATTAGCTCAGGGCAGAAAAGGATCAAGAAAGGCTGAAATTCGCTTCAACTTGTCACTCAGTTTAGACCACTACTGAGGGTTTCGACGTGAATCAATCGGTGATTTAACTAACCTCGCCAGCAGGAAGGCACAAGAGTTTAAAGTACAAGTTTAGAGCAATTGTGCTTCCTAGTAGGCTGGTTTCTTAGACTACTTTTTTACCGTAAAATCCTCCTTCAGCTGGAAGCTCCCCATACCATTATACTTCCGCCACCATGTTTAACTCAAGTTCAGTGATGGCTTTTCGCTACACCATAACTCGCCCAACTGAACCAAAAACGTTAAATTTATTTTGATCCAAGGGAATAACATTTTTCCAGAACGCTTTGGGCATATTCCAACCGCTTTTTAATATTTTTTTTTCGACAAATATATTTCTTTGCGTGCAGCACATCTCATGTTTATGCCAAATCTTGCGTTTTGTTTGAGGTTTTATCGCTACTTTTTCGCGTTGATAAACTTTGGCAGCGATCATTGGAGCACTAAGCTTCCGATTCTGTTTTATTTCCCTCCCTATTAGAGACGTATTTGACGGTCGTTCAGCTTTCATTCAGCAACCATCTCTCTAGGGATTTGGTTTTTTGGAAGTTCTGGATGACGTATTGAATCGAAGATCGCGGGCGATTAGTTATTTTGGGAATTTTCGATAAACTTTTAGCTTCAATCTCCAATTTAATGATAACTTTTTTTAACTTCTCCACTAATTTTGATACGAGAATCACAAATTTTTAATTAATTGGACAATATTTCATTCACAATCTATAAAGTACGATTAATAAATTTTTACGCAAAAACAATTTCGCAGTTTACCGTTAGTTGAAAACAGGAGTACAAAAAAGAAAAAACTGATAAATTATTAATGTAAATTAACACTAATTTTAACAAAAGTGCAAGTGTTTTACAATAGACTGTTTAAATAGTAAGTCATAAGTATCAATCATGAAAGTATGTAAATTAATTTATAGCACATGTTAAATGTAATTGGAGTTTAAAACAAGCAAAACTGAAGTTTTTCTTTCATCTGTTATTGATTTTATCAATAGGGCTCGTCACGAGCTTGCGTATTTCGTAATTTCGTAAATTTAACGTCTTTTCTGATTGCTTTAAATTGTTTCCCCTAAATAACCAAGAAACATCAACAATAAACATGGCTCCGGGAATTTCAGTCAAAAACAGAAAGGAATTTCAGTCAAAAATTAAAAGGCAACTCAGTCAAAATAATTTTAGACTGAAATGCCTTTTCAGAAGGAAGTTCAATCAAAAACCTAGAAAGGCATTCAAGTCAAAACTATTTTGACTAGAATTCCTTTCGCATTTACGACTGAAATACCTTTTGAGAAGGTAATTCAGTCAAACAATTAAAAAGGAATTCCAGGCAAAATTGTTCTCCGGAAATTCAGCCAAAAACCATTCAGTCAAATAACGAAAGGCATTTCAGTCATAAAATTGTCCATACAAATATTATGACTAAAACTCCTTTTAAAAAGGATCTTCAGTCCAAAAAAAAGGTGTTTCGGTCAGAAAGCAGATTGACTGGAATGCCCTTTGTGTTTTTGGATTAAACGACTTTCTTGAAAAATATTTTAGTCATAAATTTTTGGACTGGAATACCTTTTGTTTGGTTAGTTTTTTGACTGAAATGCCTCCGTAGACCTATATGTTGGCTCCGGCCCGAAAATTAAAAGGCAACTCAGTCAAAATAAATTTAGACTGAAATGCCTTTTCAGAAGGAAGTTCAATCAAAAAACTAAAAAGGTCCAAGCTTTTTTGACTGAAATTCCTTTTGTATTTGTGACTGAAATACCTTTTGAAAAGGTAATTCAGTCAAACAATTAAAAAGGAATTCCAGACAAAAATGTTCTTGGGGAATATAGTCAAAAACAATTCATTCAAAAAACGAAAGGAGATTCAGTCATAAAATTTCGGGTACAAATATTATGACTAAAACTCCTTTTATAAAGGAACTTCAATCGAAAAAAAGATATTTCGGTCAGAAAACAGTTTGACTGAAATGCCCTTTGTGCATTTGAACTGAACAGCCTTCTTTAAAGGTATTTTAATCATACATTTTTGGACTGAAATACCTTTCGTTTGGTTTATTTTATTAGTCGCATCGTAAACAATTGATCGTGTTACAATTGAACGTGGGAAGTTGATCGTAAACACAATTGATCGTGGAAACTATTGTGTCGAAAGACCGAATGTTGCTTGAAAGGTTGTTTGTATCGAAATTGATTCTAATATTTATGTTTTACGTTTCTTTTTGTCTTATAATTAAAAATTAATTAAGGGTTGGCTACCTTATCTAGAAAAAAAAAATACAGAAACTGAAAATTCCGAAAAAAAATCCAGAAACAAAAAACTCATAAAAACAAAAATCCAGAATACTAAAATCCAGAAACATAATTATTAAAGTGCAGACCAAATTATAATTAACATTTATAAAATGTCTATCAAATTTGAGTTTTACATAAAGTTCTTAATATTTATGATAATAGAAATTGCTTCGTCAACCTTTCAGACACAGATCAAAATAACGCATCGCACATATCGCATATACTGATAGTCTAAAAAAAGGGGTTGGGCACGTATCATTGTTTTTCAAAAGACTGTTTACAAAAGACTTTCTAAAATCTTTTCTCCAAAATCTTGTTTTACAAAATCTTGTCACCAAAAATTTGTTTGGATAAAACCTTGTTTTCAAAATACATAAAAATGTTTTTATTAGTCTTTTATAGATTTTACATTAAAATAAAATGACATCGACTAGCCCCTCCGAGGGGCTTTAGATTTGAACTTCGGGGGACGTAGGATCCGGGAACAGCAAACATGTCGCACTTAGGAGCGGATTATATAAAATCTATTAGTGACACCTACTAAACAGCAAAATAATTGCACTATTTTGTTATGCAAGATTTTGTAATTGCAAGATTTTAAAATGTAATATTTTATATCGACCCCAGAAACACCATTTCACTAAATTTCATGAAAATTCGGCCTTTCGACTCATTTGGCGTTTCGACACATTTGGCCATTTGACATTTGGCCCTTCGGCCTTCCGACCCATTCCGCCTTTCGGCGTTCGGCCTTCCGACATTCGGCCTTTCAACATCGTTCGATCAGTCACAAAGCCAAATGTAATTCCAGTAAAAATGCTTTGACTTGAATGCCTTTTTTGTTTTTTGATTGAACTTCCTTCTGAAAAGGCATAAATGTCTTAAACTATTTTGACTGAATTGCCTTTTAGTTTTTGACTGACACTCCCATCTGTTTTTGACTGAAATGCTTTTGAATGGGGCGCCGAAGCCAACATATAGGTCTACGAAGGCATTTCAGTCAAAAAAAACCAACCAAACAAAAGGTATTCCAGTCCAAAAATTTGTGACTAAAATACTTTTCAAGAAGGTCGTTCAGTCCAAAAACAAAAAGGGTATTTCAGTCAAACTGTTTTCTGACCGAAATACCTTTTTTTTAGACTGAAATTCGTTTTTAAAAGTAGTTTTAGTCATAATATTTGTATGCGAAATTTTATGACTGAAATGCTTTTGTTTTTTGACTGAATTCCCCAAGAACAATTTTGTCCCGGAGCCAATAATCACACTCACAGGCCATGATACAATAATATTACAAGGTATGCTTGACAGCTAAAAGCACGTGGAGCGTGACGTCACTCAGAGTCAATTTGGATATTTTTTTGTGAATTGGTTTAGGTTTATAAAAATATTTTTAGGTTTTGGAAGTGGAAATAAGTTTCAACGATTGTACACGATAGAAAAAATACAAATCTCAACCAAACGGAGTCAACGTTACGAAATATATTACTGACAGTGACGTCACTAAGATGAAATATGGCGATATTTCGATTGGTTGGAACATACCTTGTATATTCATTATACCATGTTCACAGGCTACTTATTTTCGTAAATTCTTCAGGAGTGTGTTCATAAACTCTACATTGCATAATAAACCAATTTAAGTAGGTATGATCAAGCGCATGTATTGCTATCTCTTTCACTAAAAAATGCTGTCATTTGGAGCTTTTTTCTTGATATACTTTTTTTTATAAACACTAGTTCATAGCAAACAAAAACAAATCGAATTGTTTTGCGATGATAGTTTTGGTGAAAATTTTGTGAAAACAACGAAGCCTTGTGATTTTATCGCACCGAATGACGATATGCGCAAGAAAAGACGAATTTGAAACAGCTGTCAATCATACCTATTCAATTGGTTTATCATGTCTACATTGTAACAATATTGTTACGACTGTCATTCTACGAGTGATGTGGATCTTAACGTTAATGTTACAAACGTCAAAACAACATTTAAGTGGAATATCGCTGCAGATAGCATGAATTGCAAAGTTAAAAAATATATATCATAAAAAACAAATTATAAAATCCGAATAGATAAAATTGCAGATACAAGATGGAAGAAGAAAATAATGAAATTAGTTCTGGTTCTGGCTTCATTAATAAATTCTATGATTTTTTTGAGAAAATAGTTAACTGCATTTTTGTCGATTTTGAGCTATGAATGAAAATAACTCGACAATTATCTAAAGTTTCAAAAATAAATTTCAGTTTTCCAATATTTTCCTTCAGTTTCCTGGATTCATTTGTGTTTGCTGATTATTCATTTTACTTGGTTTTTATTCGCCTTATTGTTGAGTTCTAACAGATAAAAAAGCATTATTCAGTAGAGTTGTAAATGACGTTTAAACAATAAGGGGAAATTTTGGTTTAGGTGTATGAACAACAAAAAGCATGTTGCTGTGTTTACCATCGAGGTTTTTGAACCGTTTAAAACTGTCATTGTTAACAATATTGTTACAATGTAGAGTTTATGAACACACTCCAGCGTATCGTGACAAAATTATTATTGTGATTACTTGTGATTTTTAAAAATAAATAATATGGATGAAAATATTAAAAAACGGGCAAGAATGTCTACAAAAAATGGTAAGAACAGATGGATATATTGAATTATTTTTAAAAAAATAATTCAAAATAATTTAGAAATTGAAGCTTGTATTATTAGTAGTGCTTACACAGAGAGAAATCATATCTCGTATTATGAATAAGGGTATATAAATTATGAATAAAACCTTTTGATTTGGCACCGTGAATGACCAATTCACAATAAATGTTTAAAATGCATAGTTTGTGAATAAAGACTTATTCATTATGAATTATATTCATAATGTTTCAAAAATAATATGTACCTATGTTTAGTTATTCATCTTTAATGAAAAATATTGCATTTTTATTTATGAAATTAACTCATGAATTAGAATTACACATATTACTTTATTGTTTTATGCTTTGTATTGCAAGCTTATCTACTTCGTATGGCTTCAATCATGAATCGGTGGATTATTAAGCATCTTTATTATGATTTGTATAACGCATGACTTATACGTATTAATATATTCTTTTATGCTATAATAAGCAGATTTTTCGGCTTTATTATAGACAATATATTACCAGTAATGACATTCACAGTATTTTCGATTTGGCACAAATCAGAAAAATACAGAGGCCAATCACCATAATATATCTACTGGCAAAAGTAGAAATATCATTACTTCCTCCCTAAGCTTAACAATTTCCTGGAATTCTACATTTTTTGCGTTTAGGAATTTTTTTTACCTGTAACTCGGATGAAGCTGAGAGAATATTTTGGGTTGGTAGACCATTTTTTTAAATTGGCGGGACATGGAGAGGAGATGAGACATCTGGGATACTCGGACAAGAATGTCCGAAATACTTAGCTGTAAATTCATTAATATTGAATAACATTTTTGGGAGTCCTGGATTTTATTTTCTCGATTTCGGGGGCCGTGGTATGAAAAAGTTTGAGAAGCACTGCGCTAGAGCACAACGTACGTCAATTAAACCGCTGATTAATTTATTTTTGCTACTGCTCATTTTCATAAAACTTTAGTTCACATAGGAAAAAGATTTCTAAGGCTGTGTGCCTAACGTCGATTTTTTTGACTAAATTTTCGACTTTTTATTTCAAAACAACATTACACTATTCTCCACCAGGCGGCCAACGAAAAGTCTTCTCGTGAGGTTACTTTTCAATTTAGTTGTCATTTATAGAAAGGGTGCTTGGATTAATCGGCGTTTTGTAAAATTTAAATTTGCACTGTGTTTTGTAGAATACTAACGGTGCTTAGTATTCAGTTTGTTCACCATTATTATTGATAATTATATTTAGCGCAATTTACACGACATAAATCTTTTATGGAAATATTGTACAAATTACAGAACCAGCCTCATGTTTCAAAACGTTTCTAAAATATGTATCATCCTCTGTCTTCATCTGGCCAAATGTAATCAGGTCGTAATTGTAAGCGTATGATATTGATAAAATAGAATAAAATGAAAATTTTGACAAATGAAATTAAAATTTTTTTTATTCACCACAAAAAACAAATTTAACGCAGTCGACACCATCTATAAATTTTGTCAAGTGATGTTAAAATAACGTCATTCATTAACATTCAGTATTGAACGTAGTTCAATAAATGATGGCTATTTACGGCTTGATACTGGACGGAGTAAAAGCTTTTATAATTTAGATATTTATCGTGCTTATTGACAGGGTATTTAATTCTTATATGACATCTGTCAACAGCACCGATAACATTAGCAAAGATTCAAGTTTTTGCCCTTGTGCAAGCTAATGGTTTAATAATATGCCGAATATGATGTGTAAAATAATCCAACATTTTATGTATGATAGATTTTACATGTACATACAGGGTAAGGAAAAGTATGGAAACCCCTAAAAATCTCGCGGAGTTCGATCAAAAAAAAATGAGCAAGGTTTATTCTTAGGTAATTTTCAACAAGGAATTTAATGGTGAACTTGGTTGTGACCTTGACCTTCATCGTCACGGTCATTTTTTAAAATTAGAACCCCTATTTTTAATGACAGAATCGAAAAGAGCGATCAATTAAACGTCCGAATATGTATTTTCCATAACCTCCCAAGGTCATCTGAAGGAATTTACATTCCAAGGAAAAAGTATGGAAACCCCTAAAAATCTCGCGAAGTATGTCAAAAAAAAAATGAGCAAGGTTTATTCTTAGGTAATTTTCAACAAGGAATTTAATGGTGAGCTTGGTTGTGAGCCGTCATCTTCAAGGGAATTTTGAGGTCAAGGTCATTTTTTATAGGGAAACCCCTATTTTTGACATCGGATTCGAAAAGAACAATCAATGGTACGCCCGAATATGTATTTTCCATGACCTCCTAAGGTCACCTGAATAATGATTTCCTATGAAAATTATAAAGAAACAAAAAAATTAAATTTTACAAGAATTAAGAATTAATTTTTTTTTTATTAGAAGCATTATTACAATGTTCTGTATTTATAATTTTTTTAAATTTTTTTTAAATTTTCATAGCAAATTCCGCATTCGACGTTAAAAACAGGAGTTTCCCTATAAAAAAATGACCTTAAAGATGGACGCCAAGTTCTCAAGCAAGCTCATCATTAAATTCCTTGTTGAAAATTACCTAAGAATAAACCTTGCTCATTTTTTTTTGACATACTCCGCGAGATTTTTAGGGGTTTCCATACTTTTTCCTCGCAATGTAAATTCCTTCAGATGACCTTGGGGGGGGGGGGGGGGGGTCATGGAAAATAAATATTCGGACGTACAATTGATCGGTCTTTTCGATTCTGTCATCAAAAAAAGGGGTTCTAATTTAAAAATTGGCCTTCACCTACAAATGACCTTGAAGGTGAAGGTCAAGGTCACAACCAAGATCACCGTTAAATTCCTTGTTGAAAATTATCTAAGAATAACCCTTGCTCATTTTTTTTTTTTGACCGAAATCCGCGAGATTTTTAGGGGTTTCGATACTTTTTCCTCACCCTGTATACTAGAGACCTGCACGAGCCAAAATATTTCATTTGTATCCGACCCGACCCGAAGTACAAACGGCCCGACCCGACCCGAGCCCGATTGATTTTTGTCATTATTACCCAAACCCGGTCCGACCCGGATTAAATTTTATTTCCATTTCCCACCACCTGTCTGAAAGAAAATTTTAAAAATAAAACTCTTTTAACGATTTTCGTTGCTCTTGCTACTAGTTTTGTTAAATCATATCGAAAACACAAAAATTTTAATTTTATCACTTATTGTTATTATTATTTTTATTTAATTCAAGTTACACGTTCATATTACACTTATATCTACATATTAAGAAGTACTTTACTTTTTTACATTGCTATGTAAAAATAAAATTGCATCGACGCTGTCGCTGCTTAAATTGGTTCGGCGTTCTTGCAATACCTGCTCGGCTACACTAAAATTTCTTTCAGATTTGACACTACTTGCTGGAATACATAAAACGTGTCTAGCCACTTTGGATAAATATTTGAATTTTCCTTCGTGATTTTTAACCTTTCTTTTCGGGTGGTAATTACAAATAAAGTAATTTGTGTCAAGTTTTGGATTTAATTCGTTTGATGTGTGAATGAATTTATTTCCTAAAAATCATATTCGATTTACGTAAATCAAATTAAAATTTTTAGGGATTTACCAAAGCAAATACGAAAATAATTAGGCCCGAGTCCCGACCCAAGGGCATGGCCCAAACCCGACCCGAACCCTAATATATTTCTTGATACCCGATCCGAATTCGAATATAATTCTTGATACCCGACCCGATCCGACCCGAATATCGGGTCGGGCCTAGGCCCGACGGGTAAGCCTTAGCCCGTGCAGGTCTCTACTGTATACATACATAGTTATAATTTTATTATGAATAAAACGCTAATGATTAAATGCGGTGCATTTTGAATGAATTTCAACTGTCAAAATTTTAACTAATTCACACAGCAAATTCTATTTTTTAATTCTAAATTTTTAACTAAAATATTTTTAACATATTCACTCATGGCCTAAATGCAATAAACAGTCAAATTAATTAATTATCTCAAAAAACAAAAATAATCACAACAAGAATTTTAAATCAAACAACAATCATAAACGCTGAAGAATTTACGAAAATAAGTAGCCTGTGAGCGTGTTTATTTTTGACATTTGCTTATTTAGGGGAAATAATTTAAACCAATCAAAAGAGGCGTCAAATTTACGAAATTACGAAATTATACACAAATACGCAAGCTCGTGACGAGCCCCAATTTTCGTTAACCGAGTGGTGTACGGACAATTTTTTGAGACAGTGGAATTATACGTAAATAAATGCAGCTTAGCTCCTGAATTTTTATTTTCGGTATATGTACAATACTAGAAAACCAAAATGATATAGAGAATTCATGCCCATTATTTTCGACGTTTACGAAACTATATCACAGTTGGAGTGGCTCTTTACGCCAAATTTTTAAAAAGTGGGATAATTCCAATTAGGGCTGAGAATGCTGTCGAAAATATATTCCATTTATTCCAATTCGTATTTTCTTTGTGAGGTCCCGAACAAATGAAAACATTCTAAGATTCATTCATTGTATGTTATGTAATTACGGGCCCCCAAAATGCATAGCCCCTAGGCAAGGATTAATTTACCTAAGTGTTATTCCGCCTCTGTATTAGACACACACATACACATACAAATACACTTATCAATAAACACACATACCGCATACACATATGCAGATACACGCATAAACAAACCCACACATATGACAACATCTTTCTACTGTAATCACTAGAATGTTGCTTCTAATTTAAGAAATGCAACGAATTATCTTTAGTAATTATGATTACGAATTAGCAAAATGCTAAAAAACTAAAATGAAAATTTAATTTATTAATGCATCATCATTCCGAAAATTCATCTGCCACTGTATAAGATAAAAAAAATTTATACAATTATTACTCAAATGAATAAATTAAAATAAAACCAAAAAATGTAGATAATTGTTGCAAAACACGTACAAATCCATAAAAAATACAATGTCATAACTACAAACTGACGAGAGCGTTAATTCCTGTAAATTTATAAAGAAACCCTAAAACGACATAGTAACCCCATAGTAACCGATAACACAATATAGTACGTTTAGCTGCATGCAAAAATATTAATTTTATATGGTACAACACTAATGCATAATCATGATATAATACAAATATTAAATTAGTGCGGTGGGCCAGGCAAAAATTACCACCAATCACCAAGTAAAACGCCAACTGTAAGCGCTTCAAATAAAAAAAATGCAAATTATTTAGTATAAATTTTGCAATATCAAATACCAGTATTAGCCGGTATAAAAAAATGTTGGTATCGTAATTAAATTGGTTTTATACGTTTATACATTATTTATACGTTTATACTTTTGGGCATTTTTTATGTCAGAGAAGACTTTCCGTTTTAATTTCTGAATCTCTCATCGTCTGAATCTAAATGAACTGTCGTAGAGCAGCAATAAGCAACAAGCAACATACACATAAGTAGCTATGTATTATATTATAGTATAGTAAGAGAAAATAATAAAAAAGTAAAGAATGGAAAGTTTAACAAAGTGAGTGAATAATTATTTTTCGTGTATTTGTTACTTTTTAATCTTTAAAAATATTAAAAAAATAAAAATTTTATTTAACTGAATAATTTCAGTTCTAAACTACTTAGTAACGGTTTGTACTACTCCTCAAATTCTTAGTGTTGTTTTATTAATGGTTTTACACTGTATCTTCTTTTAGTTTTTGTTGTTTTTTGTTTCTTTTTTTATTTATAAAATAAAAATATTCTTTTTAATTCTATCTGATTTTTGAATTGAAATCAAGCAACACGCGGGAGAATATCAGTTTAAAAAATAAAATTAATATTTAATTTAAATTTTATTAATTTTTTATAACACATTCAATTCACAAACAAAATGATTAATAGTTAATTTTTTTGTAATAAAACTAAAAAACAAAACATAACAAAATTTTGTGGAACATAAAAAGTTTAATTTATATGAATTTAATTCTTTTAAATTTAATAAAAGTGCATTAAGATTCGTGTTCTTTTAAAGTTCTTTTGTGATTTATATAAGTGATTTGTAATTTTAATTTATATTATTTAAATTAAAATTAAAAGTGATATTTTTTAGTCTGATACAAAAAAAAAAAAAATTAAATTAGAAAATGTCAAATAACAAAACAACGTATAATGTTAGTAAACCACCAAAACAATATCAAGAGCCTGTTTACGATTTCCCAGTGAAACCGGACCCATGGACATTTAAAAGAGCTCTTTATGATGAAAGGGATGGATCATATTTTGGAAGAACACCAAAAGCTTGGGGTAAGTCTAACGAATTTAAGTGGTAAATAGAAATTCCCACCTTTAAACAAACCCATTTATATTTTCTAACAGTTCTTTTTTTGTGACTTTTAAGTCAACACTAATGAAATAATAGATTTCAAAAATTGTGTAGTTTGAACTTAAACTAATAATGTGATAAAACTATTGATAAAAAATTGGAACATGAAATTCTTAATAAAAATCTTGATTTTAGTGGCTAGACATTTTCGAATTAAAAATAATTTAAACAACATGGGCCAGCAACACTTTTTTTTTTTTGCAAATTACTCAAAATAAAAAAAAATTCTGCAGTTCAAACCGATTTTTTCTGGTAATTTCAAAATATTTATACAATCTAGTGATTTGAAATTAAACTTTTATATACCGTGTTTCATATTCGGTTAGTAATTAGTTGATTCAAATCCAATTGAATATATCCGGAATATATTAGAATTTGGATTTTTAATTTTTTTGTTTCAAATTTTAAGGTGAAATTTGTTATAGTGGTTCGGAATTATGATGAAAATAGGAAAAATGCTTTAGTTTAATATAAAGTGAATTGCATTTTAGCAAAAAATTATTCTCTAGTTCAAATCGACTTTTACTAGTATGTAATAATTTCAAAATATTTGATACTAATCTTAGATTATTCAAATCCAAGTGAAAATTGAGGAATTTATTAGGATTTTAGAAGCTCGTGTGATTTAATATTTATTCCTTTTGCATTTTGTTAAGTACGAAAAATCAATATTGAAATTAATTTTATAATTCGAAATTATGCTTAATACAAATTTAGAATTTTAACCAAAATTGCAGTCAGTAGTGAATTCACGCAATTTTCATTAGTGGAGGTGTACATGATATTTGGACAAATTTTATTTTTCAAATACTTTTCGCAAATCAGCAAAAAATCAAATTTCACGATATTTTTTACTAAGGAGATGTTGGTAATTCGAATCATAGTAATTTTTTAAACAACAAAATGTAGAATAAAATGAGATAAAATTTATTAATTAGTATGGTTTACGTTAATACAATTATTCAGAATTGTTTTTTTCTTATCAACTTAATTTTTTAATTTTGTCAGTTTTGTGAATCTTATTCGATTCGATAGATCAATTAGATGTCGTTAATTTCTATTTGCGATTACAAACAACGAGCGATTTTAGTTCGTTAAATAACGCTTAGATTATAGAAATTTAATCTTCTATAGGGGCACAGGTGCAATGTCAATTATTTTGCTCGTAATCTAAAAATATCCATTTCAATAATATTTATTTCTTTGAAAAGACAATTTTTTGCCAAAGTGCGCTTTTGCCCAAATGTTATGTTAGAAGAATAAATTTACTTTTACAAAACGTTGTTTTTACTAAAGTATAATTTATATTGCATTTAATAAATTGTTTCGTGAATAAGAACATTAAACTTTTGGATAGAAATTTTAGAAAGTTAGGAGGAAAATTAAACCTTTTAAATTGTATCGGGTTCCTTGAACACTAGAATAGAAATTACGGATTTCAAAATTATTTCAGTAAACTACATGTGCTGTAAATTGTTTCAATGGTCTAGTATATACAGTGTGCTCAATGTATGCAAAAGGGTATCGTAACCGTATTTCCATTTTAATTAAATTAATTTTTCAACATCCATTGTACCATTTGAAAATGGGTATAAAAACTATTTATTTCACGCAATATTTTATAAAATATCGCGATATCGGCGATTACAAATTATGCAAAGTAACGTAACTTATTGTTAACATTGTACAATAAATAATATATATGTGGTGGTTTTACCGCAGGCATATAAATCGCTTACCATGGTGAATTATAACCGTGCCCCTATTTTGCAAAATATTTTCCGAAATAAAACAAAACTAAAAATTCACACAACAAAAGCCAATCCTTATAGAATTTATATTTTTTTGACGGAAAATCGATTTGATTAGCGCGGAAATAGATTGTTATTTCTTTATTACCTACGTATTTTCTTTAATTAAAGTAAAAAATATACTTGAGGTTTAGGTGAAATGTCTTAAAAACCGTTAGATTTCGACCTCTCAAGATAATTGGTTTTGTATTTAATTCGATAACAAAGCCATACAAATAACTTGACCACTGTCTCAAATTTTAGCTTTAGCGCTTGAAAAACAGTATAATAAATTGATCTCATTCAAATTTATTTTTGTGTGTTTTAGATTAAAGTAGGTTCGAACTAAAAATTCATGTTTGTGGTTGCTACGATGTTTTGTATATTATGTAGAACACAAATACAGTGCGGCAGCAGCATATTATTCTTCTGAAGGATTTCATAAAAGTATACAAATGGTAGTTTTTTTATACGGATTAATACACTAATTCGCACCAACAGGAATAAAAACAGATTTGTTTGTTTTTAATCTAAATTTAATTTTTTTACAAAAAGTCATTATTAGGTAGCAACATGTTTTTTGCTTAATATAGCTTTGTTTGGTTTCCACGTAAAACAAAAACTTAAGTCGATTCACGCACAAGGCATTGTTGTACTGTGGTCGGTTGCCAAATATATTACGATAAAAAATTAAATGGAGAAGTTTGGTTTACATGCAATTTTTTTTAACGATATTTAGCGATTAAAGAATATCATAGTTTCATAAAAATATAGATATCGTTTCGTTATGTGCATATGATATTTTAATGTTTTAAAGTAGTATTTTATCAAATCGCTTATTTAACACGTACCTTACCTACCTAAAAATATTTTTGAACGTTTCTTAAAAGTAATTTAAAGGTATAAAAAAGCAATAAAATACAAAATTAGTAGTAATTAATAAAAAATTCGTGCATCGCTTAGATATAACTGTCATTTAAGTGTTATCACCACTTGCACAAAAAAATTACTCAAAATGAATAATTTATTTTTAGTATTTGTGTTATTTTTAGCAACGTATCGCATGATTACAAAACCTTATTTCACGGTCAGAAAGTGGCAAGGTGGTCTGGTCTGTAAAAAACATGTTGTACCAAAAAATGGTTGATAAGTTTTGAAAGCAAACAACAAAAATTACCTTGGTCGATATATTTTATAGTGGTGTCACTGTATGTATAATATCGATAGAAAACTTGGGGTTTTTCCATAAGAGCGATAAATTTTTTATAACATATGTGTGCCACTGCTAAAGTATTGAATCCAGTTATTTTATTGAATTACTAAGTAGCTACTCTACCTCTCTTAATTAAATCATTTACAATTGAAGACATGAGTGGATAAAGGTGATATGTAACATTTTCATAATTTTACAGAAACAACCTTCAAAGTTTCTACGATTCGTTTTAAAATACTTGTTCTTAGTATAGTTCAGTCTTCATCCGCTTTAAATTCTCTAGTGCATATACGGACATAACAACTTCATTTATGTAAAACAATCAAAATTAAAAATAATGTTACATATCACCTTCATCCACTCATGCCTTCAATTATTTAACTTCATGTTTTAAAAGTAAATAATGACAATTTGGATTAGTATTAATGCGCGGTGGAAAGCTTGGAAATAGAAAAGGAATTAACTACTTAGTCAAAATTATAGTTTTAATAATGGCTTTTATTCAAAACAGAAGTACATTATGAAATTTTAAGAAAATTGCCTTTAGACCTGATATATTTTCTACTGAAGAGAACATAATTTGAAGACGGATTTGCAATCTTGACTTTAAGATCTTTGACTTTAAGAAAAAAGTGTGGAGCAATTCTAAGAGTTATGGAAGCCATTATCCCTATACCATTTCCCAGATCCAATTCAGAAGACTCAGAAGTAACAAAAAAAAAATTGATTTTACTTTGAGTTTTTATTGTTGTTTAGTGCTAAAGTAACATCTTACAGAAATTTTAAGAAATAATATCTCATTTTTATTTTATTTTTGTTATTTTTTTGACGTTTCGTTTTTTGAATTAGTCGCGTTCTTCGGTTATTTCTTCCAAATACATATCTTCATTCATTTCTCAATTCATTTTATAATTATTTCTATAATAATTGAGAAACAATGATGCAATCACTGTCAAGTTTTGTTGTGTCATATATGTCAAAGGTATGTCAGAAACGCGATTGACACTAGGTAAAGTGATTTCAGTGCCATCTCTGATTATATTTTGGAAAGTATTTTATAAAACAAAATGTGACAACTAATTCTTCAGTGCAATTGTCATCAAGTTTGAAGAAGATATTCTTTAATAAACACATTTAAATATTATTTTATTCTTTAATTTTAAATAAGATTTGATAGCGATTAAAAATTGTACCTTACAATAGATTTTCACCATAATTCTGATAGGTGGCAACTGGCAGGTTACCTATTGTCAATAATGAGTTTATCTTGAGCATAGACGTAAGAACTATAGAGAAGAAATAAACAAACGTCAAGTGTAAGCAAATCGGTGGAAAAAAGAAAAAGTCTAAAATAGAACAGGGCCGTATTTAGAATTTTATTCAATGCATTCAAATGGAGTGGGTTGCTTAAAATAAAACAATTAAAGTTTAAAAAATGTTTTTATTTTAGCTGCAAATACATATCTACACGGATAATTATTATTTAGATCAGTTTTTTAATAAAATTAATTTTATTATTAAAAATAACTTTTCTAAAACGCGACTATATTTTACACTTTTAGTGCAGACCTGGTAAAAATAGTTGTAAACAAATCGTAAGATTCCTAAGCACCCAACAACAACGAAATTTGTTTTTTCTATAATTATGTAATAAATTTAAATTAAAAGTGCACTTTTTTTATCACAAATTACAATATCTATATCACAATTTTAATTTCGTTTTATGTAAACCAGAATAAAACTTCCCGATGACATGAAATTCCCGGTAATTTGTTGCGAGTATTGTTATACGACGTTTTCTGATTAAACACTTTATTTTTTATAAATTGTTTTTAATAGTTTTTCACAAATATTAATTAATTATATATTATACTTTTTAATTGTTTTGTTTTATTTGATAATTTTGAATTAACAAATGAACAACTAACTTATTAAGAAGAATAAAAACTAAATGGTTTGTTTACATAAAAGAAAGAGCATAAAACATAAAAGATATATAATCATCCCTCTCCAACTACTTACACTTGAAATAGAAGATTTTCTATGGGAAAAAACTTTGTTTCAGGTCTAATGTTTTTAGGTGTATGATGTTGAGTATAGATCATATTTTCCGAAAGAGGGCAGATCGAGCGAAAGTAGTATATTGGTAAGTACATTTTCCGCTAGTTGTCACTACTAAAGTAGACCGAAAGTACTTCACGTTTTCCAAAAGATGGCAGCACTAATCGACATCAGTGGTAAAATCTTTCGCTCAAATCCAGTTTAGCTGGCACACAGTCTGAAGGCATTCCTATAGTAGGCTCTATCTGAAACTCCTTGAGGATTTTCAGATGGCCCACCATATTGCCTGGTTTGATGTTACCCTCTGCCTGCATCTTAAGGCTCATAGCAGCAGCATCCTTTTTTAAATGCAGATGCAGTCCTAGGAGTGCCTCCATTGCTGCGTTCGGACATATTTTCATTGAGCCCGTAACCCCAATGCAGGCCATACGCTGAACCTTATTCAATAAAATTTGCGCTGTCCTATGTTCGGTTTTAGGCCACCATACTAGCGATGCGTAGGTGACCATAGGCCTAATGATTGTAAGGAATGACCAGTAGATCATTTTTGGTTGTAGCCCCCAAGTATGTCCGTAGAGTCTCTGACAGGCCCAAAAAGCCTTTGTGGCTCTATTTGAACTTTTTTGTAAATGTTGTTATCAGTTTAGTTTATGTTCTAGGATACTAGGATGACCCCTAGATATTTAACTTCTTTGGAAAAAGCAACAATAGTACCGTTTAACGAGGGAGCTATAAGCGAGAGCTTTCTCCTCCTCGTAAAAGGGATAATAACAGCTTTGTTTGGATTAACACTGAGTTCTTCCTGGTCACACCACTGCCATATTAAATCGAGTGCATTTTGCATGAGATCAGAGATCATCAAACTTGCTTCTAATTATGATAGCTACGTCATCCGCATAGCCCTGGACATCACACCCATGGCTACTCAGGAGGACCAGTAGTCTGTCAATAACCAATGACCATAAAACAGGAGACAGTACGCCTCCTTGGGGACAGCCCCTTATGGCCCTGATTGTTACCGACTCGCCATATTTCAGCAAGGAGCGGATCTAAGTTGAAGGCGGCGGAACCCCCTTTTCCATAGCTGCCCCCTCTATTGAACCATAGGAGGTATTATCAAAAGCCTCCTCAATATCCACAAAGGCACAAAGAGCAATTTCCTTAAAAGCCATCGCTCGTTCAATCCTCGTGACTAGATCACTAATGCCCGGTTTCACAAAAAAATACCCAATCGCTAGTTAAATAATATTTCCTCCCTTTCTTCTTTTATGAAATTGAATTTTGTTTCAACATAAAAATTCAATGCAAGTTGATTAAATCTTTTTTTTACATAGAAATATTTAGTCTCCAGCTAATTATTTAGCTGGACGAAATTGGGGAGCTAAATATTTAGCTCTCCGGTTAAAATTTTCATGTAAAAAAGAAAAAAAAATTAGCATGCGTTGAATTTGTATTATGAAATAAATCGCAATTTCATAAAAGAAGAAAGAGATGAAATATTATTTAACTGGAGATTGCCTGATTTTTTGTGAAACCGGGCATAAGAGCCATCACAGTGGATTTGCCAACTTGGTAAGCAAACTGGTTCCGATGTAGCGGATTATTTACAAGAATTTCACTTATTATTTGATCCAAGATTTTTCCATGATCTTCAATAGAAACGTTGTGAGGCTAATTGGCCGAAAAGCCCTGGGCTGGGTGTGCAGACGACCCCCTCTCTTTGGTATAAAGATCACATTTACTTTCCTCCATAGTTTCGGAATATATTGTAGTTAAAAACTTAACTTGCCCGAAACATCTGGACCAAGCTGGGGAGTATTTCGTCAATACCTTTTTGAAGTAACGCTGGATAGATACCATCCCCTCCAGCAGATTTAAAAGGTTTGAAAGACCCAATAGTGAGAACCATAATAGGGATATTAATTAATCCAATTTATTAAATGTTAGTTTAGTCGCTCAACCTCAATTTTAGCTAATCGGTTTGTTTTGTATAGAGTACTCGAACGAGTTTAGCTAAATCGAATTTATTAATACCGCAGTCTGTCTAGAGTATGGTAGAACATAACTTATTTTGGTTCCTGTCTTGGAAAATAAAAAATTGTGACATTTGTGTGTAAATATTAATTTATAGTTAAAATAATATCTCGTTGAAAATTCCTATTCCTTCATTCTCGAGTAGAACAACAACAAAAAATGAATTTGTTGTTGTATTTACTCGGGAATGAAAGGATAGGAATTTTCAGCGAGATATTATTTTGACTATACATAATTGAAAGTTTATATATATAGCTTGGCAAGCTAAGAAATTATAAATTTACTAAAATTAACATAATATTGGAGTTTATTAAATTTATTTTTTATAATATTTTTCCACTCGACCGTTATTGTTTGCAACTTCAATTTTTTTATTGAGTGACTGTTCATTATCATTTGATATTTTATTTTAGCACGTAATGATTAATTTACACTATCGGTATTTTCATATTCAATGTTTATATTAAAATGTTATCTTACATGCTTTAGAGAGTTTTTGTTATGTGTCCGGGTGTCCGGGTTTCCCCATAATATTACACTAACTAACTACAGCCGCAAACTGTGTGAAATGGTAAACCTTAAAATAGAGCAGACTAAAAAACACTTCTATACAAAACAGTTTGAAAAAAAATGGCAAACTGTGAATAATATAATTAGTGAGCATCCTGGTAATCCTGAAATCAGAGAAATTAATGGTCTTAATGATGTTACTGGATCCTGGAGATATTACAAATGAATTTAATGATTTCTTTGTGTCTATAGGGAACTCCAATGGTCCAACTGTGATGCATAAGTTGGAAAGAAATCGATTAGTTATGGAGCATAATTGTATTAAACCCCTAAAAAATGAATCGTCTTCTGGGATAGATGAAATTTTAAATAGTGTTGTGAACGTCTTGTCTTTTGTCTTTAACATAAGTGTAGAAACAGGAGTTTTTCATGGAGCCTTGAAACGAGCCGTTGTTGTCCCTATATTTAAGAAAAATGATAAAATTTGTCTAAATAACTATCGACCAATATCTCTTCTTTCCATATTCTCTAAAATATTTGAAAAGGCTATGAAGAACAGGATTGTTGATTTCTTGGATAAAAATAAATTTCTATCTCCGAAACAATTTGGATTTCGTATAACAATAAAAATACTGAACAAGCAATTTTAGAATTTCTGAAACAGATAAGTGATAGCATTCATCGAGGACTTAAGGCTTCAGCGATGTTTGTTGACTCATACCTCCGTTTAAAATTTTATCGTTGTGGTTTTCGTGGAATGATACACAAGTGGCTTTTTGATTATGTAAGTGATCGAACCCAAGTAGTCCGCGTCAATAATCTATTGAGCAAAGAGCTGTATATTAGGGTTGGAGTTTTTCAAGGTTCGGTGTTGGAGGCGTTGCTCTTTCTAATTTACATAAATGGTTTCAATCAGCATTTTTGTGGTACTCTCACTGCGTTTGCGGATGATCTTTCATTTGTTTATGCTGGCATCGACAATCATGCGAACTTTACTGATATTGACCATGACTTAGCTGTGCTAGCGATTTGGTTGGAAGCCCATATTTTGATTTTGAGCGATAAAACTAAAATTATGCATTTCAGGGATAGCCAGAGATCACAAATACCGATTATCTGTCATATGCATTTGGCTGTAATAAGAGCCCACTGTGTACCTCTAAAGGTTGCTTCACCATAAGTGGTTATATCTTCTGAAATTGGTTTACTATGCCCTAGTTGATTCTATCCTCCTCTATGGTTTGGCGTGTTGGGGCGGTGCTTGTAAAACACTCGTACATCCTCTGTACGTGCGACAGAAGCATGTTGGCACGTTAAAAACATGGAACAGAAGTAAAAATGCTGATAGAAGTTTGCTAAAATTTATCTCGTTTAAAGTTGGGTTGGAGTCAGCATTATACAACAAGGCTTATGATGGTAGTATTTGACCACTGCAGTGTGCCATTAAACCGTTTGTTAATGTAACACGTCAAAAGAAATTTCTTGCCACAGCATCATTGCATTAATGCACTTATTAATTGGGATTATTCGCCGGTCACTCATCAAGGTCATCGTAGTTGTATAAGTTATGTAATTTGTTATGGTTTTTATAATTTTTTTAGATTGATTCAAAATATTTTTTTGTATTTTAGGTTTTCACATTCCGGTCTCCATCGGAATACATTACGCAATACTTATGGTGACATCTTGAAGGATGGTGACAGTTTGTGTGTAAACTTTGGATTTCTAAATGCTCGCAGTCTATTTTGCCATATAGATAAAATTCGAATTTTTATTAGTTTTAATAACATTGATGTTTTGTGTGTGGCAGAAACTTGGCTTACTTGTAGGATCAACGATCAGTCTGTTGCCATAAATGGCTATAATATTCTACGGTACGACAGAATACACAAAAATGGTGGTGGGGTATGTGTATACTACAGGAAATGTTATAAATTCTAGAGAGTTCATTCAGGTACATATGGTAAAACTGAAGTTATAATGGCTGAAAAGAAACTTCCGTTCATGACAATTTTAATAGTAGTATCATAGACATTCATACTAGATTTCTCATTTCATAGTAACTAAAGGAAAAAAACAAAAACTTCTGATAATTCCAATGTATCGTTGTGTTGTGTATTTTATAAGGCAATGATTTTAGAATGCGTTGCAAATATAATACGTATATGCAATACACCGATAATATTTGAATGGAAAATTTTTGTTTTTATTTTCTGTTTTTAGTCAAATAAGAGATCTATTATGATTGTCTATGGTAGTATGTTACAATCCCCCGCCTGCTATACAAACTGATATGGATGCTTTCCAGAAAATGCTAACCTCTTTTATATCACGATATAGTCATTTCGTAATAGGCGGTGACTTCAATTTTAAAATCCTTAACAGGTCGCACAAATTTCATGATTTTTTAAAAGCAAATAGCCTTTTCTCAGTTCCGTTTTTACCAACTCGTGACCCATCATGGCTAGATCAGTTTATTGTTCCTATACCGGATCAGGCTAAAATTTTGGAGTTTAAACAGTACTCTATGCCACATATATCTGATCATGATTTTCTATTCATCTCCTATAAAGTAAAATCCAAACGTGTCAAAATTCGAAAAAAGCTAATATACGACTATAATAACATAGATAATGATGCAATCTCTTATTGCCTTATGGGCGCTGCTTGGGGTCAAATGTATTCGACCGATAACATTAATTCTATGTTTCACTTATTTTATGAATGCTTATACTCTATTCATGACAACTGTGTCCCGCTCCTTGGTTTAATTTTAAAATCGCTAATAGAATGTTACTTCGGGATCAGGCCTTTGCTAAATTTCAGAAAACTTCCGATATGAAATACCGCAAAATATACCAGAACGAACGAAATTGTGTTACTGATTTGATTAGAGTTGCTAAACAAAATTATTACTTTGACAACCATAAGCTATCTATGGCAAGAATTTGGGGAAATATTAATTCGAGGCAAAAGTAGGTCTGATGTTTCAATTAACATTGACCCTGCTGTAGTAAATTCCTATTTTTGCAGCATACCCAACAAGTCTGTTGTCATTCCTCTTTCGGATTTTAATGCTACAAGTAGTGTCACTACTGATTTGTTTTCAGTTACCAGTGTAATGGAACTAGATATTCTAAAAAGTATTTATAGCATAAAATCTAACGCAGCTGGTCATGATGCAATTAATTTAAAATTTTTAAAGAAGATATTACCTTTTGTTTTATCACCATTAACTTATTTAATTAATAATTGTATCATGCGGTCTGAATTTCCTGATATATGGAAAACAAATTTAGTAATTCCGGTTAAAAAGAAATAAAATAATGATTCGTTGGATAATCTTACACCTATCAGTATGGTTTCGGTATTGTCCAAAGTTTTCGAGATTCTCATGCGTAATCAAATCAATAATCATACAAAAAAATTTAAATATTTAACACAGTTCCAATCAGGTTTCCGTAACAATCATAGTGCAAGCACCGTTCTTCTTCAAGTTATTGATGATATCGCATATCATCTCGATCGAAGTAATTCTTTTGTTGTATTAGTATTGCTCGATTTTTCCAAAGCTTTTGACGGTTTAAATCATATGTTACTGTTGCAAAAGTTGATGCTTCTTTTTAACTTTGATAAAACTGCGCTAAAACTTTTGTATAGTTATTTATCGGACAGATATCAAAAAGTCATAATAAAAGATCAGTTGTCGGCTCCGCAACTTATTCCTTCTGGGGTTTTTCAGGGAAGTATCCTTGGGCCGTTATTATTCTCCCTATTTATCAATGATCTACCACAGGTTTTGAAATACTCAAAATATCATTTGTACGCAGATGATTGTCAAGTATACCTCGGGGGCGTTAAGGATAATATCTCTGAAATCTTTAATAAAATTAATAATGACTTATCCAACATATTAGGCTGGTCTAAATCTAATGGAATTTCATTGAATATTTCAAAGACGCAAGCTATCTTCATTTCAAAGCGTGATTTTTCAGTCATCCCAAATATTTACATTGATAATAAGATAGTTCCATTTCAAAACCACGTTAATAATTTAGGCATTTGTATTAACAATAGATTCACGTGGGATTCACAGATTATAAATGTGTACATAGTAAAATCAACACTACATTATATGGATTAAAACTTCATAAGAACATTTGTCCTAAAACCGTTAGAATTTTACTAACTAAAACATTGGTGATTCCCCATGTACTGTATTGTGAATTTCTTTACTTGAGCTGTGATTGTAACTCGAGGGAGATTTTACAAGTTTCTTTGAACAACATAGCCAGATACGTCAACGGATTGAAAAAATATGATCATATCTCTGCCAAGTTTAGAGAATTATATGGTTGCACAATGACTCAATTTTTTTATTATAGATCGTTATTACTCCTATATACAGTTATCATTAATCAAGTTCCTGTTTATTTATACAAGAAAATAAAAAATGGTTCAGCTCGAAATAGCAACATAATACTGCCGGTTAACCATTCCAATGTTTACAACAACTTTCCATTGTTTAATTTGTTCCTTCCTTTTAAATAACACTGATACATCCTTGGTGTATTATATTATTTCATTTGTTTTGTTGAATTTACAGTGAAAACCAAAAGTATCGTTCTGGGCCCTATTGCACCAACTACTTATCACTTATTACTTATCAACTTATCATACGTTCGTTTTTTTGATTATGATAAGTGATAAGTGTTTTACCAAAAGTAAAAAAATCTCACTCACTTATCAATTTAAATACTTATCAAATTTGGATAATGATAAGTGATAAGCGTTGCACAACAGAATGACTATGTTATAACTTATCAAATGACAAATTATCAAATTTTTATGATAAGTTGTAATGATCCGTGAGTAGGATGGAACTTGGCTATTTATCAACCGATTACGTTGAAACTCGACAGGTACAATGAAAATGGGATTTTAAAATGAATTTTAGATGAAGTTCTGGAATATGGCCAAGTAGGATGGAACTTCGTCATTTTTGATCCGGTTTTGATGAAATTGAGCATGTACGATGGAAATGGAATTCTAAAATAATTTTTAGATAAAGTTCTGGAATGTGGCCAATTAAAGTGGAACTTCTCTGTTTCTTGACCGATTTTGATGAAATTGAGAATGCACAAGGGAAAAGGGATTCTAAAATGATTTTTGGATGAAGTTCTGGAATATGGCCAATGAGGAAGGAACTTTGCCATTTCTTATCAGATTTTGATGAAATTCAGCATGTACGATGGAAATGGGATTCTAAGATGATTTTTAGATGAAGTTCTGGAATATGGTCAATTTCCATCATAATTGGCCATATTCCAGATCTAAAAATCATTTAAGAATCCCATTTTCATCGCGTGCATGTTCAATTTCATCAAAATCGAATAAAAAATGACCAATTTCTTTCCTAATTGGCCATATTCCAGAACTTCATTTAAAAATCATTTAAGAATCCCATTTCCATCGTACATACTTAATTTGATCAAAATCGGATAAGAAATGGCCAAGTTCCTTCGTAATTGGTCATATACCAGGGGGGAAAAACGCTTTTAACAGACTTCCGTCATGCCACTACAATTTGTAGCTGTTATCAATTTATTTGAGTAGTGAAATTTTTCTTATAGATATTTTGGATAATTATCATTAAAGTATTCGATTATTGATAAGTTAAAACTTTTGGTGCAACAGAACTACGAAAAACTTATCAAAAACCTCAAACTTATCACTTGTCCAAATATTACTTATCATTTATCATTTCGCAAATTGGTGCAACTTAATTTTGATAAGTGAGTGCTTATCACTTATTATAACTCAATAAAATATTTATCAAATTTCAATTTGGTGCAACAGAAAATTATCAAAAATTATGATAAGTTGATAAGTAATAAGTGATAAGTAGTTGGTGCAACAGGGCCCTGTTCTTATAATAACTTGAAGAGTTCGTTTAAGTACAGTATTTTAAGATCAGACACTCTCGGAGTTGGGGAATACATATTTTTGATTGAATATTTCTATGTAAATACTTGACACGGAACTTCCATATCTGTTCATTCTTTTCTGTGGTAATAGTGCGAAAATTAATATAAAAAAAAAAAAAAATATTTCGAGGTTAATTTCGGTTACACGTGGAAATTGCGATTTCATCAAAAGTAATAAAAGTACATAGTAAATATAATTTTATGTAAACAAATTTCGATACAATGGACGCTTTCAGGTCCGCCAACTGTTGGCAACATGTTGCATAAAACCAACATGTTGAGTTCTGAATGCAATTGATAGATCAATTTTTTTATGGTAACACTGATGTGTTAAATGTCATTTTTGCCATCATTATTTTTTTGTGATACATTCAGCCATCGGCATTTTAGCTTTTTAATTTTTTTTAGGCATATTCAAATGGACTAAGGAGACTACATTATTAATTATTGAGCAATACAGCGACAAAAAACACAAATTTAGAGATCCAAAAATAAAAAAAAGATATGGATCGAAATAAAAAATGAGTTCGAAAAAAGAGGTTATGATGTTACAGTAGATTTACTGGATAGAAAATTTCGTAATCTAAAAAAAAAAACCTTTACTTCTTTACTTTTAAAATATACAATATTTTTTTGTTAAAATTCATGTTGAACTACACTTTAATAAAAAAAACAAATGAAATTTGACATAAGTCAAATCAGTTGCATTCAGGTCACAACTACGATGGCAACATGTATCATTAAATTATGATACCGATCGGTAATACACAACATGTTGGCGGACCTGAAAGCGCCCAATGACAAACGAAGAGAAAATTGCAAGTTTAGAAAAGAAACTTCAGGAATTACTAAGACAGAAGGCAGAAGAAAAAGAAGATAGACGAGAAGTGAAAGCACAAATTCAAATTCCATTACCAAAGGGAATAAATCCAGAAAGTAAAGACTTAAAAAATGACATATTATTTTTTAAGAAATCATGGGAAAATTATTTAATTGCTACTTCGCTAAGATATGCGAGTGAAGAGGAGAAAATTAGCGTGTTATTGACAGCAATAGGAGACGAATGTTTAAAGCGATACCACAATTTCCCAATAAACATAGAAGACAAAAAGAAAGCAACGAGGATCTTGGATAAAATAGAGGAAAATCTAATTCCAAAAACTAATAGGACGTATGAGCGAGCAATTTTCAATTCAACTTTTCAAAAATCGGATGAAAATATTGATCAATACATAAATCGTCTGCGCGCTTTAATTAAAGGTTGTCAATACAATAATATGGAAGATGAATTCATGTTGGATAGAATTGTAGTTTCTATTTCAAATATAAAACTAAGAAAACAGCTATGGCAGAAAGAAAATCTAACTTTAAAGGAAGCAATAAATATTTGTAAAATCGCGGAGCAGGCAGAAATACAATTAAAGCAATTAGACAGTCCAGAAGAAATAAATAAAATTGAAAACAACGCAAAATATTTTCAACATAATTCAAGATCGCAATCGCGCAGCAATTTAGAACATCGAACATATGCAAATGGCAGTAATCATTCTAATTATGGTAATATGGTAACAGACCGAATACGAATAATCAAGAAAATGGTAAGAAATATATAGAAAACTGCAATCGATGTGGAAGAACACATCCAATTCGAAAATGTCCAGCATGACAACAGAAATGTATAATTGGAAATGCAAAATCATTTTAAAAATAAATGTAGAAAAAATCGAAAAGTGAATATAATTCAAAATGAGGCAGAAAATAAAATGGCGGAAGACATATTGTTAAAACAATCAAAGAAAGGTTAAATGACAAAATTATGCTTTTTAAATGAACTTGTAAACAAACTTTATAATATTGAATGTCAGATAGATACTGGTGCGACAGTAAACGTCATGAGTATAAACACATTTAAGCAAATAATGGAGCAAAACGCAAAAATTAAGAAAACGTGTATAAATTTAAAATCTTTTTGCGGAAGTAAAATTAAAGCAGTGGGGGAAGCAGATTTAATAATTAAGTTAAAAATGGAAACTAAACATATTGAATTCGTTTTAGTAGAATTTGAAACAATTACAATAATAAGTGCTGAAACAAGTGTTGAATTAGACCTTATTAAATTTTGTAATAAAATAACACATAATTATAATTCGTTGAAAATAATTCAAAAATATAAAGACGTGTTCGAAGGCTTAGGCAAGTTAGATGGAGAAATTAATTTAGAGAGTAATCCTGAAATTATGCCTACAATTCAGCAACCAAGACGTATCCCAATTAAATTACGTGAAGAATTGAAGAAAACACTTAAGGAACTGGAAGAAAATGGCGTCATAATTATAGAAAATAATCACACAGATTGGACGAGCAATATACTAATAGTACGAAGAAATAATAAATTTAGAATATGTCTGGATCCGAGTGATTTGAACGTTGCGTTAAAAGCGAAGAATTACATAATGCCGAAAATTGAGGAAATTTTACCAGAACTGACAAACGCTAAAATATTTTCAACTCTAGACGCAAAGAATGGGTTTTGGCAATTGGTATTAAATGAAAAAAGCAGCAAATATACAACTTTTTGGACACCGTTTGGGAGATATAGATGGCTTCGTTTACCATTCGGAATAAGTCCAGCAATGGAAATTTTTCAAAAACACCAACATGAGATTATAGAAGGTCTAAAAGGAGTCGAGGTGATAGCTAACGAATTTAGGAATGAGGACGAAGGGCCGAATTTCAAAGGGCCGAATGTCGAAGGACCAAATGGGTCGAAGGGCCGAATGGGTCGAAGGGCCGAATGTCGAAGGGCCGAATGTCGAAGGGCCGAAAGGGTCGAAGGGCCGAATGGGTCGAAGGGCCGAATGGTGAATTGCCGAATGGGTCGAAGGGCCGAATGGGTCAAAGGGCCGAATGGGTCGAAGGGCTGAATTTTTTTGTTTATTTTTTTTTGGTTTTAGAAATATAATTTTTTAAATTTCTTGTTTTAAGGAATATTTTGTACATTTTTTTATCAAATATAAATTAATTTCTTTTGAGTTTATACATATTTTATTAAGTTTAATCTTTGGATATTCTATCGGCAAAAATATTGCATTAATTTTGTTGTTTATATTTTGTGTTCTTTTTGTAATTATCAAGTGGAAAAATATTTGTACATAATAGGTATTTCACCAAAACCAAAAAAGAATTTTGTCATAAAATGTCATACAGACCATTTTTTATTCGTTAGGGTGAAGGAAAATTCTATTTGGACGAATAAAATAATTTCTCTGTGATTTAGTGATGTGAATATAGTGAATATACCCCTAACAATTTACTACATAATTATAAAGACAAATTACAGTTTAAGGCAAAAATTTCAAAATGTCTGCTTAAATTAAACGAAACGGTTTATTTTAAAGTATATTGTTGTCTCATGTGTTGTTTTGATTATTGTTTCAACCTGAAATGTATTATCTATTTTGATATGAGTCATTTTGACAAACAACATTTCAACCTGGTATTGATATCTGGAAAATTAATATTGTTTTTCATAAATAAATAAAAAGTATAGTTCTTAATGTCAAATTCAGTACATTTACAAAATATTCCTTAAAACAAGAAATTACTTCGGTCTAAAAAGACCAAAGTATGTATTGAAATCCTGTCAAAAATGACGAAAAATTTGGTTGGTGCAAAACCACTTTTCTCGACGTTTTGAAAGTCACTGAGTCTGAAAATGCAAAAAAAAAAAATGTCCGTCCGTCTGTCTGGACCCATGGTATCTCGAGAACGGCTTGTCCGATTTTGAATTTTTTTTCGCCAATCTGTTTCTATGGTCAAGGCGGAGATTTGAAAAGCTTTTGGGGACTGTACGTCAAGAGGGTGGGGTACCTGCCATACGAATTAACCCAAAATACCTGGTTTTATAAATATTTACGATTTTTTTATATAATATGCTGGTTTGATTATTGAATTGGGCATTGAATTTGGAATTGAGTTGAAGGTTAAGTTAGGGGTCAATTTGCGGGTTGAGTTGAAGTTGAGTTGGAGTTGAGTTGGGGTTGCATTAGGATGTAGTGAGTAAGTAGTTAACAAATTTTTTATATGATGGAACTTGCGCTTGCCTATTTATCAACCGATTATTATGAAATTTGACATGTGTGTCGGAAATGGGAATCTAAAATGATTTTTGGATAAAGTTCTGGAATATGACCAAGAATGATGGAAGTTGCCTATTTTTCAACCGATTAAGATGAAATCCGAAACGTGCGTTGGAAATGTGATTCTAAAATGATTTTTGGATGAAGATTCGGAATATGGCCAAGTATGATGGAACTTGACTATTTCTCATCACATGTGCGTTGAAAATGGGATTCTAAAATGTTTTTTGGATGAAGTTCTGGAAAATGGCCAAGTAGGTGGGACTTTCCCATTTCTCAACCGATTATGATGAAATTTGACATGTGTGTCAGAAATGGGATTCTGAAACGAATTTTGGATGAAGTTCTGGAATATGGCCAAGTATGATGGAACTTGCCCATTTCTCAACCAATTATGATGAAATTCGACATGTGCGTTGAAAATGGGATTCTAAAATGTTGTTTGGATGAAGTTCTGGAATATGGCCAAGTAGGTGGCAATTGCCCATTTCTCAACCGATTTTGATGAAATTCGACATGTGTGTTGGAAATGGGATTCTAAAATGTTGTTTGGATGAAGTTCTGGAATATGGCCAGGTAGGTGGCACTTGCCGATTTCTCAACCGATTATGATGAAATTTGACATGTGTGTTGGAAATGTGATTCTGAAACGAGTTTTGGATGAAGTTCTGGAGTATGGCCAAGTATGATGGAACTTGCCCATTTTTCAACCGATTATGATGAAATTCGACATGTGCGTTGAAAATGGGATTCTAAAATGTTGTTTGAATGAAGTTCTGGAATATGGCCAAGTAGGTGGAACTTGCCCATTTCTCAACAGATTCTGATGAAATTCGACATGTGTGCTGGAAATGGGATTCTAAAATGAGTTTTGGATGAAATTCGAGAGTAGGATGGAACTTGGCAATTCCTTGATGGGGTATCATCAAATTTGAGATGGGTGTTGGGAATGGAATTCTAAAATAATTTTTTGATAAAGCTCTGGAATAAGGCCAAGTAGGATGGAACTTAGTGATTCCTTACCCGATTATGATGAAATTTGACATGTGCGTTGTAAATGGGATTCTAAAATGATTTTTGGTTATAGTTCTAGAATATGGTCAGGTACACGGTTAGAAATATCAGTATAATTTTGTATACTACTTTCGGTATAAAGTTCTAAAATACGATTTTTCGTGTTATATTGGATTCCTGTACCCCTGCTACTAAAGCTTTTGACCTGTTTGGCTGTTGTTGTATGTATAAGTAAATATATGTTAGTTAAAATAGAAATCAGTACTGTCAAAACTGTCACATCAACTTTATAACACAGGTGGCAGGAGAATGCAATCCTCATTGAAAAAACCAAAGACCGAAGTTCTGATCACCTCGTGAGGTTTCAGCCCTTTATATTTTAAAAAATTATATTTCTAAAAACAAAACAAAAAAATAAAAATAAAAATTCGGCCCTTCGACCCATTCGGCCCTTCGACCCTTTCGGCCCTTCGACATTCGGCCCTTCGACCCATTCGGCCCTTCGACATTCGGCCCTTCGACATTCGGCCCTTCGACATTCGGCCTTTGATATCATTCCCTAATTTATGGGCAAGGTTCTACTGAAGAAGAAGCAATTATAGACCACGCCGAAAATTTAGAAAAGTTGTTAATACGATTAATAGCGAAAAATTTCAAGCTAAATATTTCAAGCTAAATATTTCAAAAATGAAATTATGTGAAAAAGAGATAAAATATTTTGGACACATTGTCTCCAGTGAAGGCATTAAACCTGATCCGGCAAAAATATCGTGTATTCAAAATCTAGTATCACCGCAAAATAAGCAAGAACTACTCCGAATATTAGGCTTGTTTACGTATATTTCTAAATTCATACAAAAATTCTCAGAAAAAACACGCAATATGAGAGATATAACAAAAGATGAAAATGAATTCAATTGGACAGAGGTACACGAAAATGAATTTAAAAGTCTGAAAGGCATCATAACAAACGCACCAATACTATCATTCTATGATCCGAAAAAACCAGTAAAAATTCAAACAGATGCTTCATCATATGCAATAGGAGGATGTGTGTTATTACAAGAAGGCCACCCAGTTGCATATGCTTCGAGAGTGTTGAAAGAAGCTGAATTAAACTATGCAGCAATTGAGAAAGAAACGTTAGCTGTGCTCTTTGCTCTAAAAAGATTCGATCAATATGTTTGTGGTAAAAATGAAATAATAATTGAAACGGATCATAGGCCATTAGTGACAATTTTTAAGGAATCAATTTAAAAAGCGCCCAAAAGAATGCAGAAAATGATGTTATACCTTCAAAGGTACAATTTTAAATTAACGTACATTAGAGGAAGTTTGATGTTAGTAGCTGATTGTATATCCAGAGCACCACTCACAGAAAATGAATTAGTGAAGGATTACGACATATATACAATTCAAGAAACAGAAGAAATTTTTGAAGATGTAAATAATTCAGATCAAACGGAGGATCTTCGAATAAGCAACACTTCACTACATCAAGTAAAAGACGAAACTCAAAAAGATGTAAATCTGCAAAAATTGATGAAAAATATATGCCAAGGATGGCCTGAAAAATCTATAAATATGGATCCAATTTTAACGAAATATTTTAGTCATCGAGATGAAATTACACTTAGTGAAGGAATATTATATGTATAAAGGAAACAGAATAATTATACCAGAAAGTATGAGACCGGAAGTATATTGAGAAAATTACATCTTAGTCATCAAGAAATTGAAGCAACAAACAAATTAGCAAAGGAAGTTGTGTACTGGCCGAATATAAGTAAAGAAGTGAAAGAAATGGTAGAATCGTGTAAAATATGTTTAAAGTATTCAGCGAATCAACAAAATACTCCAATGTTATCGCACAAAATACCAGAGTATCCATTTCAAAGAGTGAATTTGGATATTATGGAATTGGTAATTAATGGGAAAGTTCGAAAGTTTATGATAACGGTTGACCAATATTCGGGTTTTCTCGAATTAGATGAAACAGCAACAACAATAATTAAAATTTGTAAAAGAAATTTTAGTAGACACGGAATTCCAGAAATTTGTGTAACAGATAATACAAGGACTTTCATAAATACAGATTTTCAAAAATTTTCAAAAGACTGGGAGTTTAGCAGCACAAAGAATATTTAACAGAAATTTAAGAAGTATAGTTCCAATGGCGAAAGGAATTTTAAGAACCAGATCAGCTGAAGAAGTGAAAGATAACATAACCAAGAATAGGGAAAGAGTTAAATTTTACAGTGATAGAAGCTCGAGAGTATTATCAAAATTAAGATATGGACAAGAAGTGTTTGTAAAGTTAAAACCGAACGAAAAACAATGGGAGAAACGAGAAATTGTATCAAATTTAAGTAACTCATCATATATTGTCGAGATAGACGGACGCAGATACAGAAGAAATCGAATGCATATAAAACCAATAATATCACCAAATGTTCAATTGCAAGATGCAGATAATCGTAAGGGCAACGAAGAGGAAAATAATCAAACATACAAATATGGTGAAACAGTACAAATGACACAACAACGTGAAGTTGAAGAACAACAACGGGAAGTCGAAGAACAACCACAAACCGGTACTAAGAGAATATCGGTTCGACCTGTTCGTGAAAAAACATTACCTATTAAATTTCAAGATTATGAAATGAATTAGTAAAATAGAGATTAGGAAATTTACATTTAAATGAAAATATTTGTTGAAATTAAAAAATTTTGAAATGTATAAATATTAGTAGATTAGGTACAATTTAGTTTATAATTATATACTTATTTTATAAAAAAAGAGGGGATGTTATATAATATATAAAAAGGGCCTGTTTGATAATTCGCACGATGCAGTGTAGTGCATACTGTTTTCCTTGTCTACTTTGATTTATTTTCTTGTGGTGAAATAAAGCAAAAAATGTACACTGCACCGCACTGTGCGAATTAACAAACAGACCCAAAGACAACTAAATTGCAAGAAAAACATTTTAGCAAAAACGATTTTAAAAATTGTTCGATTTCAAAACAAATCATTCGAACTTCAAAACAGGTAATTTCAACTTTGTTTTTATATTTTTTGTTTGAAATTTTGAATCTATTTTGACCTCAAGTCATTTGGTTGCAATACCTACACAAATTAAAGTGAAAATATTTTTTTAAAATCCTTAAAAACTTGACATTTTAAAATATTTTCGGAAATACCTTCTTACCATGATCAGATTACAGATATTATATCAATACAATAGATGTTTTATTACCCTTCTCAAACCAACAAAATCTCATTTAAAACTTATTCAAATGACTCACTCGATATACCTGGAAAATGACGTTTTAATTTTAGTTTAGGTACACTGCTACAACAAAAACTGAAAATGCTGGCCATCGCCTATACAATACGTTTATCAATACAATGATTGTTTACACTTTTCAAGCCAAACAACTTGTGTTTAAAATAATTTATTGCTTTTTTACGATATATTCGAGATATATCTTAACTTAAATGACTCGCCCGGTATACTTCGATAAAGACGGGGTAAATATTGACTCTTTGATGTTCAGTTCGTTGACCCATTCGACCCTTCAATAACGTAAATAAAATTTATTTTTAAATATGTTTTGTGGTTCCCATATTTAAGGTAAATTCAGACCGCCGTCTACAATCGTCTTTCTTTACGTATATACACCCTGCGCCATTGAAATGTTCGGTTTGAATTTTTCAAGTAAATTTTGGAAATACCACCGTTTGCTTCAAAAGTAGATGGCAAAAATGATAGATTCTGATTATCAAAACAGTTTTTACACTATTCCGAATATATTCAAATAAAAAGAACGGTAATCCGACATTTTAGACCTACATAACGTCGGATAAGGAATATTACCGCCCTACCTCGTAACAATTTGGTAGGTCTTTACAGTGTTTTTAACAAAGTTTTTTCAATTGAAAAATAGTTTTTTGTTGACAATGGTAATTTTTATTCAAAATAAGAATTAACAGAAATAAAATAATTCATCTCAACCAAAATATTTTGAGAGAAATTGAACTTTTTAAAATCAATGATTAATAACCCAGCCCTTGGCTTTTATGACGGCCTTAAACCCGATCAGCATTGAATTCTAAAGTTTGATTAAATAATATATTGTTATTTCTTCAAACCAGACTTTTTCTATAAGTTTTTTCCGCTCTTTGGCACTTTACAGCTTGTAATTTGTAATCTTCTTTCCCATGAAGGACCAAAAATTTTCATCAATATTGAGGTCAGGACTATTTCCTGTCCAGGGTAACGACTCAATCACCAAGCTATTTTTAAATTCGGCTACCTAAACAAAATAGACATTAAAATTAAGCATTCTTACTTCACAAATAACATCAATAACTCACGGAGAGTAATCGTCCTGGAAGAGTGGAATACCGATGTATTGAGTCGGGTCCTCAATAGTCCCGATTCACGTTTCGATAATTTTTTTATATTTTCCTCCACTTTCTGAACTATCCAGAAGGCACAGTGATCAAACTTCAAAGGCTGTTATGGCTCTCCAGGCCATAACATATGGTGAATTTTTCACTGTCGGCGAAATACATTATGTTAAATACCGTTTGCCTTTTCGTCGCCGAACCCTCGTCCTTACATCGGGTCCAAAGATATTGAATTTGAATTTATCCGAGAATATGAACCAACGCCAGTCCCTGGGCATTCAGTTTTTTCATTCTATTGCGAATTTGAGGCTTGCAGCTGCCATTTTTGCTGTCAGTAATGATTTTCTCGCAGGTCGACAAGCATATAAACCAAGTTCCTTTTCATAATATGAACTGAAATAGTGTCGGTTGTTGCTATTAGAAGCTAAATTCTCAGCTCCAAAGCCGTAGCAAACCTTTGCTTAAGATCTAAATATCTGAAATTCGATTTGTTGAAACAGAAGTTCTCCTCTTTGCATCAGAGCCAAATTATCGTTTGATTTTCGGAATAGTGCCTTAAAAACTTTCTAATTGCTGTTTGGCTACACTAAATTACTCTTGCAATTTGTGAATGTGCGTACTTTTTGCCTTTGCTTGCAAAATTTTGGCTTTTTCGTTAGCATTTAATTTAGAGCGACACTTTGTAAAATTAACTCTTTGACTACTTAATTGAAACCGAATGAATATTTCATCCTTAGTTTGGTTTTAAATACCTAATAAGGCGGGAAATATGCTGAAAAATAAAAAAACAAAAAAAAGTAGCGAATGAGGTAAAATCTATGAGAGAATTGCATGAAATAGTAAATAATCGAAATCGAACATTTCAATGGCGCAGGGTGTATCTTGATTAGGGGAAAAATTATATTCTTACATTGTTACTAAACAATAACAACAGAATGTTTGGGTTTTACCTACCTACATATTCTACAGTAAACAATTTAAAATGTTTTACGGAGGAAAACGGAAAAATATTAGGAGCGATCAATCCTTCATTCTGATCTCTCTGATTTTAAACTTTAATTTATCTAAATATCTTATTTATCTAAAATTAAACTAAATGCTAATTAAACACTAAATTAATTACAAAACATATTTTCTTATCTCTAATTACAGGTCAATTATTATTATTTTACACACTATTCTATATTGTGCTGGCCTCTTTTTGTGCAATTTGCCTGCAAGGTTTACTTGCCACACTTAGCGATGAATATCCCAAATGGAAATTAGACAAATCGATAATCGGTTCAAGCCCCGGTATGAGCTTCCGGCCCATAATAAAGATGGATGAGGGGGATGCTGCCCTCAGATATAAAGTCTCGTCAGAAGAACGTATAAAAAAATATATTAACGAAACAAATTATTTTTTGCAGAGTACGTATACAATACAAGATACTAGATAAAATTGTAATATTTACTCTAATATATTATCTTATATTTTGCATACAGCCTACACAAATTCTACTATGCCGTTAAAAACTAAACGAGTACCATGTGATTACGATAAGCCACCGAAACAAGATGAAGTTTGTCTTTTTCAAATCGATTCCATAATTGGTGAATGTGCAGATAATTCGTCATTTGGTTTTAATAAATCAAAACCTTGTGTTTTCCTTAAATTGAACAAAGTAATGATGAGTATATAAAAATTATTTTGTAAATTCTGATTATAATCGATTCTAACATGTATATAGATATACGGATGGGTTCCCCAATATTACAACAATACAGCAGATCTACCCCAGTCTATGCCCGAGGATTTAGTAAAGCACATTAAAAGTATAAATAATACAGCAGAATTGAATCAAGTTTGGGTATCGTGTAAAGGACGAAAACCAGATACTGTTCGGGAAGTTATTTTTACGGAGAAACGAGGATTTCCAGGTTACTATTATCCATTTGAAAATCAAGATGGATACCAAAGTCCATTAGTTGCCGCCCAAATAAGCCTAGAACGTGAGTGTAAAAATATTAAAAACTATAGTATTAAATTAATATAAAAAAAATTACAATTTTTTCTTTCTCCATTCGAAACAGCAACCCAAATTGCAGGAAATAAAACAGTCGGAGTTGAGTGCCGTCCTTGGGCAAAAAATATTGTATACGATGGTTCATTGCGTGAACGTCAAGGTTCTGTACTTATAGAAGTTAATATAGAACTATAAATAGAACAAAAATTAATTATACCGTCGACTAAAATCCTCCCTAACGTCACAAAGTCCATCCATCCCGCAAACAAAACATTGTGCCGTTAAAAAACAATTTTGTTATTATTTTATTATTATTATTATTGTTTTTAATAATTTTATTTTGTTAAATAAAAATTTAAATTATTTCAACAAACTACCGAGAACACACCCGTTTAAATTTATAAATTAATAAGAGAAATGTACTTAAAAAAAAAAAAAGCAATACTAAATCGCGAAATGAAGAAACCAATAAATTATGTTTACGATTCAGTAATATATTTAATTAGTTTTAATCAAACAAAACATTTAATTTTAAAAAATTTCATAGAATTTAATTATTAGTTAATTTATATTTTTAAGCTATAAATTAAATAAAAACAAAAAGGAAATTAGTTTTAAAATATTTAAATTTCAGTATTGTGTTCTTTTTGCACCGAGATTGCAATTTGTTGTGAAATTCGTTCATAATCCACAAGTGTTGCAAAATTGCAAAAAAAAATAACCGCATTCAGTACATACCCGAAAACACAACAAAATAGTGGAGCAGTTATTATTACAAAAATGAACACCCGTTGCGTAATTTCTATACCATTACCAACACAAAACTGTTCCCTCATTACTTGTAGAAGTGTTACATAAGTAATCGGCGACACCATAGTTACTCGCTTAGTACTAAAAAAAAACCGATATAGCTTTGTTTAGTTTCATTTCAAAATTACTATTAAGAACTAATTTTTTATACTACTCTTGTCAATAAATAGTGTACTACTGCTGCCTGTCTATATATGCAGCAAATTAATGTAGCGAGAAGTTTTTTATTTTAAATTCGCCTTGCTCGTTTTTTATTTTTTGTAGTTTTTTTGAATATTATTAATTTACACTTACAAAAATTAGCTATTTATAAATAATTTCCACGAAAAAATAAAAACGTGATAAAAAAATATTTTTGTTTTTTAATCTTTGATTAATAATAATTCTTGATATATTTTGAATGTATTAAAAAAACCAACAAAACAAAAATATTGGACTAAATATTTTGAATTTTAGTTATGAACTACAATTATTATTCAGCTCAGCTAGTGATTGTAAAATACACTACTCCACAAAATTGTGAGTGATTGACGATTTTTTTTGTACATATTTGTATTTTTCTTTGCGTTTTTCATCAAATAAAAATAATTTTTTATTTCTATTTTATTTTTTAGTTGACTTCGAGACAACAACCGAATCGGTTTACCAAAAGAAATATACCACAGTATAAATAGCTAATTATTTTTATAAAGCAAAATGATTTCATAGTTAATAATAAAAACTATTCTTAAAAATAAAAATAAAAATTTATTGTGCGTGAATTTAATACATAAAAATTTATTTTACGAAAAGTGATTTTATAAAATTTGGTTTTATAATATCTACAAATTTTTTATAAAAGTGATTTTTGTATTATAAAAATATTGTGAAAAAATATATATTTTTTGTCAGTTAACAATAACATTTAAATTACAAAATGGCACCTAACCGACAAGAATACAATGTTAATAATAAAGAAAAGGTAGAGACCTTATATCAGTTTCCAACTAAACCGGAGCCCAAGACATTTAGCCAATTCCTTTATAATAACGAAGAGGGAACAGTTTTAGGAAGAACGCCTATAAATTGGGGTAAGTTTATTATCGGAATTTATGTAACTTAAGTGTACGCTGAACTCATCGAATTAAATCGTGTGGTTCTGGTCTTTAACTATGGTTTTTTTTTATTAAAAGTGCCAGTGAAAAATGTTTGTCCATTTTTAGTTTAATATATAAAGGAAAAATTAAACAAAAATAAAATGGTACAAGGGGAAGATAAATGTTAGCGCTTACATTAAAATTATAAAGTGTACTGAACGAATATAACTAAACTTTTTATTTTCTAAATATTTTTGTTGAGTATAAATCGAAATTTTGTCTGATGTGGAAAGATCGAGAATTATTGCTATAAATATATTGTTATTAGTTGCGTACTTTTGCAAATCGGATTAGATTTAAAATGTTTACTTGCCAAGGAATTATGATTTGTAAAATTTAACAATTCATTACTCGATCATATCTACAAAAAATTAGGTGGATTTAAATCAAATCAAATTCTACGATACAATTAAATCTATATATTATATATAACGAGACATAGATAAGATATCGCTTTAAAACTATACTGATTTTAACAAATTCATCAATTTTAACCAAAATACTGTTTATTTTAGATTATAATTTCAACTTGGTGCCAACTCAATTAATTTCACCAAGTCAGCGCTTATCAAATTATTTAGCAAACTGCTGAGTGTAACATTTCTTGTGTTAAGCGTAATTTAATCTTTAAGTATATAAACAAGAATTAAAAACAATAAATACCAAGGCACCACACAAATATTATTATAAACAAACAATATGTTTCTTTTGTTTGTATGTATGTACTGTATAGTCTAGTACAAAACATAACAAATGTCTAGATCGTATTAATATTCCGCGCCGATCAATTTAATTTCAACTTCTAATTGAATTATATTTATCAAAATCGTTTTCTTGCGTGCATTTAAGATCGTCTAAATAAATTACATAAATTGAATTGAGGCAAAAAATGAAAAGTATTAATATACTACAGGTCAAGTTCAAGCCTAATGCCGATTATATGGTTTATATATACGAGAATATGTTATAGAGACATCATAAAAATTATGAGTCACTAATAAAATAAAGCGATGTATTAAAAACTATTTGTTGATGATTGTGGCTCACAATTGAAATATTTTTTTTGTTTTTGTCAACAATTAAAGATTTTATATCGGAAACGTTAAAGGTAAAGACAACTAAAAACTTCCTTTGCCGTGTATGGAAAAGTTTTGGACAAATTTGATATGAACAAATTCAGGAATCAATTATGTACTGTAATTCAATTTTACAAGCTGCTACGACTTATTTTGTTACATACAGACTACAGTAATATTCAACAAAGTAATTAATTTTTTATTAGGAACTAAAAGTAAATTGTATACCTAATTCATGCTTAATTTTATATTTTACTGTTTCTAACTGTTAGCAAATTAAAAGAAAAACTAATATAAATTAAAAATAGAAAAAAAAAACATAACGAATTCAACACACCTTCAAATCGTGTAAATGCCGAAATTCGTTTGGCCTTGGTCGAACGTAATGGGTTAGGTGGAAATATTTATCCATTTGGTGTGTATTGTATCTGTTTACCGAAAACATTTAGATACCAAACTATGGGACCAAACTATGCATTTCGACGCTATGTATTTGCGACGCCTATGGTTTTGTATTAGAAGTTACAGGAAGAAAGATAAAAAAAACGATTTCCTTTATAAATGATAGCGGTCGGATTGCATAGCTACATAGGCCTGTGTTTTTTCAGGTTTCGTTAGTTATAGACACAATTTACATACACCCACACAGGTTGAGTCACAAGTAATTAAACCAAATGAAATTCTCCTATCAGTTTTACACTTTTTCTAACCCCAATCAAATAATTGTTTTGGTTTGTCATAAACAAAACTATAAAAACGTTGAACTTTTAACCTTAATTTGAATGTTTATTTATTGTTTTGGATTTTTCATGCAGCAAAAAGTAAACAGAACATAAACGTGTTATTGTGCGATGTATCAATTTGTGAAAAAAATTAAAGAAGTAATTATTACGTAAAGTAATTGATTTGGAAGAGAGTATTAAATGGAGAAGATAAGAATAAGTCTTTCTCAGCTTTTTTTCAAATATGTTTTTTAAATTTAAATAATGTCTAGGGCATCACTTTTTATAACATTTCATCGCTTTCCAGCAGTATTTACTTTCGTTACAACATAATTTTGATACGGCTAATTGTTTTATTCACAAAACATTCATTAAGTATTAATAAATGATTTAATAATGGAATACCTGATCCGGCCAATCTAAAACTAAATTAAAAGTGGTGCTTACACCAGTTCGGTAGATGTTTGGATTTTGGTCATTGACTTTGTAATTTTCACTTTATAACTCAGCATGTTTTAAAATTTTATGACAACGCAATATTACGTTTTTATGACTTCAGACTTACTCACCGTATGAAACTCGAGCGTTATTCTACCATTTATATTTGCGATTTTACGTCGTTTTTTGTTTTTAAGCGGGAAATTGTATTGCAATTGCGAGTACGGTTCTAAGATTTTCTTTTAAATCGTGGAAAGTAATCCAACCGCATAAGTCGTTGTAAAGCAACAACAAAAAAAAAATCTGTAAATCAAGTTGTCAATTTATACGATGACTCCCTTCCCTTGCTTTACTTATTTACCTGTTTTTGTTATTGTTGTTAGGTCGCTCTCATCGTTCGTCGAATGCAAAAAACAACATTGCTACGAAATATTGAGATCTTATGTTATTCAACAATTTTGTTTATTTCGTTCTTTTTATTTTTCTTCGAAGTTTCTTAAAACTATTCAACCATTAGAAACCAAGAAAGAAAAAAAAAATCTGTTTTATTTACAGATTTACACATTTAAGAGTATGAGTACATACAGTCATTTGATAGTTTTATATTTAAATAAGTTTTTGCCTTTTCAAATAAGTGTATTCTATAATATTCACATATATGTATACTTGATGGCCTTCATTCATATCAAAGCAATATTATTGTAAAGAGATGTTGATTTACTTTCAATAATTGTTTAACCAGCTAGTTTCACGTTTTTATAATATGTATACAAATTTCCAAATCATTGTCAAATTATTGACCAAAATATTCGCAAGATGAAAAAATGTTTTTTTCATTCTATGATTATAATCGGAGATAATGCATACATCTAATGTGTGCATGAGACAAAATAGCAAATTTTACAAAGTTTAAGAACGGCAACCAAAAGATTTGGACTTGAATCGTTATAACATAGAGTACTTTCAAATATTATTTCTGCATTTAAGTACTCGCAATTTGACGCTCTAAAATCAAATTTGCCAATTCAGTCATAAACCAGTTTCTGCAGTCTTTTCATTTCACCTGCATTGATGCAACATTCATTGCGATTTTTGTGTAATGCACCTTAGTAATAGAAAAATTTAGTATTTAAAGTCGATAAGTTGGTTGGCTTAGTTTCTTGTCACTTGGCAAACTTGAAAAACATTGGGAATTTATCAAGGTCACGAAGTAAATATTGACGAAACCAAAAGTCTTATCGAACGTTGAGACACTTTTGAAGGAGGCAGCTGAGGCGAGCAGTGTATTATGTGATTTGGCATGATTTAAATCCCATTTGTACAATTTAATAATGTGATATACAATTTGTTGGCATTTCTAAATTTGGCATATTTCCTTATAGACATAATTAGTTTTACAAGTTACAAGCTGAGAATAAAATATAAAAACACATAAATCAGAAACAATAATGAGATATTTTAAAAAATACATTCACCAAATTTAGAAATTTTTAACCAGAATTCTGAAATGTGAAATGTTCCCAATTTCCAATTCCAAAATGTTCCAACATCTTTCAAATGTATTTCCTATACTACTAATTCTGGTTTTGAGGTTGCAATACCTTCCAGTAGCGAAGAAGGGAAATATTTTATGAAATGTTGATGTTCTCAATTAAAATTTTGAGGGCAACAAACAACAAACTTATTAAACATTTTCCAATACTAATTTCACTTTACTTTGGACTATGGCTTTGACAATTGCAAGTCGGCTTTGGTTTTTCAATTTTTGTAAACTTCGATCTAAAACACTGTGTAGTGCTCATAGTATTCACCACCTGGAAGCAGCTATGTCCAGGTACTTGACATTTTTACTCAAGGTATTTTATATGAAGATTCATTTTGAGTAAATGAAATAAAGCTGCTACCTTGTGTTTTGCGATACACACAAATCTAACTATACAATATTAATTTGGTAATTTCAAGTCATACATAGCTATATGTAAGCGCCTCAACCGTCTACTGTTGATGGCAGGCATTCTGATCCTGAGGCTTCAAAGAGCTTGAAGTGAGAATGCTTGACTTTTTTTTTTAATACAAAACAATCTTGCTTGGAGCACATTTCAAAATATCAGACTGATATAAGTAAGTACATACATATTTGTGCCATTTTCATGAAAAAGGAAAAGATTGAATAACTTTCTCTTTCTCTCTTATGGTCTATTTATGAAGTAAATCATTTGTTTGTCATATTAGTAAATTGTGTGTTGACACGTGATAATAATTCCTTAAACTTCACTGGTTCATTGCAGAACTCGATACTTAGAATAATATGGCGCAATAAAATGCTTTTAGGAAGAAAATGAGCATGGAGGCGACGATATGTAGAGCAACTACTGTTATAATTTGTTGACTTAACCTTTAAGGGTCGCAAATACATCTGTAACGATAATGTGCGTCTAGAGTTAGATAGATAGGGACAACGGTTTATTTTAATTTTGATTTTCCATACACATCCAACCCAAACAGTTTCTCCGCCTGCAGAAACAATAGTCCAGTCAGTGACGGTTTTTCGCTCTGAATTCTTACGGACAATACCGATTTTCGTGAAATTTTGACAGTAAGTAGGGAATAGCTCAAGGAACAAAAGTTATATAGTGCCGATGTGTGCTTTTACCTTGGGGGCGAATGTCACCCCTTCTAGAGGGTGGAAATTAGTTCACTCAAAATAACCACAGAAATCGATAGAGGGATAAATTCTAAGCAAAAAATATCGTATGAAGTTTTTTCAATAAATCCATATTTTTCGAGTTATTCGCGATTGAAAATGTTGATTTTTCATCTAAAAAATTCATGTTTTAGAGCGGTTTTTCACGAATAACGCGAGAACCTTGAGTTTCATCAAAAAATCTTTCAGGACCAAAATAAAGCTTATAAAATAACAAATTGATTGGTTTATTTTTATTTCTTTAGATGCAATACGAACCGAGTTCTGGCTCGTTGAAAGTAGCTGTTTGTTCGTCGAAAACTGAATTCAAGCCTGTCAACATTAAATAACGGAAAAACGACAAATTTTTGAAAGAAGCTTATTAGTTGATTTTTCAAGTACTTCAAAAGACCTTTAAAAGTAGCTTTAGTAGAAGTCATTAGCATAATAACTTACAGAGTTATGATAAAAATAACATGGTGATCTCGTTTTTCGGAGAAAAAATCAGCAACGAAACAAATGGGTTAACCGCAAGAATTGAAATTAAACGTAATCCATTTGCAATGTACTTGATTTAGGTACTAACAATAGGTTCTAAAAGTTTGAGTGGTTTAGAATGTCTAGATTTGAAAAAAAGTTTGATTCAATTTTGAAATGATTTTTCAAATTTTTGAAAAAAAATTCGTTTTTCACAATAACTCAAAAACTAAAGAAGATACGTACAAAATGCGAAAGCACAAAAATTAAGGGTTTCCTTGCAGAAAATTTTGTTATTTTTTTATTTCTCTAGGATGAAAATTAATTGAGATACCACCGTTTTCAGTTTGCATTTGAGTGCGAGGACCACCTTACCCTAAACCTTTAAACTCAAAATCTCAAAAACGAAGGTTTCACGGAAGTTCAACCTTACAAGGCGTATAGCCCTTGAAATTATCTGCAAAATGGTTTTTAGAACATTTAGATATCTTTAAAATTAAGGAAGTTATCGTTAAAAAAACAATCGCGTTTTCGGTGAAATTTTCCGATTGCTCTCAAACAAGCATTTTTTATATGGAAAATCAACATTTTCAATCGCGAATAACTCGAAAAATATTGATTTATCGAAAAAACTTCATAAGATATTTTTTGCTTAGAATTCATCCCTTTATCGATTTCTGTGGTTATTTTTAGTGTACTAATTTTCACCCCTTGGAAGGGGTGGCATCCACCCCATGGTAAAAGCACGCGTTGGCACTATATAGCTTTTGTTCCTTGAGTTATTCCTTGCTTAATGTCAAAATTTCACGAAAATCGGTATTGTCCGTAAGAATTCGGAGGTAGTAACCTATTTTTACCGTCAATGACTGGACTACAAATGGAACACGCATATTTGTTGACTGATTTTAATGAAATTTTTTTATCTGAGATATAAAGCCTATTCTATAAATAGTTCCAATCTAAAGTACATTAAATCACGTTGTGAAGAATTCCCTGCGTCATATAATTGGGGCTTGGGTTGGATTTCTTAAAGAAAGCATTTACGCTTGATTCCATTTTTTCTGTTCTACTGAATTGATTTTAAGGCAAATGCTCGCTCTGCCTTATGTCTAAAAATGAGAAAAATATATTGGCACATTTTTAAATTATGCGCTTCGTCGAGAATATCTCAAACTTTATATTTAGGAGCTTTAGCAGCCTTTATAGTATAGTCGTCACAAACGTTTATTGTAATATCTTTCAGATACTCTATAGGGGCGTTAAGGTCACTTCAGTTTGGAAATGATTTGAGCTTCATAAAATCGAAGAAAATGATCCTTTTTTCTGGTTCCTCTGGCATTTTACATTGTTGCTAATAAATTTAGCGCTGCGAATGAATATTATCTAAAAGTCAAGACAATATAAACATGTCCAAATAAACCGGCACCTTCTTTAAATGCAGTGCTAGCTAAAAGTTGTTTAAATTAATTGGTTTGGAGTATTAATCTAAGGATTATTTTTAAGAAACCGAATTAAATAACGATTTTATCATTTATTGTTTCAACTTAAAGCAACTAATCCGAACTTTTGCACCTTTAATTAATTTTTTGCCGATTTTAAATTATGTTTTATGATAAAAATTTCATGACAACTAACTATAATTAGCCTACAAATGACAAATATTTAATTTGGTAAAATATTTACACAATAAACATAAATAAATTCAAAGATAAACATTAATTCTGTTTCCAATGTTAATTACACAAATTTTTTATAATTAATCCACAAAAATAAAACTTCGAAAATAGATTATAACAAAAACGTAATCAACTCAACACATTTTACCACAAAACGAATTAAAAACCGCATAAAAAGTTAAAAAGTTCAATTTTTGGCATTTTATTCACCACAAAAATTTTAACCAGTAGCTTTGTTTTTCACAACGCAAAATAAAAATAAAAAACGTAAACGTCACAATTTTAACCAGTTTCAATTGAAACACCAAAACGATTAAAAAGTGAGGAAAATTTAACTTTTTACCCCGAAAAACACAGCCTTATACATATATAAATTTGCTGAAATGTTATTTACTGGAAAATAATGGACTATGTATATAATAAATGGATCGCCACCCTAATGACAGTTTATGTTTTTCAAATAAAAAGTGTATCTAACATCTTCGGCGACTACGTGTTTGGGTGGCCAAAATAAAAATTAAGAGACTGGCAATTTTTACTATCACTTAATTTTTCGTTAAATGGCAACACCTTGCTTACAGTTGTATTATCAACCACAATAACTAAAACTCTATATAAATTTATTCAAATTCAGGTACTCACCTATAAATTATGTTTCCAACTTTATCTGTAGATGTCACCTTTTAAAGTTTATATTCGATACATGGTTTGTAACATGGATGAATAATTTGTATTACATAAAACTTAATTGAAAATAAATAGTGTTAGGTTATAATTTTATAATTTAACCTTGGCATTTAAAACTTGATCATCAAATTTTTTGTATAAGTTTCTTAAAAAAACTTTGTTTTTGTGTACAAAATTCTGTTTTTTATGTACAAATTATGGAAATTTAGCGAACTTTTAAGTTTGATTATTTCACACGTTAGACACGTAGGCGCTGCAGATGTTGCATGAAGTTAGCGACTGGTCAGCTCACAATATTTATTTTGATGGTGTAAAAATTTATCATAAACGGTAATACGGAACTCGAGATACAAATATGTATAGTTAAATAAGGCGAATTAGGAAATTGATTTCTTCTGACCTGGCCAGTAATAAAATAAGTATGGCTTCATTTTTGTCAATTTTGTAAGAATTTTTTTTAATATATACCTCATTATAGCTTCTTTGCATAAGCAAAATTTCATAATTTTTTAGATTAAAAAATGTAAGTATTATAAAAGTCAAAACATGCGCGTCATCAGATAGATAATATAACAATTCTGTATTTAATGATTGGTAACGTTACGGTTATATTAGTTGGTATTTGTTTAGTTGCTAATTTTATACCGACGTAATTTTATAATAAACACGTCTTAATGAAAGTATTTGGTACGGCTTAATCCCAATTTTTTTTTTTTTTTGGTTTATATCAGGTTTGGTTTGCGTAAGCAAATTTTCAGGAGATTAGATTTGAATTTATTGAAAAATTGCTTACGTAAAACAAACCTGAAACAATATACAAAAATGATTAAGAAAGAAAACGGGCTTATCAATCCGAGATACAAACCAAAAAAAAATTGGTCCTCATTATTGTTTTTTGGTATCACTATCAAACGTATTCTAAAAACTTGTACCAATTGTTGACCCTCCTCCAAACTCTGACACTGAGTTTCCTAATTTTATGTATCAGCCTTCATAACATATGTCTAATTATTTTGTTAATTCGCAAAAAAATTGAATTATTCAAAATATTTAAATGAGAAAATCCAATCGGAAAAATATTAGAAAAGCAAATATTTATATTTTGGAATGACAAACAGAAAATTAGGAAAACGAAATTTACTCAATTTTATTCAACCTAAAAATTGTATTTTAATTGGATGATTCGATTGAAAGATATAAGCAAACAATTCAGTTCGAATTATTTTTTATTTTCTTATTTTCTACACACATTAATATTATATTTATAGTGCGGTTAGTAATATTACAATATCAAAATAGTGTTTCAATTTCAACGCAGAGATTACTTATACCCCAATGTACATATTTTTTTGTAACCAAGCGCAATAAAAAAATAAAAAGAAAAAATCGTCATAGCCAGTAAAACAATATGTCTTGATTGAAAGATGACTCATGACATGAGTGTCAATCCTAATTTAATTATTTTTGTTAAAAACCAGAAAGAGCCAGTACACACTACATGACCTACGATACCGATTTATTAAATTTTGTGTCTATCGTCTGGCCCACGCTGAAACTCCGATACGTTTGTACTTACGTATTTCACAACAAATATGTCGTCGTCTCGATATTACATTATGTGTGTACACAGCGAGCTAACTAAAATTTAATTTAATTAAGCCTTAAAATTAAACCAATAAAAATAATGATGCAGTATATTGATAAAGTAATATGGAATTACTAGGTTACCGATATGATATATGATAACGCGATAATTCTATCGAAATCCATTTTTATTTTTATTTAAACACGTGTAACGCCGCTTACGCGTTCTAATACATATGTGTATGTGTAAATAATATATGTATACATAATTAATATTCGAATGAGTGTTAATCACGTGTTTTTTAATAGTATTAGATGGAGACCCTGAAATGAGCAAACTAACCATTTAATCATTATTCGTTTCCAAAATGGAAATTTATTTTTTTACATTTTATGTTATCAACACATAATGTACGTGCATAAAGTATATTGAAAATGGTTCGGTATGATATTGTAAACAACGTTGATAAATGAAGCATGGCTTATACGTTATACACAAAATACTTGACAAACCGAAAATGCGTGTTACTAATTATACAATTTAGTGTTTTTGCCGTATATGTAAATGATTCAACATAATTATGTCTAGATTCTAGATAAGTAATACCGCAACAAATAAAAGTTTCACTTTCCAAGTTATAATACAATACATATTTACATATTTAGTTCGCCTTGAAACTTGTAAGAGTTGCTGGTGACCTTGAGACTTATAGTATATAGTAATAATATTTGTACTTATCTTTATAAAATAAAAAAGACGAATTATAGGCAACATGTGTTATCGTTTTCCCATATTTTTTTTAGTCGTGTCAATGTACCTACGTTTAACAAACTCTAAATGTTGAATTGTGATATTTGAAAAAAAAAAGTAAGAAAGTTACAGGAAACCGCCACGATTACTTAGCATTGTACTATTGTTCGTGTTTGTGTTAATTAAATCAAGCAAAATCAACGTGGTTTAAACTGGTTTCGATAATTTTTATTATTCATCAAACCATCAAAAACAAAACAGAATGAAGAAAAAACGTAACCAAACAATGTTTTCACCTTTTGGTATAATATCAATAATATCAACTAATAATTCCAAGAAATGTCCAAACGTTTCCTCATTGAACACAACATAAATACAAAATATGTTTATGTGTTTGGTTAATAACACTCTTTATCGAACTTAAAACGAATCGAACCAGGTAACGTATTTAATATGTAGCTATATGTATATAGACGCAAGTTAATTGAGGAAAAATCTGGTTTACACTGGATTTGACTGACTTTCGTATGTAAACGAATATAGAAATTTCATTTTAAAGACATTTTTGTTTTCATTCGCGAAGTTTTTTCATCTTTTAAAGCAGAAGACAGTCTTTTTTAAATATATACACATGTTAAGTCTTACCGGTACACTAATAACATAACCTACAAAAATATACAAAATTTTGATTTTAGAAACTAATCTTCGTGAAAATTACCTAAGAGACGCGTGCTTACATGATTGAATTATAAATTGCTACCCAAAATAATTAATTATAACATATTGTCACATAAGGACATTAACCTAAATAGAAAGTTCTAAGAATACTACAATATATGTATTTATAGCCTTGTCATTGACCTAATAAAAAAACAAAAACTAATGTAACGCCGTCTATAAAAATAACGCACATAGCAGCCGCACGATTTTATTACACGGACATAAATTAATTTAATTAATTTCCATTTCTAATTCAATAATCAAATTGGATTTTCAATATTGCACAATTTATTACGAATTTCACAAAATTACAGTTTCGACGTTATTTTTAGATATTGAAATCTGTTTACAGAAAATTATTACTACCTAGTTAGAGTTCTATATTTAAATATTTACATCAGCGATAAACGTGAATTGTACAATATTACGGTCACAATAATTAATTTGAATATGGCTTTTCAAAAGCACGTGGTTCTTTTCCACACTGTAAAAACGAATACCAAATTTCGTATTTTAACAAATATGTACAAAATAAATTTTTAAAATCTAATGGAAAATTTTTATTTCTAATTTTACTTTAAAAATAAATATATAAAACATGATTTTCCTCCGTTTAATTTTTTTTTTTTTTTTCGCCGAGTTTGTTACGTCAAGGCAACATTTTTTTTGTGTTTCTCACTTTAAAAACAAAAAATGGTTTCTGTTAGCTACTTATGATTATGATCATGACGATAAAATGTAAAATATATAGAGACCATTTCAGCGACCTACACTTTTCTTTTTGTATATATGTATGTATTGGAAACATATATTATATACACACACTCGAATATACGAGTACTACTTATGAAACTAAATGCGCGCGCAATGCTCTTTTGATTTTCCGCCAAATTTCTTGATAGGTTTAGCACTTTCATGAAAAAATATTGCGTACGGAAACTCATAAAACGACATCATTTCCTCCAAATGTCTACATACCATACATATCTCATAGTAAAAATAATTAAAAGCAAAAAAAAAACAAACACTGCAAATTAAAATACCAAATTAGAATATTTTTGCATGTAATATAATCATTGCAATGAATTAAATTGAAAATAATTTGTTTTAATTTGAATGTGGAGAGAGCAAACAAATATTTAATTGTTTTATCAATGTTGCATACTAATCGCTACAGAAACAACGGATTTGAATAAATTCATAACAATTATGACTAACATTTTAATAACACTGGCACACCATAAATCTATATCTCTTGTTATAATTTGTTTTCTTTAGTCCAGTAGTGTACCGAAAGTGTCGAAAAGCAAAGATTCGAAAGACCAAATGAGTCAAAAGGTTCAGCAGGTCGATGGGAAGAATGGCTGCACGTTAGCCATTTACAATTCTAAATTCTTTAAATTTACAAATAATTTGGCTGAATGATGTTATTTTCTCACTGGCACTTAATTTACAGAAATTCAAGCTTGCTAAGGACTGAAGTCCTTAACAATCTTCTTGTTGTGTTCTCCATAGTAAAAAAACAAAAGAAATGTCATGCGAATGAGAGATACAACTCGCAATGAATCAAGCCCTCGTTTTTTAACGTTTAAATAACGATTTCTATCAAAGGCCGATAAACTTATACAAAGAGTATAATTTGTGCAAAGTTTATAATATTTGTTAAGTAATCAAATCCAATTTTCACTACATAGCAATATACAATAATGTTATATAAAATGTTACAAGAATTAATAGAATGTTATATTACACAATATTAAATAACATTTTTCGTATTATATAGCAAGAAAAATGGGCTCCATGATGTTGGCACCTCATCAAGGGAATTTTGCAAAAAAAAAATTGGTTCTAATAGGTCACTAATTGGTCAGATAGTTTCAGTAATTGGTCAGCGATAGGAATTTTTTAAAAGCGTTTTAAAAATGTTCAAGGTCATGTGTACATTTTGGCACCTCATTCAATGATAATAAAAAAAGAAAGTGTGAAACGCTGATAATTGGTCAGCTAAAATTAATAATTGGTCAGGCTTATTTATTTAAAAAAACAGCTATAAAAGGTTAATTTTTTATGTTGCGCATGCGCGAAATTAGTATAATGTCCCATAAGAGATTTGTTTTTATCAATGATGCGCCTGCAACAAATCGACATGGCAAATTGCCACGTGAGTTTGTTTATTCCACTTTTTCGCTAAAAATTAGAGAATTCGATGATGTGAAATGGTTAACTGACCCGACATTTAATTCTTATAATTGGTCAGGCTTATTTCATAAAATATAAATGAAAACTTCGCATCTGGTCCCTTTGCAAATGACGTAAGTAATCGTAAGAGGTTTAGCGTTTAGCACCCTAAATAAAGACAAAAAATATAAGAAGTGCTGTCGATCTGGCTCGAAATTCTGATAATTGGTCAGATAATATTATTACTTATTGGATGTCGCTCCGCTCCCCCCGCTTAGCCCTCCGAGGGGCTTTAGATTTTGACTTCGGGGGGACGTAGGAGCCGGGATCAGCAAACATGTCGCACTGCGTGCCGCACGTAGGAGCGGATTATATAAAATCTATTAATGACAGCTACTAAAAAGAAAATAATTGCACTATTTTGTTATGCAAAATTTTGTAATTACAACATATAGATTCTATATAATCCGCTCCTACGTGCGGCACGCATTGCGACATGTTTGCTGATTCCTGTTTTACGTGAAAATTCGGTTCCACTATATAACAATGTTATAAAGCATGTTACAAAAATTAATAACATTTTTTTTATGTAAATAACGTGTTTCATGTTATGTAACAATGTTTTATAGCATTTGTGGTATAAGATGTTATTTGCTCATAGTGTTTAATACGTGTTATATAACATATTTGATCTTTACCGACAAGTAATGGATAACACTTTTCTTGCTATCATAGCAAGAAAGTCAATTGACAGCAACAGTGATAGCGAAGCATAGATATTTATCAGAGGATGAAACTAATTTTTGTGTCTTGTCTGAGGCGAATCTAATATGTCTTATAAATGGCATCTATATACAGAGTATTTTGCACATGGACCGACACAATTTTTTGGGAGATTGAGTGAGCCATTAGCTAGTTTTCACCCATAGATTCTACGTCCTAAGTGTCACGGTAATTGAGATATGACTTTTTTCGTTTCTTATTTAAATTACATCAAAGCTCGCCTTTAAATCGTCATATTTAGCACGAAATAACTTTTATTGTATTCTGCAATGTATTTTGAGTCTAAATAAATCATTATTTGGTACAATTGACTTCAAGAAAATGATTTACTTGAGCTTCGAAAGTCTTGAAAATGTGTAAATGTATGAAAAATTTCAACTTCTAAATTCAATATAAAAAAATAAAGAAATTTTGAACATAGATTTATTTTAAAAAGTTGTCTAGTTTATACCCTTTCCAACGGTATGCTACATGTTGGAGGAATCATTTATAATGTGGTCAAAATAAGAGATACAAGTTGTCAGGGTCAAGAAAATTCTTTTTATGTTTATTATGTTTTTATAATATTTGTTAAAACTGTTCTTCTCTACTAGGTATGCATGCACCACACCTTTTCCTTATTTCAACTGTTGTTATCTGAAGTCGCATTTCTGTTTTCATTCTTTCAAAAGCGGCTGTAATTCGTTCCATTAAAATTTCTTGTGTGGACACCTCTGTTGCATAAACTAATTCCTTTGCACGTCCCCAGACGTAGAAATCGAGGTCTAGCAGATCTAAAGTTTGCAATTTCTATAATCACTTCAAGAAGTTCATACTAGTCGCATTCAATTGACGGTCTACCAGATTTATCCTTAATTTTTAATTCGGTGTCTCGGAATATTTTCGATCTTTCCTGATCCTTTTTCTTATTACCAAGCTGAGCTTATAACCTTAATTATTTTAACATTTGCTTTTAATTGTTTTTCTTGCTCTTCTTTTATTAAATTTTATATTTTCTCTTTTTCAGGGTATTACAGATTTTTTATGTAATACGTTACTTCTTGATGGCACCGCAGGTTTGAGCATTTGCGGGGTATAGGTGTTTTCGTTTATCGCGCTTGATTTAATCCCTCTTCATTTTCAATAGTGTTTAATGGATTTTAGTTCGTGGTTCAGAATTTTGTCATACTAGCTCTTTTCTGTAGACACTTCGAGTTATTCGTAACGATAATTTGTTTAGTTTTGTTGTCAAAATCCGAGTTTGCTTTGATCTCATTCCCAATTTGTATACAATTTATTTCGCTCCATATTACCCTAAAACCGAATGATTTTTATTATAAGCAAAAATTGTTCAACAAAGTATTATGAAGTTATAATCACAAGATTGAGCGCTTTCAGGTTTTTCCTCATGTTGCCATCGAAAATTGACTGATGGAGTATTCTCCAGGTGGAAAAAACAATTTAATATTTTAAATTTAAATTATCATATTGCTAGGCATTTTCCAATGCATTCAGAATTCAGTGTGTTGATTGCTGGCGGATCGGATAGCGCCCAATAATAGGTAGTGTGCAAAATTAAATATTATATTTTCAGAATTTTCTAGGCCCTTATTATTTTAATAAAAAATTCCTCGATCAGTTAACATAAATATTAAATATGAACCATTCACAATTCAATGAAAATTTTGATGAGAAAAAGTTGCCAACTTCACAATGTTTTTAAAGTCAAAGTCAATATTTTTTTAAATTGCGATTTTAAAATTTCGGTTTTTGATTACATTTTATGGACATCACATTATTGATACCCACACCTCTTCCCTTCGTCACATTTACCATGTTTCCATGAACGAAGTTGAGTTAGGTTGGATTGAAATTAGGTTTACAATAAATTTCAAAATGGTGTCCATCGTTTCCATGAAAGTGAGTTATACCGTAGACAGACACAGTGTTAATCGCGATTTTCAGTTGTCATTTTTGGCCAAAATCGCGTTGTGGAAACAAAATAATCCGGTTTAGGTGAAAATCGTGTAATGACAGACGATTGTCATTACACAATTTTCACAAAAAACTGGATTATTTCGTTTTCACAACGCGATTTTTGACAATCGGGATAAATGAAAATCGCGATTAACTTTGTGTCTGTCTACCGTATTAGGCTGAGTTGAAAGTTTTTGTTTCTGTTTAACCGCCAGTTATATTATATACTTTTGGGACCTTTTTACTACATTCTTAATTTTGTGTGAATATTTTTTTGTTGTATTTAAGTATTGTACAATAATATTTTTTTAGGGTGTTAATAATAAAAATCCTTAATATTTATTCGCCGCGCCATTTTGAATTTCAACTCTACTCAACTCAACCCCGTTTCCATGAACGCTAACCTGGGTTAAACTCTGCATGGAAACAAAGTAATTATTTTCCCTCTCCCCCCCACACCCAAACCCCGCCGCTCTAAATTTGGATGTCGTTTATGGACAGCTTATGTACAATGTTTTTCCAACTTTTTTTGTTGGAGACTTAGAGCTACACGCAATAGATGTTCATGCGATAAAAAGAGAAAAGTATAATACAAAAATGTCGGGCATGCCATAATTTTTTGGCGGTTTAAAATCGACGATGTAATATTTTTGACGAATAGGGCGATGATTCTACTTTATTTATCAAAATTACTACTTTTTTAGCTAAAATGAAAACTTTTCCAACGTAAATTTTAATTATGAATTAAAATTTTTAAAAAATAAAACTAAAGCGCTATAAAAATTTCACAAATCACCATTTTGATTATTTTTGTTTCCATAAAATATACTCGGGTCGAGTATATTTTATAGTCAAACAATTTTTTTTATGAAAACAAAGTTAAAAAAAAAAGAAAAAACTCCAACAAAATTTTGTTTGTTTATATATTTGTTCTTGTCTTTCAAATGAAATTCGTGATGTACTAATCTCTTCATTTTTTAAACATTGTTGGAACGTGTAAATCACGCTTTAATTAATTTTTTTTTTTTTTCTGATTGGTATTGGTCACAAATCACTTATAATAGATTACGCCTTGCGCACTATGCCTATTTGGATCATAAAATAAACGGCTATGGCAAATGACGTCAAATGAGAGTGAACAGTTTTGTTTCACAATATTGTTGTATGTAATTGAATCCAAAAATTAAATTAAATTAAATAAATAATGTGGTGCGCCGGTGCGCCGTATTTAATTGTTGTAATAACAATATAAATAATTGTAATTATAAGGACTGTATCGAAAAGAAAGTATCCACAAAAAAAAGCCATTTTAGACACAAAAAACCAATTTTACGTATTATAAAATGATGTTTTATCATAAAGCCGACTTCTAGTTAGCAGATTTTATGTTTAAAACATTTGAGAAATTATTTTCTAAATACATAGCGAATTTTTAATTTGATGCCTTTACTTAGATTCTGCACAGTAGTTTTATTCATTTGTCTGGTTGCTTTGGACTAACTTTTTGAATTTTGTTCAATTTTCTGCTAGTTTACCGTTATTTTTCAAGTAACGCTTCGCAATTGCCCAATATCTTTCAATTGGTCAAAGTTCTGGTAAATTTGGCGGAGTTTATTGTTTTTCCACAAAAGTGATGCAGTGGATTTTTAACAGCTCCAAATTTATTAATGGGCAGTTGCACGGTTTTAACATGCAATTTTTTGTTTTCACTTCGTTTCGGAACTTTATGTTTCTTATATGTCTTCAATTCACGCCTTATTTTACCCGCTGGTACATTCCTATGCTAGTACCACCCTCATAAATCTCTGACAGACATTGATTTGTTTTTGCGAATTTCACTCACAATTTTGGCTTTAATTTGGGATTGCTGGGACCTTGTTTTCGACCGTTTTTTCGTAAATCCTTTACCGTAGCATGTTCCCCAGACCTATTAATTATTTTTCTCACTGCATTTTTACTTATATTTTCGCGCTTAGCTAAATTTCTAAACGAAACACCGTTTTAAATGCAAAATTTGTGCAAAATAAATTTAAGCACTTCTTCTTTAATTCGTGACAATATTACAACTGGATAACAAATTGTAAAAATCACACGCAATATTTACCTACAAAAAGCTATTCTATCTAACGGCACTTTTCCGTTACAATAGAATTAGAGCAAGGCGAAGAAAACTAAATTTTTTTGTGGATACTTTCTTTTCGATACAGTCCTTAGTTTTCATTCTTTTCCAACAAATAAGAGATTGTTGAAAGTATTGATCCTATTTTGTAAGAGGAAAGAAATATTTAACCATAATACATCCATATTCAACCATAATGAATCCATATATTATACATCTATTAGCCAAATTCCTTATTTTTCATATATTTCTTTTGCAATATCTTACTAGCTACTCTCAGTTGACGTAATGCGTAGTAAACTACGAAAACGAAATCCACGAAGGCGTAATCTATTATAAGTGAATTGTGGGTATTGGTAAAACGTAGTGAAAAAAGATTTTGACCCTTTGACGGATTTTAATGGCGTAATGATAAACATTTAATAAAAATTTCACAAGTCTATACATATATTATGTAATTTAATTAAAAAAACCTATGGCATTCTGACAAATAATTTTTTTCTTAGTTGTGTAGTTTTCTACAACAGTATGCTTGAAAAATTTGTATTTAGATAATTTTTATTTAAAAATGTGTATACGAACAAATTTAGGGCAATTTCGTTCTCGAGAATGTGCTACAAAATTCACTTTGACATTCCAACCCTTCCCTGGCCTAAATAAACATATGTTCAAAAAACTATTATTTATACTACATTTGTTTATTTTCTGTTTTAAAATTCATAAATCTATCTTTCCGCGCGCCTGTATTGTAAATTATATTTATAGTTTTAGAGCAGACTACCGCAAACTAAGGTATGCGTACTAATCAGAAATATGTATAATATAAATATAAATATATTGCACAAAAATTTTACTTGTATAAAGGTAGTGTGTGTCATCAGTAAACGCTCAAACCTTATATCTTACGTCGCCTTTTATTATAAGAAAGAACTACTATATTTATAATAATAATTGGTAAAACCTTACAACAGAGCAGCCAGCGACGCGACCAAACAACAAGAACTGCTCGTATGTAATTTGTTCCTCAACTAAATAGAATTGATTAAAAGTGTCGTCGTAATTTTGTAAACAACCAGCATAAATAATTTATTGTCGTCACATTGTACGAGTTACATATTTTTTCAAATGCCCAATTTTTTACAATTTACCAAGACAAAGTTGGTTAAAAGCTGGACAATTTCCTAGTTTCAATATTTTAATTTAAGTGTTTTCTCTGATAAAGTAATGCGCACCACTAATAGTACGCACGTCGCACACCCCAGTTTAAGAAATACTGCATTCGAGGAATTCAAGAAAAAGCTAAAATTTTGAAAAAATTCACCTTGAAATTTTGACTAACCCTTAAAAAACGTATCGCATTTATTAAAATGAACACGCATCTGGCCAGCAACATGATTAAAATTTTTCCATTGACACTTTTGAAAAATGTAAATTGATTAAAATTGTAAAATTTTGTTTTTGACGCCCATACATACATACATTCATCGATTTACGACTTGTCTCGCGATCATCATTGCCGCAACAGCATCGTCAGACACAACAGTTATAAGAATAACACAAATAAAATCCGAAATTAAATCATTAAAGCTGTAGGCGGAAAAAACATTTTTTATGCCAAATTTATAAGAAATAAAAATATTTATTTTTACTTAGCGTCTGTGACGCTGGTCAATGACGATTGCATGTTATGAATGTTATGACCTAGCTCGGTATAAAATACGCACGGGAATTGAATTTAAATAGCCATTTATTTTATAGCCCCCATAAGTGTACTCCCATAACCATATACATACGTAACTATATAATAAATTCATAAAACTAAAGTGATAACTATTACGTTATAAAATGTAATTAAGAGAATGCTATTTATCGTTTTGATGTGTAAACATGACTTTATAGCTATTTTATTATTTTGAATTTGAATTTAGCTCACATTGTCTTGTACATATTATAATATTTGCACATCTTGTAAAAAGTTGCATCAAAAATTTCTTATCACCCATCTGTAAAACCATAATATAGTATGCTTGATGATAACATTAATACGATTACAAGTAAAATTTGTATAATGATGAGAATGGCATCCAAATATTAGATCAAGTCTTAAGTTATATAAGTTAAGATAAAACAGTGTCGCCACTTAATATTAATCATTTTACGTTTATATAATATTGACATATATTTATTAATGTTTTACTCACACATTTCTTATTTCTAATTACAGCTAAATTATCATTATTTTACATAATATTCTATATTGTGCTGGCATCTTTTTTCTCCATTTGCCTGCAAGGATTATTTTCCACACTTAGCGATGATTATCCTAAATGGCAATTAAATAGCTCTATAATCGGTTCAAGCCCGGGCATGAGCTTCCGGCCCTTTCAAGAAGCTGGAGAACGTGATACCGTTATAACATATAAGGCTTCGTCGGAAAAAGATGTTTCTGAATTGGTTCAAGCAATAAATGAATTTTTAGAACGTATGTATTTTGCAATATTCGGTAAATGAGATCATTAAAGCTAATAAATTTTCATATTTAATTTGCAGCCTTCAAAAACAATACCCCGCCTGCCAAAACGAAGCGTATACCATGTGATTTTGATAGACCACCGAAAAATGGCGAAGTTTGTGATTTTAAAATCACTTCATCATTTGGTGAATGTGCAAAAAATTCATCGTATGGATATAATACATCGGCACCATGTGTATTCCTTAAATTGAATAAGGTAAAATGAGTACCGTAAAGTGCCGATTATAATACCCGGGTGTATTAATTGGAAAATACTAAAATTGATTTTAATTTTGGAAATAATAACAATATACCCGGTATATAATTAGGCAACAGCCACTATAATACCCGGGCATATTAAATACCAAACTGGAGCAGTAAAAACTATTTAGGTAAAACAAATAAAACAATAAGTAACCCCTCTTCCTATTAACTTTGCTTGCCGGCGGAAACTACCATACGTCAATATTAATTTATTTTTTCTTTGGGATTGGAACCAATCCAAAAGTTTCGTTTCTATTTCTGGATAAACTATTTTTCGGCCACCATCTTTTATACGACAGTCAGTTTTATTTAACGCCAAAAATGTATTTTCTTTTTTAATCCACGCTCGAATTTGCGAACGCTGGTATCCTGTATTTCTCTCCAATGCGTGAAGAGATTCGCCCTGTTTATGTCGAGCAATTATATTCAGTTTTTCAGCAATTTTAATCTTGCTTCGTTTGGTTTTGCGCATGTCGGTAAATTTTCACTTTTTTCACAATAAACTACTAAACAGAATGTTCCAGAAAATGTTTCTTTGCCTTCGTCGTGATAGCTAACAAAGGGGAATCCCAATTTTATCATTAAATATTACCAACGCAAATATAAATTTAGCCGTTACAGGGGCGTCTAAGCCAAATGAGTATTTTTGGCAAATTTTCAAAATAACTAGAGCAATAAAATTGCGATTAGAAAAAAAAGCCAACTGGACAACGCGGTAACTATTTATGTATCCCTAGCCACAGAATTTTTGACTCTGGGGTGAGTGTGAAGACCACCGCAATTTTTATTCCATTTTGAGGCATGCGGCCCGCATGCTGAAATATGTAACAACTATTGCGGTGATCTTCACATCTATTTCGGAGTGATAAATTCTTTGGCCCTGGATACATAAATAATTACCTCGTTGTCCAGTTGGGGTTTTATTCTAATCGCAGTTTTAATACTCTAGTTATTTTGAAAATTTCTCAAAAATACTCATTTGGATTGGACGCCCCTGCGCTAAAACAAAATCTCCTATATACCTACAGCTACAATACATAGAATATACGAGATTTTGCTTTAAAATAAAAAATTGTATCCACACTCCTGCAAAAACAGTGACTCTCAAAAATCCTATTAAATAGTAGACTCGGGTATACTATTTGATCAATAAACTAAAAACAAAACATATTTGCCGTCAAACAAAATTTCCGAAAATGTAATTGTATACCCGGATACATTATTTAGGACTCGAGCTACAAATAATAAACCCGGGTCCTTTTTTTGGAGGGGTCTTATAATCGGCACTTTACGGTACATAGAAATAATATAAACAACCAGCATAGCATAAATAATTTGTTGTTGTCTTGTAGATTTTCGGTTGGGTTCCCGAGTACTACAATAATACAGCAGATCTCCCTTCCGGAATGCCAGTTGATTTACAAAATTACATAAAAAGCATAAACAGTACAAATGAACTGAATCAAATTTGGGTATCATGCAAAGGACGAAAAGAAGGTACAGTTCAGGATATTAAATTTTTAGATAGCCGAGGATTCCCAGGTTATTTTTATCCATTCATGAACCTTGATGGATACAAAAGTCCATTAATTCCAATTCAAATTCGTCTAGCACGTGAGTATAGCAATAACAAACTAAATTTATTCAAATAATAATTTTTGCTTTCTATTTGACGCACACAGCAAATGAAAACAAAGAAAAAAAGGCAGTACAAATTGAATGCCGTGCTTGGGCAAAAAATATTTTGTACAACGGGTCATTGCGAGATCGTCAAGGTTCAGTACTCATAGCCCTTAATATAGAGAAATAAACAACAATAAAAATTGAGTGCATTCGTGTATAAGCCTTCCACTGTCAAAGTCGTCCCTCCCACAAAAACACATCAACTTGTTTTTTGTTATTTTTGTTTTGTTAATATTATTTTAATGTTCCTTTCCCCCTATTATTACTATAATTACTCGTTTTTTTAATATTCCTTAAGTTCACATAAATAATTTAAAATAATTTAGATTTTTTTTATTTATTTATGTTAAATAAAAATTTAAATTATTAATATTGAAAAAACCAATACGTTTATGTATAAATTTTAGAATTGAATAGAAAACGAAATTTACTTAAATAAGCAAATTGAGCGCACATGAAATGAAAAAGCCAATAAATTGATTAAATCCTGCTTTGATTAATTATTATTATTTAATTAATTTTAATAGAAATATAAAAAAAAAATTAATTTTATTTTATTTTAAAAGATTTCGTAGAATAATTGTAAATTAAATTAAATGTAAATTAAATTATAAATCGAAATTTGCATGATTGGTTTGAATTGTTTTGGATAATAGAAGAAAATCGTTTCCAATTAGGTTAAATTTAACAAGATCCATGGAAATTTGGGCGATTGTGGGATTTTTCGATTAAAATATGAACAAATGTAAGGACTAAAGTCAAAATATTATAATTTAAAAGTATATACTTAAGTAAAATACAATAATACGCAATCATTATAAAGTGTAAGTTCAAGTAGCGGAAAATTACTTAATTGTTATTGAATTAAATTGTAATTAGTTAAATGGATTTTTTTTATTTGATTAACTTGCGTCTATCCACGTACGGTTTGCGTTGGCGATCAATCAAATCAGTTAAATCAAAATATTTAGATAACCGCATCTGTTTGACGTAACAACAAACCATATATTATCGTAAGGTTTACCTTGTGAGGACGTAATTGTTCTTATCGCACGTAAGTACATAACCGACTTCATAAATATTCCAATGTGAAATGGATTATCGAATAATACGTGACAAAATATTTATTTGTGCATGCATAGCTGGATAAATTCAATTTCAAAAAAAATATTTTACTATCACAGCTTTAAATTGCTACAGGAAATATTGAAATAGTTGAACCGATAGGCAGGCGGAATCCGTCAGTAATTGTTTCTATTAATTCTCTGCCTAAAAATTTTCTAAGGCAACCCTAGCCAAGACAAGGGATTCTCTTGATGTACTCAGCCCCACTTTCATTTCTGAACGGCAATTTGAAAATTTCCCAAATTTCCATCTTTTGTTTCTCTGAGTTTATTTAACCGACCTCATCGCACTCGATCGATTGACACTTCAAACGTCCGTTCGATTGAGATCTCGCGAAGCTATTCACCTAAAATGATTGCCGAAGCACATAATTGAGGCTTTATTTTAATCGCGTATGATTATGAAGTTCAGGAATGAATTTTTTGACTCTACTACTTCCTAAGGCATATACCTACTTTCGTCACATGACTTTATATATAATGCATATCCTTTATAAACTGATCACACAGATATAGTCCTACGTCAGAAAAAATCTTAACAGGGGAAATTTCAATAATGGCGGATATGTCACAAGCACTTTTTAATGAAAAAATACTTAAAATATTGGCACTTAATATGGCAGATATTCTGGCCCGATTCTGAAACATTAAAATTCACGTTATTTTATTTCCCTGCTTCCTATTTGAACATAACATACAATTTTGGAAGGCAAAATCACCCCTATTATGATTGTCGAGTCGATCGATAATCGACATGACACTGCGTTGCCTTTTCGTTTTTCATATTGTTGTTATCAAATGATAAAACGAAAACGCAATAGAGAATCGTGTCGATTGTCGATCGACTCGACAATCATAATAGGGGTGATTAATTATAATTCAAATTGATTGGAACCCATTAAAGGTCCGCACTCACTCAATGTCACAAGGGATCACGTTGCAAACTCAGGATTCTATTCCAATTCAGTTTAGGTCAAGAGAGGAATGGCTGCTTACCTAAATATTTGTGAACGCACTACATCGAAAGCCCTCACCCAAGTGACGGAAATGGTACTTAAAACGGTCATACCCAATAAGTATTCCGACCAGGATTCTGAGCTATTAGGCTCACCAATAAAGTGATTCGAGTTACGGTAACTAGAGAGAGAGTAAGCCACTTCCGCCTTAGCTCTTTGAGAGCAAAGTTTTTTTTAGCCTCCTTACCGCTATTAAAAGATAAGGGGGCAGCGGTCGGGACCAATTAATGTTAATCACGAACCAGCCTTGGCTAAGGAATCTGTGATATCATTATCTTCAATTTTACAATCAGCCGGCATCCATTGGATCATAACCTAATTGTTAGAACAAATTCGTGAAATGTTTAGAGTAAAGCTTACATAGAAAAATATTTTTATCGTTAACAGCAAGATTCAAAGCCGCAATGGAAAAAATAGTAAAATCGAACCAGACTACCGAATTATCTTACATCATAAAGAGGGCAGTAAGTTTCAAATTCAGCACCAAGGCTGTTTTCGAAACCGATACTTATTTGATACTTATTGACTTATTTGATGCCATCTTAAATAAGTATGAAAAACCGTTCGAATTTATTTCACGTACATATTTTGACAGCGGTAACAAAAAATTGATTGTTGGTTAATTTTTTGAATAAAACATACCTATTGCTATTCGCAAAATAATAAACCAATTCGCTTACACTTAGGCATATTTAGTAAGTAATCTTAGGCTGTTTTCCAAACAATACTTATTCGATAATTATTTGTGGAACGTAACTTATTCAATGTAATTTCTTATGTAATAAGTTAGGTTCCACAAAATAAGTATCAAATAAGTATCGTTTGAAAACAGCTTAAGTCCAGAGCAATAGCCATCTGAAAAGAAGACTATAGAGACTCCGATAAATTTTTAACAAATTGCTGCGAGTCCCGAGAAAAAAAGGTTGAAGTTGAACTCGAAGAGTAACGTATCATTAACCATATCGATTTCTGATATCAGTGAACTGTATTTACCAATAGTTAGTGATGTAGGAATATACGGGAGTGGGACTGCCCTCTCGAAATCCTTGGATCCCAACGCTACCTTCTTTCTAGCAGAAGTAAATGCTATAGTAAACATCTAGGAGGGAGAGCAATGAGCCCAGATATTATGTATCGCGTAGCGGCCGGTAGTATTATCAGGTTCATTAAGAGCCTGTAGTATATTGACTGGTTATTAAACAAGGTCCAAGTACAAAAGATCTTTAAAGTCGCAGTGCGATGTGGCTGAACACCCAAATGGCCCTTCAACAATAATACCAATAGTTAATCTATGTCCCCTAGTTGCACTAAAAATATTTGACGCGCCAATAGACCTCAGGCGAAACGCCGCAAAGCAAGCCGTACCTAGAATGAAGCTATTCAAGTATGAGGTAGGCACAGAATAGACTCGAGTGAAGTAGAAGACATTACTCCAGTAATGGCTCTACAAGCAATATTTTTAAAGGAGTCTTTAATTCCATCGGTGTAGAAAGTAGAACTTCCGTGGTTTATTGGCGATAAACTTGGCCAAGTGATTTTCACAATCCTTTTTTGAAGTCAACTTTAGACCATCAAGAGGGTTTTACAGAGATCGAAACCTATATTAGTCAGAAGGTGTAAGGTCCGGGCTGTACGATGGATGGATGCATCAATACTTCCCAGCCAAGTTCTCTTAATTTTTGCCGGGTCCTGAAAGATGTGGGTGGTCTGGCGTTGTCAAGTTGGATACAAAACATCCTTGGAATGAAAACGTGACAAACCGTGACATTGATATCATTCGAAACAAAACAGATCAACGTGGCTTCAACAGAAATGAACGCATATAGAACTAATTACAAGCTTGCTAATCAAAGATCTTGTTTTGTTTGTCATAAACAAGGACATTTACAGCAAAATTGTAGGTTTAAAATAAGTTAAATAATCAAAAAACAGTGACTATAACAGTTCTTAACTACGATATACACAAAATAATCAACAAAAAAGAAATTTAAAAGGAAACAACTAAAGTTGAAGAAACAAAACAAAAGGGTGAATTTGCACTCGCTGTTAACAATACTGAGTTTACAAAAAATTAAATATGTTATTTCAATTCTAGTTGTACATCACACAGGACCTCGACAAATAAATAGGGAAAAAATTATAAACTACGATAAAACTGTTAGGTATTTTTCCATTCTTCTAAGAGCGCGCTTCAGAGTTGTTCCATCGTATTCGCAGGTGGAATACAAGGCCGAATTCTTCTACCAAGATTGTTCCAAACATGTTCTACAGGATTCAAATCAGGATTCCATGCCGGCCATGTCATCTTTGAAATATTTACATTTGCCAAGTATTCATTCACGACTCTGGCAGTATGCGCTCTTGCATTATTGTGCATTAGAATGAAATTATCATCGATAAATGATTATGCACCATTTGCAACAACATGCACCCGCTACAACATATTCTTCCAATATTTCGTTAATATAGCGAAGGGCCGTTATAAGTCCGATTGGAACTAAGTAAAACTATGTGCGTGCTTCCATCGAAATGCCCGCTCATACCATTACTGATACGGTCATTGCCATACTCGTTCTCGCTCATCAGGAGACCGCAAGGTTCAGTCCAACTTTCATGTTCCCTGGCAAATTGTAGCCAAACAATTCTGTGTTATGACAGCAGACCTACACCCGTGGCTGGTTTCCCATTAATTTGCCGAAACATTTAAATTTTCCATAGCAGGATTAGACAAAGTTGCTTTGTTAATATTTTCTAATGTCGTTTGAGATTGATTTTTTCCCCCTCTATGGAAAAGCAATCTCAATTTCGGCGTCAGTCGAACAAGAACATTTCATGCTCTTTTATGTTTGTGGGTATGTCAAAATATAAAAAACTAGAAAATTGCAAATATAAAATTTATTACGTCTGAGACTGCGCTCATCTAGCAATTTTTCTTTCAGATACAAATTTTTATATTTCTAGTAAAATTCTCTTTTGTTGGGGTGTAACCCACTGGTTAGTCCCATAATTAATTAAACCTATTTACTAATTTTAATTTGGTCAAGTGACCTCGTTCTTTGGAGTCTTCTTCCTGGATGGATGTTCTTCTTCAAGTCATACCCTGGAGCTTTTTTAACATTCATGTTACTTTTCACTTCTTCTTTTAATTCTTTGATAGTTACTGGCCGTATATTTTCATTGGCAGTTTGCCATGGTAGTGGTTGGAAGGTTTCCTGGGGTTACTCCGCAAACATATCAGCCTTCTCTTTATGAGCTGTTGCCCAAGTCCCATCATCCTTTTTAAGTGGATGCACTTGCATTTTGGGTCTTTTGAGTCCCTTCGTCACCTTCCACAGTTAGGCTAACTAGATATCTGTTGATTGATTCATTTTTAACTTCTTTAAGAAGGGATTTGAGACTGTTACATAAATTGTTAAGAATTGTTTTGTTCTCCGGAGTTCGATTAATTTGGCAGGTTTCACGAGCCCGTTGTTTACCTCTTACCAACTCTCTAACTTCCATTGAGTAGATATGTTAAGCGTCTTCTTATTTTGTAAAATGAGGGTGCTTGCCAACGCAGCACAGTGAATTATTTGGTTTTTGTTTCATGTGTCCAGCTAGTGCGGTTCAAAAGATATTCGCATAAAAAAAATGTTTTTGGGGTGAGCTGTTTTCTCTGTCGGTGAGTAGATGTAAGTTTTAATATGCGAGCCAAGACAATAACAGATATATGTAAAAAAACTTTCAGCAGATATGGCGCGCCAGAAGTATATATTATTGATAATATTCATCAATGAAGAATTTACAAAAAAAATGGGAATTTAATCATTCAACAAGCAGTCCTCATCCCCAACAAGGAAATGGTAAGGATGAAGCGGCTGTAAAAATTGCAAACAAATTAATTAGGAAAAATATAGATACTGGTACATATTTTTTTCAATGCTTACGGCAATGGAAGATACACCTAATAAAATTGGAATATGCCCGGCAAAACCGTTTGTAACAAAAAATCGACAACATTACAATGGATGCCATTGAGCAGAATAGAAAAAGAATAAATGTTATTAAGACAAATCATCCAAACCGTTACCAACACTAAGCTTTGGACAAGAAGTATTTGTGAAGACATTTCCGAAAGACAAATCTTCGTCGAAATGTTCTATCATATCAAATTTAAACAATACGCGATAGTTGAAATAGATGGAAGTGAGTATAGGAGAAATCGATCTTTTTTTCGTCTGGCTGGCATTTCATCCAATCATTTAAACCAAGAAAATCTAACACATATTACTAATAAAGAAGTCGAAAGAGATAGAAGCGAACCGGAAAAATATAAAGTAAAAAAGGAAAGATTAACACAACATATTAACGATTGCATAGTAGAAACTATAGTAAGTAACTGAGAAAGCGTTATTATATTCAGTAGATAAGGGAAATTTTCCGTTTGAATCGTAGCATTTAGATCAGTTAGGACCTCTGAATAAGACGGATAAGAAAAATATAAATGTGTTACTGGCAGTGAATGCGTTTACTAAGTACACTAAACTTTTTCCGCCCAGAACGACGAACACAGCGGAAGTGTGTATGTAAACTTTGTTGACTTACTTTGGTTATTATAGCATACCAAAGCATATAGTATCTGATAGGGGAATTTGAGAAGTTTATGAAAGAGAACGGAATGTGAAGATTGCTACGGCATCACCTAATTCGAATGGTCAGGTTGAACGTTACAAAGGTAATGTTAGTTCCGTTATTAGCAAAAATTACTTATGGAGGCGGAGGCCCGTAGCAAAGGGTTCTGCTGCAAGCGGAATATATATTAAATAATACCTTGAATAAATCAATCAGTGAGGTACCGTTTATGGTGTTGTTTGGTACAGTACAAAGAGATTTGTGTATGAAGGAAATAGAAGGTCGGGATATTATAAAGATTAGGTATAGTGCAAGGATTTCTGTGTCTATCTCGGCATGACCCTGGATTATAAACGATGGCAAGCACAGGTCAAGAAGACAAATGAAGAACTAAGACACAAACAAGCTTCTACTAAGCAAATATAAAAACCGATTTAAACTTATGGTATTCAAGAGCAATGTAAATATCCTTTAAGGATAGGGTATTAAGGCACATCGTTGATGCACCTCAAGTCAGGTTCAATTAACTTCCTTAAGGACCTTAAAGTCAACCTCATTTTAAATGAAATTCAGGAAAAACCACGGAGATGAAGAAACGCTCTAGAACAAGTGAATATTGAGGCAACTTAGCTCTTAAACAACACAAATTTAGTAAGCCGACTTAAAAGAACGTAACTGTTATGGTAAACCATAGATTAATATAGGTAAGTTAGTAAATTAAGTCAGAATCAAATTGCTCATTAGTCTCATATAGATCGTAATTACATAAAATAAAAGAATTCATATAAGGAAATTATAATATTATGTACAAAATGTACCTACCTTGTAATTCACATTCATTCTTACTGCGGCATTTAGTCATCGGCCTTTTTTTTCATTTTTAATTGATAGCTTTAAGAATTTTATCTTAGGACACAAATCCGAACTCAAAAATAAAAATTTATTTACGCAAATGCTGTTTTTATCATTATGTACGTAGGTTGATAATGATTTACGTATGTATGTATGTTTTTTTTGTGCAAGTAGGTAAATCGACATTGAAAGTAGGTAGTCTCATAATTGTGAATGTGCTGAAAATGCAAAAGATAAAATTAGGTAATACAAGTATTTAGTTCGTCTCATCAATTTAGTAATCATGAATTGAAAATCAATACACTCAGCATGAATTTTTACAGCATAATCTAAATATCTTCGCTCTCATTAATTTTTCGAATTACATATACAAAATTTGAAAAGTCAAAATTTCTAATGTTTTCATTTAACCTCCTCCCTCCATTATCCAGCGCGCTGCGCTAAAAGAATAACTGGACAATAATTTTTACCGTGAGTGTTCGTGCGAGTCGAGTTACGAGTATGTGCGTTCAAACTTCAAATTTACCGCAATTTACCACTCACGATCACGATTAAATACACAGTTTAAAGTTATCCCTGGTTAGAGTTTAGAACAGTTTATAACAATGTAGTATTCTTTTCCCTTGCAGTCTCAGACCCTTCGTTAATTAAAATCTTTAATCAAAAAAAAATTAAATAAATGAAATGAATATTACGAATTGGAAACTCGTCTTAATAACAGCCAAACAAACGAGTTATTCTATTCGCCACAAGTGTCGCATCGCATTGCCTGAAACGATTTTGTAATCCGAAATTCCGAATACATATCCGATGCCGATACATTCCAAATAATATTCCTCTTAAATAATGCTGTAAAATTTTAGAATAAGAAAATGTATTCCAAGTTCCACACAATTATCACTTGGTGAGAACAAAAACGGCAAAAGGTATCAGATCATGAAACCAAATTCGCATTCATCACTCACATTTAAAGCTACCAAATTACATTTTTTATTATATTTAATAAATACAATTTATTTGAATTGAAATAAAAATAAATTATAAAATAAAATCATTTCGTGTAGAAATACAAAAACATTTACTTACAATCACTATTTGGGGGTACCTAATACAGTTTAAGTAAATTGAATTAGCAGACCGTCTGTACCTTCCTATTCTTCTTGGGGCGAAGATTCCATAAAACATCTGACTAGAATTTTACCGGCTTGTGAAATATGACTTAGATTTTTACAACGCTCCATTAAGCCACTTGTATCGTAATCGATATCGTCGAATTCAAATCGACCCAAAAATTTCATTACTGGCCAATCATCCAACGATGTGATTTGATTATTTTCGATATTAAGGCACTGTAAATACTGTAAATATTTAAATTTCGTTATATTTCGATTGGTTAGCTGATTATTTCTCAGATTAATTTCGTAGAACACAACCAGATAATTTTCATAGAAAAGCGCGGTTAAATTTAATCCTGAGATATCAATAGAAGACATCGGTTCAAGCTTATTGGTTTCAAACCATTTCTCAAGAGCATTTTGTATCGACCATTTGCTCGATAAATCTTGATAGTAACCTTTACGTAATTCATCAACTTTTTGTAGTTTATCGAGGAATTCTAGAGTTTTGGAATGATTTGCTTTGCGATCGACTGCACGCATTAATAACGCTGAGGTAAGTAGAGTCCATTTACTATCCGGCTCAAATTCTAGTAATTGATTACATGATTCCAGTTGTTCTTTAAGCACATCAATAACGGCCGAACCAAATTCATACTCGAATTTTGGAAGTTTAAATCCAATCCAGTAGCTCCACGTATTTTGAACGTCCAACTCATAAACGATTTCAGTTTCGATCTCTTTGACGCTAACTTTTGGTGGTTCATCCAAATTATCGAGAACCTTAAATTTGCCGTGTATTATCCAAACCTCACTAATCACTTCATCATCAGATACCGTTTTCCATGGCTTGAATTGTAATTCTTTTGTGAAATTAGCAGTCACAATGTAATCTTTGTTCAAATTAATGGCTTTGGTGAATGCGATTAGGGCAAATTTTTCTGTAAGTTTAAAAGCTGCAATATCCAGCGGTGGATTTGAATAACCTAGTAACCATCTCTGATAAAACCATGCACTACTGTCGTTGGGGTCAGTAAATGCAGCGGTTAGCACCAGCTCAAGTTCATTTTGAAGTTTCTCTTCAGAAATCGGACGTGATTTATCCGATTCGTGTGGGAACAAAATTGGTAGTAATTTACTGCGGTAATGCCATGACGAATAATTGGAGAAATTCTTTTGTATTTTCTCGGTGCAAAATTCTAGTTCTTTGGACGGTTCGACGTTAGCCCGTTCCGTGACAAAGCGACGATAGTCCCAGCAATGGAAATTCCGTTCGTCGAATTTTAAGTATTTCGTACACAAATCCACTTCTCTCTGGAAATTTGGTTCCGGCATATTTTCTAATATCCAGGACCGATGATGCCAAGCACCATACGATTTGGGATTCGCTTGTAAACAGTTTTCACTGAAATTTAAATCTCGGTCGAACACTTCACTCGACTTCTGCTCCTCGAAAAACTTAAGAATACATTCTTTTCGTATATTCCACATTGTATATACATCCGGATTGGCAATCAATATTTTTCCGGTTAAATCCAACATTTCTTGATCGTGTTCACCAAGAATTCGTTTTTCGAATATTCGGGTTTGGGCTCCCCGAAACAATTTCAACTTTTCTTCTTGCTCTTTCTTCTTGCGGGCTGCCTCTTCAGCGCTGGTACGCACTTTTAATCGACCATGCTGTAATTATTTTACAACAAAATATGTAAATTTATTAAGTAATTATAAACTATTTGAGTAATTTACCATTTTCTAGGATTTATTTTATGATAAACTTTAAATAGAAAAATTTGGAAAATGTAATCACAAATGTCAAACTGTAACACAATTTGACGTTAACATTTCAACACCAACCGCTGAGTCATTAGTTCGAAAAATATTTAGTCGAATTGAAATTGACCGAAAATAAAGTTATTTCATTAATCGGTAGATGGCACCATTATAGTTAAATGACACGCAAATAAAAACACAATGAATCGTTTTTGATTTTATTGCTTTATTGGGTAGGATAAGTAATTACATTCGCTTTAGAGCATTCAGAATTTTCAAGAATATTTGCACAACACGACCAATGTCGACGGCCAGGATGCCCTTCGTGACCATGTCCACAACCTTTATATCCTCCGGCCATAACGCCGCCACACGCGCACGAGATATTCTTTAACCCACCACTCGAGCAAAATGTACAACAGTGAAAAATTCCACAATGTGGACGTAACGATCGGGCGCACAATGTAAATGGACTACCTTTGATTGGCTTATTTTGAATAAACACCGCCAATTTCATCAGCCCTGACGAGTCGGGCGTGAATGTCAGGATATACGTACCATCTCGTTTATCGGTTATATGAACGGGAATTAATCGACCCGATGTATCTTTATTGTATCGTAATTCGGCGACAATCGACAATCCTCCATGGCATAATGGCCGTTCAGAATTATCTTTGGCCACAATCACCAATTCCGCCTTGCGGTGAACTCTTAAATTCATCAACTCTTTGGTTTCAAGCGAACAATATTTGGGAACGGCTGTTTGTGTCGTTATGATACCGTAAATCGGTATTTTATTGTTATGACCGCGTGCCGAATTCGGAGCTCGTATCTCGGGCAAAAATTGTAACGATTCCATAATTTTGAAATCAACATTTTTATCCGACTTCTGGCAATGCTCAAATCGCTTTTGTAACAAACCAACGAACGTTAAAATTTCCGCCTCGTTCCCATCGAACAGTAAATCCTCAGTGAATTTAATAGTGGTGTTAGCCTCATGCGAACGTTTCACCAAGTCCTCTTTTTGGCTCTTAATCATATCCATTTTATTTTCTTTGGCACGACCAATTTGGCTTAGCAGTGTTGCCTGATGTACCTGTAGTGCCTCAAAATATTGCGACAAAAATACGTTCACATCGTGCTCAACTTGATCACATTTCACATTAATTCGATTCGATAGACCGTTCAATTTCGAAATTGTATGATTTGCGTAATCCGCAAGTGGACGAGTCTTTTCTAGAGAATTTCTGATCGACTTCATACACAATTTGGCCGCCTTACCGATTGATTCGCATTTATGACCACGATGTATTAAAATGGTGCAATCACTGCATGCGATTTGATTGCACGAGATGCAAAAGAGTTTTAGATCGTTAGTACGATGTATAGGGCACTTTAGTACGCGTTTCTTGGTCGAACCGGACGATTTTTCCGCTGGCTTCGTTTCGCTTAGTGGTCGAATTTCGTGGCTTGCTGTACTATTTTGTCGTATGTGGGCCTCTTTACAAAATTCGCAGACACACATTTTGCAAGTGGAACAATAAAATTCGGCCTGGACATCGGTGGTACAAAGCTTACACTTTTCAAATGGATGAGCATCTGTTCCTATCTTATTTAAAGCGGCTTCTGTTTGTCGGGCCAGAATAAAATTTGATGGTAATCGATTGATGCCGCTTACTGGAATTTCTGTGGTTGTATTACATTCTGGGCACGTAATAATTTTTGGTTTATTTAAGAATGATATAGTGCTGGAATTTCGTCCACGAATTGAAACTTTTGGGCTGCTCTAAAATATCAAAAACAAAAAAAAATTATTTAATTGAATTATAAAGAGTTTAGGTTTGTTTGCTTACTTGTCGATGACGTCGTCCAAAAACACGAACATTCCCTAAAGATGACCTAGTAGAGTCTAAATATTCGCTATTGCCATTATCGTGAATTGACGTTCCAGAAACCGAACCGGAACATGAAGTGTCAGGCTTACTATTAACTAACCAAGAAGAAAATTATTATTTGGTCAAAATAAATTCTAAATCCTTACAGTTCCATTCAATGTCACTTCCATCTCCGGCCAGCTTTGGTTGCCACACCTCATGCGCATAATGTTCACACTCCATTTTCTCCAAACAATGATAACAAAATGAATGGAGGCAATCTAGAACTCTTGGATCACTATACGAATTATGACAAATGGAACACTTAAATTTATCCTCCAAAAATTTTGCGATCCCGCTCATCGGTGGATTACTAATATGTGACGTCATTGATGAAGCTGATGTCGATGGGATTAAATGATCCGTTGGCTTTAGTGTTTTAAATTTTGGTGATTCAGGAACTGGGAGCGAATTAATTTGCGCAATCACTGTTTGTAGGGATGATGAAGGACTTGATGTGCTGAAATTTACAAAGTTATAAAAATGTATAAATCAACCGCAACAAATGAAAGCTTAATGCTGTAAGATGGAACAACGTACTCTGAAGTTGGGTACATGGCTGATATTTAGCCTTACAAAGTTATCGGGTGCCTGAAATGTCGCTAATTCTACACTCTACTGAAAAAGTACTTAACATAAGTATGTATTTTATTACTTAAAGCTACGACTAGCTTTTCAGGAAGGAGCGTTTTCGGGACCTCTATCCAAGCGAGCCAGTATAGGCTATGTTAATGAACATAATTTATCATGTTAACCCCACGAAATTTATTCGAAATGTATTTGTAGTCTTACTTTGGCAATTTTACAACAACAATGAAGAGATTCATTCCGCTGAGAAGTAGGAATAGCAAAATTCTCTTCTTCTCGTAGTTGTAGTGTTTACTACTAGAGTACATATATTACATATATTTAGTTTTATGAGTTGGTAGTAAATAACAATTTTCAATTTTTCGATAAATCAGAATATTAAATTTTATTAATTATCATTTGGAATAATTATACCTTATTTAATAATTTGATATCATTATTTTATATTTGTTAAAATTCTAAATAATAAATTATATTTTAGAGCTTGGTACCAACACTGTTGAAAGTAAAAAGAAAAATTATTCTGAAGAAGAATTGTTCTTACTTTGGGCAAAATTTCATTCCTATCCGGATAGGAATAACTTTTACCAAAGTAAGACGGCAATTATTTAAAAAATGTATTTGAAATGCGTTCCGTGTGCTGTCCAAGAGATGGCACTCCGTTAAGCTTAAAGAATTAATTGGGAAAAGAGAATACCTCGCTTTTAAAGCGCCGCAAGAGGCGTTACGATTTTTACGAGCCAAAGGTGATAACCGGTTATTTATGTACCGCATTTATATTTATATGGAAATATTATTGATAAATTAATTAGCTTTCTAAATGAATTTTATGTTTTAATTGCAAGAAACATGTCTAATTATACATTTATTTACCGGTTGATCACCTTTGGCTTAGTTGTAAAACCGTTCACCAGATGTCAAATACTCTGCGTGAAAAGGACATCTTTTTTTTTGTTGCATGTTGTTTTAACCGTTATTTTTTCGTATTCAGGTGGTCGAGATTATTATAGAAGAAAGCATCACGTGACTACAACACGTATTTAAAATTAAAACATAAGGTTAAGTAAGGTTAGGTTAGGTTAGGTTTGGGTGGCGGTCCACCAGGACCAGGCATAGACACAAAAAGGTCCGTAGCCATACCACAAATTAAAAATTTCTCCTCCAACTCATTGAAACCACTTTGAGCTTGCTATGAAGCGCTGGATACTCCTGACGTCCTTCTCGCTGAGCTCCGCCAGGTCGTTGAAAAGGTGTGCCCCTAGAAAATTCAGTCTGTTTCGTGCCAGACGAGGACAGGTGCAAAGAAGATGAAGTACTGTCTCTTCCTCCTCTTCGTCTTCGCAACTACGACAGTAGTCATGTGAGAAGAAACCAAGTCTACTTGCATGTCTGCCTATGAGACAGTGCCCCGTAATCACTCCAACAACCACACTGATCTGACTCCGCTGAAGTGAGATCAGCTGTTTGGATCTCGCCAAGTTCAACTTTGGCCAGATTTGCCGAGTTATTACGCATGAGGTACTATTTGACCATCTGTCATTCGTCAACTTACTGGCTTCCTCCTGAAGCAGCAGTTTACATACCGCAAGAGGAATTTCAATATCCTTTTTGCTGTTTGAAATGTGGTCCGTTGTACCACGTCGAGCCAGTTCATCGGCTTTCATGTTCCCCGTACTAACGAAATGTCCTGGCACCCATATGATATGGATGTTGAACTGATCTGTCATCTCGTTAAGAGATGAGAGACAGCTCTGGACTACTTTCGACGTGAGAAGGTGTGATTGAAGCGCTTTAATGGCTGCCTGACTGTCCGTATATATGCGAATATCACTAGTCGATATTACATTATACCTCAACCAGTCCGCGACTTCCTTTATCGCAGTTACCTCAGCTTGAAAAATGCTGCAGTAGTCAGGGAGACGAAAGGAGAGGTTTAACATGAGTTCCTCGCAGAACACCCCAGCCCCTACTCCTCTATCCCGTTTTCAACCATCAGTGAAGAAGTTCAAAACTCCTGGTTCCAAAACTGTATCCATCATCCAGTCCTCTCTAGATGGTATAATAGTCCGGAACTTTCTATCAAAAGATAGTGACGGGACAGTATAGTCGGTGGTCTTGGGAAGCCCTTTGTTACAAAGTATAGATGAGTGCCCTGTGTTATTACAGGTCCACATTAAGGTGGATTTCAGTCGTATGGCAGTGCTAGCTGCCCACTGTTTTCCCATGATATCTAGAGGAGTTAGAAATAGCAGAGTCTCCAGTGCCTGAGTGGATGTGCTCCTCATTGCACCACTGATCCACAGAGAGATTGTTCTCTGAACTTTTGTCAACAACTTTAGGTTGACAGTTTTGTCCAGAGCAGGCCACCAAACTGTTACCCCATACAGAAGAATGGGTCTAACTACTGCTGTGTATAGCCAAAGGACCATGTGGGGATCCAGCCCCCAACCTTTCCCAATTGCATTTTTGCAGGAGTATAGCGCTACCGTAGCTTTCTTTACCCTTTCCGTAATATTCGGTTTCCAGCTTAATTTACTGTCTAAGACGAGACCCAAGAACTTTGCTTCACCTGTAAAAGCCAAGTTGAAACCATTTAAAGTAGGAGGATCGACATGAGGAATTTTATATTTCCTAGAGAAGAGAACCAATTCGGTTTTCTGTGGGTTCACACTTAGCCCACAACCATTGGTCCATAATGAAAGAATGCCCAGAGCATTTTGAATAAGCTCGCTAAGTGTCCCGGGATATTTTCCCCGAACGCCAATAGCGACATCATCCGCATAGGCAACCACCTTGAAGCCAGTATCCTTAAGTTAAGTAAATTCGAAATAAATAAAATTTCCCAAAATAAAATTAAAAAAATTAGTGTATAAGTAAATGTGGAAAATAAAACAAAAATTAAATTAATACGTAATGAATTACTGTGTTGAGTTTAACATGTGTACTATTTATTATTAACAGTATACCCTAGATGTGTTGATATAGTCTATTGGGCCGATCATGTATAAGAAGAGGTGGCCCTCTTGCCCCTAAACATATACCACCAGTTGAAGAAATCTCGTTTCAGATAAACGGTTAGCATACTTACCGTCCTTCGAGCCGGATATGGTCAAACAAGAGGAAACGTGAATTGATCAATTTGGAAACTCATTGGTAACTATTATTACAGCTTATCTACATATTTACATATAGTTATGCCAATCGAGTTATACCAATAGCAATTATTAAGGAATGCCGAAACAAGATTACATAGTGAGATTGAATCGACTGATGTCGTAAGAATTAGCCAAATTAAAAAAGGTAGAAAAGTAATCCCATGGATAATTTAGATAAAATATTTGTAACATATTCGGAATTGGTTAACGCCTTTTGTAGTGTAAGGACCGAGAATGAATTCGAGCAAATGTTTTAAGAGGTTAGTTCGGTAGAAGACAGGTATAATAATATAAAACTCATATTGAAAAGAGCCATCAAGACATTAAAAGTTATATTAAATTAGGACAAAGGGTTGCCCAAATAAGACGCAGGATCAAACCAAATCTACGATAATCATGTTTTATATTTATTGAATAATTGGTGTAGTAAGCACTTAGGCTTATACAACACTACAGTCAGAAACAATTTCAATAGAAAAAAAAACAATAAAAATAACAAAATTAAATTATAAACAATATTAAAAATATTTAAATAAAATGCAAAATATTAATAAAAATGATTATCCGTAAATGATTATAAATAATCCGTAAACAGTTAGGCATAAAGATGCCTATAATTCAATTATCAACCTTCGCTGGGGAGTTTAAGAATTGGACAACTTTTAGGGACACATTCATGTACAATTCTATTGTACCACAATTCCAGTAAATTCAAATCAGGGTTCTGTTATTATTCGGAATTCAGAACCCTGATCCAATCAAGTTTTGGTAGTGAATTTAAAAAAAAAAACAAAGCAAAGTGTACTACTGTCAACATCTTTAATATTCGTCAAAGGAAAGGATAATGAATATCACGTTTGCAGAGCAATGTTGGATTCTGCCAGTCAGTCCCATTTCATAGTTTTAGTGTTAGTCGAACGGTTAGGGCTTGATAAAACCTCAGCCAATATTCTCTTTGTAGACATACAAAATTATCAATTCAAAATTCATTGTAAGATTGAAAGTATAATCAAGTCAAGAATCTCAAGGTATAAGACTGAACTAGAATTCTTAGTCGTAGAAGGGCTGGAATTTTCTTAAATATCTTGAAGCAAAATTAGATCAATACACCAACACTTATGCCCATTATCCAAAACATCCAGTTTGGTTGGATATTTGGAGGCAAATGTGAAGAAGCAAGTTTTACAGTCTAAATTTAATTCTGTAGAAGGATAAAGATTCTGAAATATCAAAGTTACAAACTAAATTCATTACCTTCAAAGGTCCTAACATCACGTAGTAACAAAGCGAATTGTCTTATCCAACATGTGCAAAAGCTCTGGTGCTACAATCCAAGCGGGGATACACCTTTATCAGTGTGTAAAATGAGTTTAAAGCGCCTTGCAGCGCATCAGGAATGAGACTGCACGGATTCACAGACGCGTCTCAAAAATGTGATGCGCATGAGTTTATATTAGATCAGTTAACAAAACAGGTGAAAGTCATATCACGCTATTGTGTAACAAATCACGAGTAGCCCATTAAAATTCGTTTCTATTGCGCGTTTAGAATTATGTGCCGCATTATTGATGTTGAATCTAATATCTGATGTGATTGAAGCTATGAATATACATAGAATTATAGAGAAATTCACTGATCGTTTTAGCTTGGCTGAATTTAGAAGCCAGTATGCTTAAAACTTTTGTTGCAAACAAAGTTCAACAAATTCAAGAACTCACGAATAAACATTCTTGGAGACATATTTCAATCAGTATAAATCCAGCTAATTTAATTTCAATCGGTATGATGCCAACAGAAATTCAATCAAATAATTTGTGATGGTATGGACCTTGCTTTCTAAATACGCCAATGTCAGAATGGCCAACCAACATTCGAAACAACCTTCCATATAGTGTGAGATTTCAGAAGTAAAGGCGAATATCCCTTATCATTATCAATGAACTGGGCGATTACAAGAAGTTCGTCCTGTTCGAAAGATACAGAAATTTTAATCGACTTTTACGCGTTACTGAATTTTGCCTTCGCTTCATCAGGAACGTCAGGTCAAATTCAATACATAGTAAGGACGAATCAGTTGATTTGATATTGTCAGAGGTTGACAAGACGTTAATTGCGCTGCTTGAGCCCAGCTACTGAATTTTAACGAAAATGTAATACTACTTTACTTAAAAACGACTTAGTTTTAATGGTGGATGACCAAACACCTCCCACTTATTGGTTGGGTACAATTTTAGAAGTTAAGCCAGGTCATGATGGTGAGGTCAGAGTAAGCTGTAATTTTTTAAGTTATACTGTCCATGATCTGAAATGCATTCGCACAGTTTTTCTTATACACATTTATATTAAGATTTGATGAAACAATTTTTTATATGTTAATTTTCATTGAATGACGCCTCAAATAGCCCAGAATGTTAATGAAAATAATTTATCATTTTAACACCACGAAATTTATTTGAAAATGTATTGTTTAACGTAAAAAATGTATTTAAAATATTTGCGTATGCTATTCAAAAGATGGCGCTCCGTTAAGTTTATAGATAATGGGAAAAGAGAATATAGATCATGTTTTCCGAAAGAGGCAGCAGGATCAAAGAAAAAGTACAGAGCGTTTGCCACTAGATATCACTTCACAATCAAAAAAATATTACTGACGTTTTTCAAAAGGGGAGAGATAAAATCAATTTAATTATCACCTATTAATAATAATACCTTTTATAGCACGAACATATTTTTATTTATGTTTACAAAATGCACACATAAAAATGTCATACAATTTTGACAGCAAATATTTAGTGGCATAATGTGAAATTTGATTATGCTTTCGGAGTTTTCCGAAAGATGGTAGGTAGCTCGTGCGGTTAAAGAACATTTGACATTTGAACATGATCTATTCACACTAAACCTTTCGTAAGTGATATATTATCTAAGCAGTTCGTAAACGTTATATTTAAGCGAACACATTATGAACACTTTTTTACATACTAAACACACAAAAGTCTTCGTAAATTTGTTTCACTTGACATTTGACGAAATTATCGTTTATGTTACATTTTACGTTCAGTTTTAATGTACCGTTTACGAATACCTTGGTATAACAAAGCCTTCGTAAACTGTACGTTTATATGTTACGCCTGGAAGCCAAGATGTTTTGAGAAGAAATTCCAGAGCTACGTCAGTTAAAAATTTTGCAAACTTGGGCTAGATAAGTTGTAGATCTAAGTAAAATAGAATACAGATCCTCTGAGTTTAAAGAAGAAGGACACACGATTTTGGAGATCGAAGAGACAGCAGGATAAATTCAGTCAAATAGTGGTGAAAATAAAGTTGGGCAGTATTATAAAAAACTAGTGATATCTTTACAAAACCCAATGTTACAAACCGTAGAATAGTTCACAAATTGTAACAGTTACAATAATTTTGGTTTTCTGTAAAAAAAACCGGTAATCTATTAATCAGATAATCCAAACAAATTTGCAAATTGCATGCACAGTGGAAATCCGCAAACTGCTGCATACCTAATAATGAAAATATAGTTTTTTTTATTTTGTCTAACTATTGATTTTTTTTTTTTCAGATATAGAGGCAACAGATGAACATACTCGTACAATGTCAAATGGGGATAATGTTAAGGGTTCAAGAATATTTGAAAAGCATGTTCATTGGCGAAAATACCGCAAAATATTAAAAATGGTGAAAATGAAAACGAAAGAAATAAAAAATCGTATCGATTTTAATGTTTTCTTTTTTTATTTACCTGTTTGTCGATGAATTTAGGTTAATTGGAATTTTTTCAATACGATTTAAATTACATCGGCTAGACGACGACATCGTTGGTGATGGATAATTTATTGGTAACGCTGGAACTGATACGCGACGTCTTGGTACATCGTAAATGACAGAATTAACACTTAAATACGCTTTCGACTCAGTATTGCTCAAGTTCTTTATTAAACTGGGTGATAGCAATTCAGGTTCTTCTTGTGGAAAATTTGCCGAATGTGATTTTTTCACCTGATGTATCACCGGTTCACTCAACAAATTATTTATTTTAAACACTTTGGAACTACCGAATATTTTCTCGTGCGGTAAATTTAAAATTATTTTCTCATTATTTAGCTTGGAGAAATTATTAAAATTTTCCACTTTAATATTTTCATCACTATCATTATGATTACTATTTTCATGATTTTCATTAACATCCGATTCCTCATCTTTATCACTTTCACTATGATGGATGATAACAGTTTCCACATCGTTACACAATCGTTCGTAACCTTTTGAAATTTTTTCACTATCTGAATTTGACACAACATCATAATCACTATCTGTATCACCGTCAGATAATTGTTCACTATTTATGCTTATTATTGGCTTACAAAATGCAGTATTTTGACTGGCACGTCGACTCATCGCTTTGAATATCATCGAAAACTGTCGATTTTTCTATTTTTATGTTGCTTAATTCAATTAAAGTATTATTTATTAAGTAATTTGTTGTTTATTGGGTTGCATCACATGTCATACATGTTAGATGTACTTTTGCAATATACTTCTCTTAGTAAATATAAAATTCATTGAAACTTCATACAACAATAATAATTGTGGGAATATATTTAAAGGTTATATAAGAATGTTCAATGGCGATCGGGAGACCGATTACGAGAAACTTTATCTCATGCTATACATAAGTACCTACAATTTAAACCAAAATGCTGTTATATACAACTAAATTAAACGGTTACAGGTCATGCGGAATTTATTCTCTATAAGTATACATAATGTAGATATATTCGTGCGGTTTATCCACTAGTGCGTAACATAATTAGAATTTTTAATTTTGTTAGTGACAAATGGACAGTAGGAAAAACAGTATATTATACGCATATAACGAGACATACGTTCGTGATCAAAATAAATTTTAATAATCTAATAATTAAATTTATATGCTGAGGAATCCGGGTGGATTAACCGTCCCACAGATTCATTATGCCTCATTCAACATTATCTTAAGTTAACCAAACAGTACATTTTATTTGACCAATCAATTTAGAGCCAAAGTTTACTTGTTATACGCAAAAAATGCAATATTGAATGAAGGTCACGCTTACAACTAACATCGTCTGCTTATTAAAAACACATTTTGTTCCTCATATTACATATTAAAGCGTTATTACCACCGGTTAATTCCCGTATATACATTTTTTAATTTTCCAAGAATTGTTTCCATAAAACATTGAAAACCAAACCCAAGATATATGCTACCACCCTACACTAACGCTATAGATAGTTAGAGAAAATCTGGTTCGAAATACCAAAAAAGAAACGAACTGAATGAATTTGCTTAGCCATGGTAAAATGGGTATGACATAATTTTTTGTGTATGTGTATGTTTCAGTAATGTGTGTCACTGCTATAATTCATTGTCATCATTATCATCATCATCATCATCACCCTAATTTAATATGTGTGTGGCGGCAGTCAAAATATAGATACCCAGGTAAAATTTAATTTGTTTTTCAGGGTGTGTACGCAGATGAAATTAAATTTATTGTACGCGGCAGTATGCCATCATGCCCTGCGGCACAAGAAATTTCTAGTTATACGTTTTTGTTTTTTATCATAAATATAAACAAAAATAAAAAATTGAAAATCGATTCATTTTCATGAATGAAAAATGTGATTTCATTTCTTGGATATTTTTGTTTTCTATTTTTGGGGATAGGCTTGATTTGGATTTGAATCTTTAAACATTGGCGGTCGATATTAAATAGCAGTACACATTTAACACGTAATTAAATAAGAGTGTTTTTTTAAAATGTATCTGGGCAAGAGTTTGCTTCTCTAGGTTTTTATGAGTTTTGAGGATGTTCTTCTGTATTCTAGAAACTGCTCCTAGAGCAATTGTGTATTTGTGTATGCTGCTATACCGGAACAACACCTGAGAAATTATGGTTATAGTAAGTCAGGTTAGGTTAGATTAGAGTGGCTGCTTAGGCACACTTAGACCGGTGACCATTAATTGTGACACCACAGAGTATATCCCCTTCATCCTTACTGTAACCATTTAGAGCTACTTATGTAGCGTAAAACATCTCGCACTTTACTATTTTCGAGATCCTAAAGGTTGTTCAACTTGGACTTAGGTACCCAAGTATTTGTGCCTTCTGCGTGCTAATGCCGGATTTGAGCAAGGGAAGTGAACATCTCATAGAGGGATTTGGCCGCTTCAGGGTGAAATTTCGTAATCATTTTTTTAACGGATAATGATTGATTAATTCATTGATCCTACATTAAACAGCCGTGATTTTTTCATCCGGAGCTTAAAGCAAGCATGCTAACCACTGTGCCACCGGGCGGCAAATATCTTGCTCTGCGTAAGAGGGGCAACTACCGGGATTTTGTATTTCTTAGTAAAGAGTCCCAGCTGTAACTTAGACGGGTTAATTTCCAGTCCACATTTGCTAGCCCATTTTGTAACGGTTGTGAGCGCATTCTGCATTACGTCCACAATTGTGTCCAGCCACGTCGTCTGTGTAGGCGATAACTTCAATACCCTCCCTCTCCAGCTCCATTTACCGCTATATTTCAGACAAGGGGGGACAAGATTGCTCAATGCGAATCCCTCAGCTCCGAGCTAACAATCCTGCTTACAAGCATATGATTAATTAATCTTACAGGGAAACCCACCTCCAAAAGGCAATAATTTCCTGATTGCCTCCGCTTTCACATTATTAAAGGCGCCATCTATATCTATAGGAAAGCTATCAAACAGAACTCTTTCAAGTGAATTGGTTTCTTAATCGTAAGTACCAATGTGTGCACAGCCTTTTTAACTTATTATCTTTTACCTTTTATTTTTAAGTAAAAGTTGCCCGTTACCTTAAATCCGTATCAGACCGCCTTCTGTCCACCTTAGTTAAATATTTCTGATCTCTGTGTGCCATATAGATTTGGCGTTATATTGCACAACAAAACAAAATTTAAAAATTGTTAGCTAATCCGTGACCAGTTAAAATTTTTGTGATGAACAAAATGGCAAAAATTTAACTTTTAACTTATTCGTTTGAAACACAACCTGAGTGTAAATTTTAATAAACCATAAGTTTTTTGTTTTTCTATGTTTTTAAGTCATTAGTCCCTTCATAAGGACCTTGGCAGGGCGACACCTTTCTTAATTATGTATCGAATTTCCTTGTTTAGCTGTGGAGTCAATACAAATTTCGGGCCCCCCGTAAAATTATTCTCCCATCCTTCTGCTGGCGGAACATCCCGTAAAGCGACAAAATCACTTTGCCATGTCTTCTGGCCCATTCCGGTCGTCTTCCGGTCGTTTTTCAAAATAAATCCATTTTTCGTCACCCGTCACAATTCGAAACAAAAATGATTTTCTTTCGTTGCGTTGAAGCAGAATTTCACAAGTGACTTTGAGATTTTCTATTTGACATTCATTTAAATCTTGTGGGACCCATTTACCGAGTTTATTGATTTTCCCCATTGCTCGTAAACGTCTGCTGATTGTTTCTTGTGATACATGTAATGCTTCTGCTAATTGCCGTTGAGTTTGTGTTGAGTCATCAATGTCATCATCCAATAACTCCTTCAATTGCTCGCCTTCGCATTTTTTTGGTCTACCAGAGCGCTCACTGTCTTTCAAATTGAAATCACCACTTTTAAATTGTCGAAACCATGTCTCACATGTTCTAATCGATGGAGCGTGTTCACCATATGTTTCTACAAGCAAACAATGACTTTCAACAGCCTTTTTCTTTTGATTAAATAAAAGCAACGCGTGCCGCAAAAGTTTCTTTTTCAGGCACAAAACTCGACATGATCACTGAACGATAAAACAAAGACGCTAATTTTTGGCTGACTCAAGTTTTGTGTGTTTGTAGTTTAAATGTCAGCCGAACAAAATGACGCATGTGTCAAATTAATACGCTGCGTACTTTTCGCTGGCGCCATCTCCTAGTTAAACCGGAAAATACTTATGCATATACCTGGTAAATCATACAGTTTAATTAACGAATCAATCTTTGAAACCAATTCCTCGCTTGTCAAATTTTCGAGGCATCTCGCGTCGTTATGTTAACCCGATTTTTTTTTTAAACTCTGGTGTTTGATTTGAAATATAATATGTACCTTTTGAAATAACCGTTTATCTCGCTCAAAAAGTTCTCGCTCACGTTTCAACATGTCCGTTTCAAAATCCGATTCCAAAGTATACGTTCATTATTATTATTACCAATATTTAAATCACTTACCAGTTCACGTTGCTCCTCATTTGATTTATTTCCGTTCAAATCATTATCCGCTACGCTTCTATTTCCGGAATGAGGACGAAGGGCCGAATTTCAAAGGGCCGAATGTCGAAGGGCCGAATGGGTCAATGGTTCGAAGGGCCGAATTTTTTTGTTTTTCTTTTTTTGTTTTTAGAAATATAATTTTTTAAATTTCTTGTTTTAAGGAATAGTATTTTGTAAATTTTTTTATCAAATATAAATTAATTTCTTATGAGTTTATACATATTTTATTATGTTTAATCTTTGGATATTCTATCGGCAAAATATTGCTTTAATTTTGTTGTTTATATTTTGTGTTCTTTTTGTAATTATCAAGTGGAAAAATATTTGTACATATTAGGTATTTCACCAAAACCAAAAAAGAATTTTGTCATAAAATAATGTAATAAAATCAGAATATTTTTTATTCGTTAGGGTGAAGGTGTGTACACTGTACATGCTCTAATTCTGGTGAAAAAATGTACACCACGAAGTTAAAATTGTTTACTATTTTTCATATTGAATTTTTTTTTTATTGCTGATCAACTTTTTTGTTCTAGTTGGAAATAATTCAACTCATACAGCTAACTTCGTGGTGTACATTTTTTCACCAGAATTTGGAGCATGTACACACCTTCAAGGAAAATTCTATTTGGACGAATAAAATAATTTCTCTGTGCTTTAGTGATGTAACCTCACCTAACCTTTAGGCAAAATTTCCAAAATGTCTACTTAAATTAAGCGAAACTGTTTATTTCAAAGTATCTTGTTGTCTCATGTGTTGTCAAAGCAAAGTGCAAACACGACTGAATAATACAAAAGACTGAGCTAATTGCACATATTCGACGCAATTTTGCATGTACAAACAAGAAAAAATCAAAAAAATCTATAATCACACTATTGTCATGCATGATTGTGTCGTGTATTGTGTTGGGCCCTTAGCAAACAAAAATGTTTGTTCGTTAAGTTGGCAATTCATACAAACCTGTAAGTAAAATGTTGTTTTATTGCATGTGATTGGCTCTGTTACAAGCACATTGTGACGAGAAAATTAAATAGTTGACTGTTTAATTTCGTTCAAATAAATATTTAATTCATCTGTTATAATGCTCGTTGGCAGATAATAGTTGCATTGAATAAATCTGTACATAATAACGGCCACCAGATATTTTTGTCATACATACAAAATTGATTTCGAATGGTTTGCTATTTTTAAAAACCAATTAAATCTAACTTGGCTGTTTCCTTGTGAAACAATTAAATACAAAATAATTCAAATTCAATTTTTCTCAGGGAAATACGCGTATGAAAGGAAGAGGGGAAATATTAACTGGAGATTGGCCGTTTTTTACAAATTTAATCTGTGAGTTTTCGATTTCAAAAATTTATAGTTTAACACGTGTTTTTAACAATTTAGTCAGTAGAATTGTCAAATAGGATAGACATACTATAATTCAAGTGACGTGAGAAATTGATAAATCTTCAAACCAGAATTGGTTTCTCCCGGTTATACATGCATTGTTAGTGCCTACTTAGTCCCAATAGATTATTTACAAATTAACCTTTCAATGACTTACCTCTGTACATACAGTGCTCGTAAATTACTTACTCTACAGATTCAGACACATTCAAAAAAAAAAAACTTCAAACATTTTTGTGTATTTATATATTTTAATTATAAATAATTATATAAAATTATATTTATTTTTTATTTTTGTTTTACTTAGGTAATTAATTTTATGTAATTTTTATTCAGTTTTTCTTTTTGTTCATTTGGACGAGTAAATGCACCGTTGTAAGCTTAAAAATTGTTTACGATTTTTGAATATTTTATTTAAGAAGCACTCGCTGTATGTACTTGGATTTTGTTGGGGGGGTTGTTTAAATATAATTTCTTAGAAAATGTCTTAAAAAATAATTTTTGTTTTTATTCTCATTCTAATCTTCTAAATTTATATATATCATTATTAATTATTTGTATTTATTTGTTTGTTTATTAATTATAATTTAATATTGTGTTAATTTGTATTGTTTTTTTCTTTTTAGTGTATAGCACCTTTAAGGCAATTAAAGTTTCATTTGTTTAGTAGTTTTTCTTTGTTTTTATTGGATTTGGTGTTTTTATTCTCTCTTTTGAGCCCATTTCATATCATCGGCGCGTGGTTTACAACCCGTTACTAATTCAATTACATTTTCTAAAGCTGGCCAAAATTTAATTTTCTCCAGAGGCCAATTTAACCAACCAGTTGTAATACAGAAATATGTTTCATGCGGTGCCACATGATGTATTCGATGATGACGCCGTGGTAATATAATGTGATGGTTTTGTAAAAATAATACCCATTTGGGAAGGCCCCAATAAGTGTGCGACCATTTATGAATCTGAAATGTAAAAAAACATAAATTGCAGTTCTATAATAAATCTAAACGTAAAAAGGTCATGGATTGATCTTTATTTATAAAGTTTAAAACTGAAAAAAAAGAATTCTAAAAATAAACAATCCAACATCTTTTACCTCACGATATAAAATAAACTACTTTCACTTTATTTTAATATTATGTTTGCATATATAAGAAAATGCCAAAGCTATAAAAATGATTACGTTACGTGTCTATCTATACATATATGTTCTATTCGAATAATCTAGCTAGAATTTACGTAAATCGATTACACATACGACGTACCTGATTTGTCATTGCCACAAATATCGAACACAAAAATAAGTATGCGCTAAATGCAAAATCTTGTTGAATTTCAATATTGGTCCGTGTTAAAAAATTCCAAGCTAATTTGCCGAGTATTGGCAGTGCCACCATAAAATTATCACCGTTTGTTTCAATAAAATCATGTCGTGTTATTGATGTTGGATCTATGTGATGTTCCCGGAATGGTCGAAGAAAATTCTGTAAATGCAGAAAGAAATTAAAAACTTATATAATTGTTATGAAAAATCGGATCAAACTCACTTTTCCTAATATTGGTAATTCTATGGACCCCCATGTATCCGCCGCCCAATGAACTAAACCTGATCCAAAATCAGCTGTTATAATACCACATGCTGCTGCTACTATCACAACACTTATTCGCTCCAGTCGAAAATGTTTTACTATTAATATTAAATTTAATATCATAAGTCCTATACAACAGCATACGCATACTATTTCTTGTGTACGTTTTCCTAAAAATGAAATAAACAAAAAAAAAAAAAATTAAGAAAAATCTTTTACATATAATGACATCATCATTAAAGGAAAATCTATAATTTTTTTTCGCTAACATTAATCGATTCAACTGAAATTTTCGATTAGAACAGTGGTGTGCCCCATTTTTTGTTGGCATATTTAATAAATTAAGGATTGGCAGAGATGGTCTGCTTTACTATTTTACATCATGAGAACACAACGGAAGTGCTTAGTTTCAATAACCGAAAAACAATAAAACAGTTTCAATAACCTCGTTAAAATGCCTAAATGTTCATATATTCTCTTTGTTGCAATCAGCAAATCGTCAATATAAACAACTAAGTATTTGATTTGTTTCAATCAAGTCACGGAAGATTAAGCGAATGTATTTTTTCTATTTGCAAAAATGTGCTGAGTAAAAACTGGTATGCTTTTAAGCCACAATAGTGTAGTTTAGAATTAGGCGTAAGCTGCACGCCGATAAACGAGAATCTCGAAAGCTTAATCGATATTTATTCGGTGTTTATTATTATGTACTAAATTATTCAACATTTTTCAAGATTGTTGAGGTTATTCTAGTTTAGCTTGGAGGTTAATTGAGCTTAGTGATGCAAGAGACAAAAAAAAAATTTCGCCAAAAATACAAAATAAAACCGTACTTTCCCGTAGAAACTGTGTTTTACTAAAATTGATTAGTTTTTAAATTCAAGCCAAGTCAAAGAGCATGCAGATTATTCGAGGTTTTTAATTATATTTTTTCGGGATTTGTTGTTGTCTACATTTTATACCAGTTTTTCGAGAATATACAAAGCTTTAGTGAAAATCCAGATTTTGATTATTAAAATCAATTCGAATTTCCTGATATTACTCAAAATTTGTAAGGCGGTGAAATATGTGGTGTTACATAATTAGTCACATCAAGATTTCCGAAACTTTATGGAATCTGTTTCTTCGCAGAATACTTTAGCAGAGTTTTACTTAAGGATAGCTCACACTCTTCTATATTAGCTAACTCCAATAATTCAAAAATTGATTTTTTCAGAACTTGACGTGATGAGGGCTTTGATAAATATGGACGTTTCTAAGGGTCCTGAACCAAATGGTTACCCAGTGTCTCTATTGAAGCTGTGTGCAGTTGGTTTTGCCGCTCCTTTATGACATTTATTTAATTTGAGCGGTAAATTTACTGACCTTTGGAAAATATCAAGTATCACACCGATCCACAAAAACGGCCCCCGCAGTGATGTAACTAATTATCGTGGAATTACAATATTATCTTGCATTCCTAAAGTATTTAAGTCAATAGTTAACAATGTGATCTACTTGCACTCCAAGCAACGGATTAGCACACGTCAGCATGGATTTTTCAGTAACTAATTTAGCAGTCTTTCAAAATAATTTAATTAACTCTGTTGCCTCGAAAGTTCAAGTCGATGTGCTTTATACCTAGAAGTCGATAAACTTAATCACAGGATTTTAGTGAATAAGCTCAGTGAACTTAATTGTAACATCTGGGGAGCCTCAAGTTAGTCACTTGAGTCCACTATTATTTTTATTGTTCATTAACAATGTTGTGGATTGGTGAATTCGCAGACTGTATTTTATTTGCTGACGACATGAAAATGTATGCAAATATCTTATGTGAATTGGAGCGTGATCAATTTATCAGCGAGACCTGAACACATTTTGCGGTTGGTTAGCAGCACACCTTATGTTTCTGAATGTTGATAAGTGTCACGTAATCACATATTCCAGGACTAATGCTGAAAACACATGATCAGAATTTTTGCTAGCAGCACGAGCGTCTTTTTTGACAAGCAGAATTTTAATTTGTGGTATTTATTTGATACATATTTAATTTTAATGTACAATTTTTTTAAATGAATGATGCATTATTTTGTCACAAATTATTTAATTTTTATCCTCCAATTTGGCACTTGTCACACAAAACTTATTTTCTGTTAAAAAATTTAAAAAAATCATTGAAAAATATAAAAAGTATACAAATTGTACTAGATTTGTTATCTTTTACGTAATGTAGCCTACTGCTTCGCAGCAAAATTAGAAATAGAGACACAAAGCAGAATTCTGCTCGGAAAGCAGAATTCATGTATTTCATGCCGTATAAACGTGTGTATTCTAATTTGTCTGCTTGCAGAATTCTGCTCATCTGTTTTCAGCATAATGCTGGAAACACATGAGCAGAATTCTTAAGCAGCAAAATTAGAATACACAAGTTTAATGGTGGAAACACATGAGCAGAATTTCTGCTAGCAGCACTGCCAGCAGAAATTTGGTTGTATTACTACATTACATGAGCCTCAAACTGACGTGACGAGCGCTTATAGCTATTTCATAAATCTTTTAAAATTTTATGTTGAGGGAAATACTTTGTTGGTTGAGGTTAAAGCGAAAGATAGAATTATTAAGCCTTGGATAAAGCCTGCCCTTCTTAGGAAAATTAGGTACAAAAATAAACTTTCGAAAAAGCTTAATAATAATTTAAATGATCCGGACTTCACAAACCGAGTTAAGGCATTAATTAAAGCTGTTAAGCAGGAAATAAGCTTGGCCAAATTCCATCATTTTAATAATAAGTTTCAAGCAATTTTCAAGTCAATGGTGACATTAAACAAAGTTGGAAATTAGTCGATGAGATTTTAAACAAAGACAGGTCAAACGCTCAAATTTAAGAAATATCTGTTGATGAAAATGCTTCAGTAACCGAACCATGCGAATTGACTGATTTGTTTAACAATCACTTTGTAAATGCTGTCGCAAATTTGAAACAATCCATTAACTGTGATGATGAATCTTGCGCCAATCTTATAAACAGTAATTCAATTCTCAATTAAATTCGTGTGTGTTTTCAGAAACTTTCCCGCTTAAAATTCTAAATGTAATATCGGAGCTTAAATTATCGCATTCGTTTGGAAATGATCTATGTAGCAACTTCCTTGTCAAAAAAATTTCCATTTATATTGCTGATGTTTTTTCACACATAGTAAATTTAAGTTTTTCTACCGGTGTTTTCCCTTCTAGATTAAAAGAAGCTGTTGTTATTCCAAATTTTTAAAAAAGGCGATAGAAAAGATATTTCAAACTACAGACCAATCTCATTGCTTTCTGTGTTTGGTAAAATCATTGAGAAGCTCGTCCATTCGAGGGTTACTAGCTTTTGGTAGTACCAATTTTTTGCATGACAGCCAGTTTGGCTTCAGAAAATCCAGAGGCACTCAAAATGCTCTATTCGAATTCTAAATTTTAGTAATTTTTTATATGAAGGACTTGATCAGAGAAATGCGGTTGCTTCAATTTTTATTGATCTTACGAAGGCATTCGATATGGTTAACCACAAAGTTCTATTGAAAAAGCTTTTTTGTGCTGAGTTTCGTGGGGTCACTTTGCTTTGGTTTTGCTCATACTTGTCCGAAAGATCCCAGGTTGTTAAGATTAAAGGTATTGTGAGTCGTTTATGGCAAACTCTACCGCAATGATAATAAACGATTCAACATTGCGCTTTATTGTCAATGGCAATTTTTTTTCTTAATCATTCGTGTTGGCATAAATACACACATAAATGAGGTTTCTCTTTGGTTTTTATGATTTTAGTGAATATAATTCGCTAAGTCAGTACGTTCTGCTTGATATTTAAGGTATTAAGCGAGAATTATATTTTTGTAGTTTGGTCGTAGCTACCTGATGGGTAAACCTTACTTTTACGAACTACCGACATAATTGAACTCAAGGAGGGTGCTCAACTGCTCATGGTTTGAGAGTTGACTCTGGGGTAAAGTATTTGTATTGACATTTCATTTAACATTGAGTATTTGTATTGACATTTCATTGACATTAATTGAACTGGCAACAAACCTATTCGGTTGGAGAAAACAAATGAATGCGGTTGTGTCAACTACTTCTGATTATGTAGTAACCGAAATAGGATTGCACTAACCGTGCAAATAAAGTTGCTTTAATAACCAAGTCTATTATTATAATCGATCAGTGGTCACGACAACTATAATTTATAATATTCCTAAACCAATAATCGATTAATTCAACCGAATGATCGATAAGCTCAACCGATGGTCGGTCATGTAATGCAGTATTTTTCGTTCTTTGTTCAAGCTAATTCCTTTAGGCTAACTAAAAAGGGATAGTCCCAAGTTCCTTCTCAGTTCTGATAAACAAGTAAAAGAGGTTATCGTAAAGTTTAATTAAAATTTATACCGGACTGAATAGTTCAGTAGGGCAATTTATTCGGTTGTCGCAAACGGGTAGTTCTCTGGATGTGTGGATAACACTATGCTTTGGAGACACCACATCGATGACGTTTCGTAGGAAATGTTACCTACTACGTAGAGCATGCCCGATTGCAGTTTTAAGAAATATATACTTTGAATTAGTTGGGGTGGCACTTACTACTCCAGAATTCAAACACTCATTACAGCGCAAAAGCATATTGTTAGGATTATTCTTAATGCGGAGAGGACTTCTGCTTCAAGGCCTCTATTTCAATCGCTGGAGATATTTCCACTTAGACATCTGTTTGTGGTTAAAGTACTGAAAGCTTTTTTGTTATCATTATGAACCAGTCGAAGGTCACCACTAGATACAACTTGAGAAACCCTCAGTGTATTCGCCTTCAAAGATTCAAAACACAAACTTTCAAAACTCATTTATAATTTTGGCTCCCAAAATGTTCAATAGCCTTCCGGATGAATTGAAAATTTGGCGGAATTTGAAATATTTTAAATCCGGTCTAAAAACATTTTTATTCGAATGTGATAGTGTGAGTGATTTGATGCAATTTCAAGTGTAGGTAATTACAATTTTAAATTTTTATTTATTGTTTTGTATAATTTTGTTTTTTAAACTTTTTATTGTATTGAAATGAAAACTTGTAATCTTATGTTTAATGTCACTTTTTTAAAACTGTAATGTATAGCAGCAGTCAACACTGGATTTAAGCATCCACAGATTGTTTGATTAATTAATGCCAAATAAATAAATAAATAATAACCAAAATAACAATACGTAATATATTCCTACTTCTTATAAAACATTTTGGTTCGTTACATAATTAAATATTGAATGAACCAACAAGGTATACACCACAATTCATTAATAATTTACAAAAATGTCACGCTTTTGTAAAGTGTTATAAAACACACACCCATACTCGTAGTTGCGGCAACATGTGAACCACGTGCCGTCTTTATTTAAAAATACAAAATATATTCTCTAATTAAAATTCATAAAATTTAATTCAATTTATTTTTAATATTTGAGAGCGGGCGCTTTATATGTACATACATAAATCGCTAAATATATGTAATCAAAATCACTAAAATGTTAAATTGGTTGCCAAAATTTAATCAAAAACATTTAGCAAAATTATTTAATTCCTAATTATAACAAAATATTTCAAAATATGGTAGCAAATTGCTATACATTATATAATAATAATAATCGGCGTATGTGCATGACACACTGTTGTTATACACCTTAACATATAGTGTATACAGTATACAGGCAGGCGACGAATGATCTACCATATACGTACGTATTATTTGTATTTATAGGTGACAACAAACTGTAAAATCTCGACAAGTCATCATCATGTGACAAGTAATTGAATATAATAATTGTTTTAATCAATTTAAATTTAAAAGTTACGAAAAAAATTATCTCACTCTTGGTACAGTTTCGTGTTCAAACATCTAAATTATTGTCTTTCTATAGATGTGGGTTGCATTACATTTGCATCGCACATTTGTGTTTATTTTATTTATAGAAGAGGTTAACTAAAATTTTATATGATAAAATAGTGCATTGAAAAGATCAAATTATTCTGTCAATTTAGAATTTTAGATAATATTTAAATAGGATCATATTTTTTAATTTGTGCCTCTATTATTCAGGAGCTCTTAATATATGCAGGTAAGTATGGTAGTCACCAATTGCAAATTATACAGTACATAGTTAGGTAAACTCAACCGCAACAAGAACAGCTGGCATACAAACTGTTGAGGCCTTAACAACAAATAATCTGCCACCGATCAGATTAACTATTAATTTTTTTTCTACTATAACGATGTTGAAATGAGTTAAGTATTATAATCACAATTTGTATTGTTCGATTTTCCACAAATCACGACAAATTATACTAAATACACACCATTCTTAGTTGAAGAGCTGAAATGTAAGCAACAAATATTTTTATAAAAAAATTTGACACCTAAAAATTTAATTTAAATTTACACCGTTTTAAAATACGGTCGTTGTTAAACTTTGTTTAGAAGGCAATTTTGTAAGCTTTCATAATATTTAGAAAATACTAAGTATGTATTTGTCAAGATATTGCAGATTAAACAACATGGGGTACTATGTCGGAAGGCTCCTGTTTAAACGCATATAACATAATTCGGCAGGATACGCTGTACGTGCTAAGTACGAGTCAAGTAGTCACTTTAATCAAGGAATGTAATGATACCACCCGTACCGACCAATTTCGGGACACCCTGTATACTACATCCATTCCAACAATACAAAAAAGTACAGCGATTGAAAGACAAAATCGAGATTGATTTTTGAAGGACGGGGAAAAATCAATTGAAAACGAGTCATTCATATACCCAAAACAAGACATAAAAAATCGAAAAAACAACAATTTTTAGGATAAACAAACGTAAATCTGTAATCTGCGTACAAAGTACATGGTTTGATAAAATATTGCAACACGATTTGCAAATTCATGTCAGTTTTAGTGTTATTTTCCATTTCCATTAAGGCGTCTATTCGGCGGATTTTGAAACAAACCAATATTATTGCAAATTACTACCCTATAGGTAATAACTCAAAATCATGGAATGGAATTGGATGAACGTATACATATCGCAAAAATTAAGGAAACACTCAAAATCTAGATTACCAAACCAACATCTCTAGTATATTATTGAAAATCCTTGAGAATTCTCCGTTCAGAGAGTATCCACAATGTTCAAAAAAATATTTTTCCAAAGTTATACCGTTTTTTCAGATCACAACATTATATGAGCACAACGTGAGGATTGGCTGATATAATCCTTTACTCAGTGCAAAAAAAAATTAAACACAAGCAATAATAAAAAATCAGAATTAACGTCAATTACCTTTTGGGACCGATATCCCACCACCTTATCACATAACATTTCATTTTCTATATCTCTTACCGTCTATCTCCTCAACGTGATATTATTTTAAAGGCCAATAAGATTTATATACGACCTTAAATATACCAAGCGAATTTATTACTCAAAAATAATCCCTTTAAAAACAATTTTATTAAAGAAGTAATGTATCGATCGATCAACATGTCTTTGAAATTTCAATCAATAAAATGTCTTAAAATGTCAATAGAACATCACAGAAATAATTTATATTTCAAAGCTTACTAGATATACGTTATTTTTAAATGATGCCGATATTATTTGCCACCAGCAAAGTATTTTAGGTAAATATAGAAATTTAAATTCCATGTTACACGGTTAGCTAACCATTTTTATCTTAAACACAACATCTATGGAACAATTGTTGAAATTTGGAAGATGTATTAACCGTATAAAAATATTTCTTCCTCGGAAAATAGTTCAACAAGTTTTTTTTTGTTGTATTTTTTTTGTTAAAACGACCTCCATGCAATGCATCAATCGACTTCAAATTTTGTGAGCGGGTAGATGATGATGGATTGTAAAATTTATCATGAACATATCAAAAAAATTGTCGATCTCGTTTTTGAGAAAATCTGTTTGGCAGTTTACTCTTCCACTGCAAGCCCCTCTATTCTAGACTCCAATGGACCTAAAAGTTAACAGAAACTGCTTTACTAACATCTATCTTTGTACAAAATTTCGATAAAAACTATCAATATTTATGGGAATGGAAGGCAACACAAAAATAATAAAAATGTATGACTGGAAGGACGGAAGAACAGCACAATATTTCAAAACAAAATTTCTTTCGCGATTACAATACTTGCCCAATATAATTTTTTTCATGCCTGTGAAATACTTCCCAAAATAAAATCCCAAATTTTCCGTATACGTAGATATTTTATGTATGTGGTGGTAATTTATTCGCCTAAATGCCATTTACAGAAATAAATTTTTCAAATAACTTCTTTTAGGAGAATTCCAATATTCAATTTTGTTTAACAGATCCCATTTAGACAGCTTTTATTAGTCAAAATGAGTAAAGCAAAAACCTTACATTGGCTGGACATCTTAATTTTATGTAAAATTAAATAAATAACAGGCCTGTTCCAACATATTACATATCATCAGTTGTACAAAATTCAACGTCGAAATCCGTTCAACAAAAATCAACAGATAGACATTCGAATATAGTTTCTAAGATGTATATTGTATAAGCCTCATTGTAAAATACCATTTGGTCGATCCCTGTGGTCGGCGATATGAATAACACGCAATATGTATACGGAATGTTGCAGCACGTTTCAATGAAGAAATCTCTTCAACAAAAATCAAAAAACCGACATGCGAATATGGTTTCTACGATATCTGTTGTATTGTCTTTATACTGGAAATTAGAAATGGTCGATCCCTGAGGTCGGCGATATGAATAACAGGAAATATGGTTTCTAAAATATCTGTCGCATTGAATTTGTACTGGGAATTTCAAATGGACTCCTAATTGCAACATTTTCAAAGCATGCGGCATGGGAAAGGTTTGCAGAAATGCAAATTATTTGCGTGGAAATATTAAACCGTTTGGGAACGCATTCATATTGCTTGCAGGAGATTTCAGGCAAACATTACCTGTTATTCCTCGATTAATACCAGCGAACGAAATAAATGCTTGCATGAAATACTCTACTTTGTGGCGACACGTAAAGACGCTGAAATTAACTACAAATATGCGAGTCCAGCTGCAAAACGATCGATCAGCTGAAATATTCTCACATCAATTGCTGGAAATTGGGAATGGAAAGGTGCAGGGATCAACTATTTGTAATTTTCAGTATAAAGCCAATACAACAGATATCTTAGAAACCATATTCGCATTTTGATTTTTTGATTTTTGTTGAAGAGATTTCTTCATTGAAACGTGCTGCAACATTCCGCATACATATTGCCTGTTATTCATATCGCCGACACCAGCGATCCCCCGTTTGACTTTTTTTTAGACAAAACCTAAACAGTTGATATTTCAGAAGCCCTTATATGAATCTTTTGACTTTTGTTGAGCAAATTTTTCGTTGAAACTTAATGCATCACACATACATATATTGCCTGTCATTGACCATTTGGCATTTTTATTTCAAAGCCTATAGGCTTGTTGGCATTTAGTCAACCCTAATATTAATTTTTTTGTGATTCTTATTTTATAAGCAACTTTTTTGGGATTTATATACATACAACTTTTGTAGCACAAAATATCGCCTGAATGAATGCAATTTGTACAAACACATGCATCCATACAGATTTTTTTGTTATTTGGGAAGAATTTCACTTCGGTCTTTTTTCATGTTTTTAACGAAGTTTGTGTTGATTAAGTGAAAAAGGTTCAGAATGGTTATAGATTTTAGGTGATTTTTCGAAATATTTTGAGGTTTTAAAATAATTGAAAGTAGCAAATAGGAATGAATCTATTTGTTTTTGAAACGGGAATTACGAACCATCTAGAAATGAGAGAGGAAAAATCAGAACTTCTCAAAAAGGAAATCTCCAGGTTGCGACTCTACTTCTACACATTTCAATCTCCCATTTCCAATTGATGATTAGAGAAGATTTTAATTTGTGTAGATCTAGCCAAGTTTTATATTTTCCGGAAGGAGGCGCTAATACCAAGCTTACTAGCGCAGCCAAAAATGAAATAAATTAATTTGTTTATTGGTTTGACCTTGCAGATATTTTTGAAAACATCGGGACATGTTTACCAGTCAAGATTTTTCAAAAATGAAGAAGGGTTTTTAAAAAGCATCGGACCAAATAATAAAGCGTTCGTTGAACATCTCTACAGTTGGTGTTTAATGCTGTAATGTATTTCAATTTTTGTTCTACCAAAATTACAGAATAGTAAGACTATGATATTTAAGGTATTCAAGGGGGACGACTAAATCAAGGATGTATGTTCCAATTCAAAATTTCAATGGAGGTCATCCTGCGTCACGCTAAATACTAGTTTCACTTAAACAACAATACTTTCGTTAAAACGTAACCTATTATCAATTAAAAGATTCAAGAGGATAAAATTCACCACAAAATGGCATTTTTCAATTTTCCGTCCAAATTACAAAATATTGGAAAGGGGCTAATTTTTCAGAATTTCTTGGTATTGCGTTAATTTTTTTCTTTAGTAAAAGCCTTAAAGACAGATAGTAAACCATACAATTATAAAACCCCCCTGTAAAAATACTCAACAAATATTTCAAGCAGTATTTGTAATTACTATTATGTTTATATTATTGATTGGAAAATTTCAATTCAAACCAATTGATTTATTAGATAATTGAGTAAAGCAACGTGATTTGTTAAGTGAATTAGTTGTTACTAGTTATTCATATGTTTTATTAATAAAAGTCACACTCACATGTTACAATTAACCCAGTAATAATAATGTAAATCGAGTAAACGATAACAAAACGGGAATTTCTGTGTTTTAATTTTTCAGAGAATTTTAACCTTATCATGTTAATTAAATTAAACTAAAACGTTGTCTATGTATTACATATAGTACATAGGAAACAAACTTACTTCATCGCTTCCTGAAACGATCATGTATTGAATAACTACTGTTTAATCTTGTAATTGTAACATACATCAAGGGATCAGGTCAAAGCTTATATTGAGAACAACAACAAAAATTGAACTAAGGTAAACTTGTTTTTGGATCGAAATGTTGTACCGTAGTGTCCTACATATTTACTATTCGGCTAAGCTTTTTCAGGTTTTTTAACTTGTTTTGGTCTTCTTGTCTCTGATGTATCTAGACATTTTTGACAACTACATTGGATGTATAGATTGGTTCTCGAAAAGGTTATACACGAGTTTTGGTGAATTCAGCCGATGACATCGTCGAAAAATTGAAGTAAATCATTCTGGACAATCTCCATCATAGAGGTTGCTGTTGTTTGGGCATGAAACTTATAGTAGCAAAATTTGTTCCGAAATTGTTGAATTTCGACCAAAAATAGTGACGAATGCAAATAGTTGCTGAATGAATTCAACAACGATCCACAACGTTCAAATGAATCATAACTGGTGATGAAACATAGGTGCACGGAAATGACATCAAAATTAAGGTTCAATCGTTCCAATGGAAAAAAGCTCGTCAAATTCAATCGAGCGTGAACGTTCCAGCTCACGGTTTTCTTCGATTTCAACGGTATAGTGTACCATAAGTTCTCGCCCAAAGTCGTACGATCAATAAGAAGTATTACCTGGTAGTTCTACGCCGTTTACGTGAAGCAATCGGAAGAAAATTCCAAATTCACTGGGGTAAAATTCAAATTGGTATAAAATTTTAACATCCAAATCCAAATCTCACAAATTTGTGAATATCTGAAAATTTGATACATTTGAACAAATAGTTTCAGTTAACCAACCTAACATGGAAAGTTGTAATGATAATCAAATTTCAAATTATTTTTAATCATACTTCGGAATTAGCGAAATATTATTTAACACATCCTTTTCCCAAACAAGTATCGTTACTACTTACACTAATTACTATTATGAGTAGTTTCTACTTGCAAGAATACACATTACTCATAAATGAAATCATAGAAAAGCTAAATAAAGAGCATTTGGTAATTTAATTTATTGCTTTAATTTGCGTACACACAGCGGCACAAATTGTTACATTGTTTGTAAAATAATTGTACTTTATTTTGCGGTAGGCACACCACTAATCAATAATATTATTTATACTCATTAAATACTACAAAACTTAAGCTGGTTGACAAAATAGAAAAATCTTTTCATAAACATAAGTATGTATATTGTTGTAAATAAATTGATTAGATTTTGACGTTTGAGAGATTTGTGATTTATGTCATGGTATGTAGGAACGTATAGACGACGCATATTTCAAATTTAATAAACCAAATATTGATGATTTATTTATTGGATTGTGTGTTTCATTTTTGATTTATAATAATTTACATGAAAATAACTCCCGCACCATAATTTCAAAACAATTAGTTGCTTATAACGAAATAACGAAAAGTAAATTATTCAAAACCACCGCATCACATCACCATCAAAATAAATAAAAATAATAAAATAGAACAAATTACAACAAGCACACAACAAAATCTTTAATTTAATATTCTCAGAAATTTATTAATTGAACCATTGTTAGACCGTTGTTACGACTATGATGATACCCATAACAAATACACATATTGTGTACATTTCATTAATTTCCCACAATCCGTGCCGCAGTCGTTTCAAAAATTTTATCCTTTTGATGAATAATTTAAAACACAAATAATAAGACTTAAGTTGTACGACGAGTAACAAAAAAAAATTCAATAACAACTTTGTTTGTTTGGATAATTTATGTTGCTCGATTTATTTTGATGTTTTTTTAGTTCAATTCAGCATAATATAGTTTGTTTGTGTACGTAAGCTACTAAGTAATGTATGTACTACATAAATGTATAATCAAATCATAACAAATAGAAATATCGTTTTGATCATTAATTCAAAGACAATTTACTATTATTTATTGTGGTAATGAACTTTGATTTGGATTTTTATATCTAAGTATTAAACAAATGAATATAAAGAATTGGAAAAGTTTTCCAAATTGAAAATTTTTGTTTTTTGTGAAGGCTACGCTACACAGTGATTTATTGGATTAACGAAAGAAATTCAATATCGAGGACAAAAGTAAAACTTTATCGAATTACAGTAGGTATATTCTCCTCTCATAGCCTCGTCAATATATTTGAATCCTTGTTGTTAATATTACGTCTAGGTTGTGTCATCCCTATTGAAATGTACACCAAACCTATTTGTTTAACTTAAAGATATTCAAGTTCGAAAATGTAAATTTTTTTGTACCGCAATGTTTCAGGTTTTATAAGGCAGCCATTTTTAAAAGTGAGTCTAGAATGATTTAAGGTTACCGAAATATTTTAAAAATACTTGCCCAGTCTGCGGATTGGAACCAAGTTGACGCCAGCATTCGGAAGCTTCAAATTGTACACAAACTTTAATTACGAAAGAACCAAAAAGATATTGCCATTCACAATACAATGTACGGATAAAAAACTAAATTTTTTTTCAATTTGTTACTACTGATATTTCAGGTAATTAAAATTTATATAATTAGATTATAACATGTATCTAGTTTCTGTTGTTAAAGTACCATACAATGCATAAATACCATAAACTGAAATACTAAAGAAAAACTGACAGACGTGATGATTCATTTTTGATCAAATATGACTTAAGGCGCTATCTATTTTATTTTAATATCTTTGATTTTGATAAATGAAAAAAGAACGCATATCACAACCGTCATATTACAATCTTAAAAATTTGTAGGTTAGGTTTTTAGTTGTTTTCACAGATTCATGAAAGTTTTCTAAAAATTATTGGATATAGGTATTTCTATTTTATTTCAGCAAGGATGCTTTGGAAGTCCACCTCACCGATTTCATTTTTTTGATTTTTATCGAGTTCCTCGGAAGGGGGCGATCCATCTATCGGTTTTCTTTTTTATGTAAATTGCAATTAAAACTACACCATTTAATAAGAGAGTACATCTTTCGAATTTTTATGAAAAATTATTTCATTCAAATGCAGTAGCTAATCTTGTCAATTCAATTATGAAGTACTCATTGGGCTAGATACTCGATACTCAGATAAGCAGTGATTTTTTGCGAATTTGCTAGAAATGTTATACACGATAATTTAACAACCCAATTTGTTGTTGAATAACAAAAAATGGTATACACGATATTTTTTCTTGGTTAGCAAGCAAGCAAATCGTAGAAATTTTGCGAGCGTTTTAGAGTATGCGCATATCTACTACGTAAATGTTTGTGGAAATATTTATTGATCATATTACGGAAATAAATTTACGATTCGCAAATCCGCCATATTTGCCGATTTGCGAATTGCCAGAGTATCGAGTATCTAGCCCATTGTCGATTATATATCGGCGGATGTTGTCCATTTTATAGCTCGGCGGATGTTTCCTTAAGTCCGTTAATTGTTTGTTATGGGTCATTAGAATAACAACGGTCCTTAGCAGTTCCACATAAAAAAACAGCATTCTTTATAAATTTCTTTACATCAGCTGAACTGAAGGCTTCATTTCGTCCAAAACTTATTTTCAATTTCTTTCGAAATGGCGTACCGAACACTTTTATGGAATGGTGACTACGCCCTCTACAGGTCAAAACATTAAGGTACCCCATCTCACTGATCCCACTCCAACGATACTTTTAAAAAAATAATTATTGTTAATCTAGTATTATCTTTCTAATGGTATCAGTTTCAAAAATATCTATTGTGAATCAGAAAAATACAAAAGCAGCTCCATCTTCAATGCCGTATAATCGGACAACTAAAGTTCAAATACCTTAAAAAATATGTGTGCGAAAATCAAATAATTGAAGTCGATGAAAAAAGAAGAAGCTTTTTCTTTTTTTAGACAATTAACGCGTTGAACCTAGGCTGTAGGAAAACATTGAACATTTCGGTGAAAATTACAATAACATCGTCAAATTCGAGAGACTTATGAGTTTCGTACTCCCAATAGCTAATAGAACATCCAATGGAAGGTATTTATAAAAGAATTTATATTTCTAATAGTTTAAATTGATTTTTCGGCTTTATTATAGACAATACAATATATTAGTAGTAATGACATTCACAGTATTTTCCAGAGTAGATTACAGAGGCCAATCACTCACAATATATCTACTGGAAAAAAGTAGATATATCATTACCCCCCCTCCCCCCCCCCTTTACTTTACCACAGAGTCAATACAAATGTATCGACTCTCAAAAATGAGAACCCTCCCTGAGTTCAATTAAGTTGGTAGTTCGGTTTCGTTCTAAAAAGTAAGGTCTACTCATCAGGTGGATACGATCAAACTACAAAAATATAATTTTTGCTTAATAAATCAAGTATCAAGCAGAACGTACTGACTTAGCGAATTATATTCACTAAAACCAAAAAAAAACAAGGAGAAACCTCATTTGTGTGTGTATTTATGCCACCATTGCATTCATTTTTTGGCCAAAATGTGATTTCGGAATTTTTGAATTCAAATGTTTACGATTCCGGAATTAATTCTGAATTTATTTTATTTAAATAATATGTGTATTAAAAAAAATTAAAAATCAAAATTTTACAAAAAAACAAAAAAATTCCTTTTTTCTCGTTTCAAATATTAGATATTTCTTTAATCTTGTTAATATGTACGAACGATACTAAATCGCAGTTACGATTAGGATATACACAATTTTTAGAATTAAAGGACTTACACACAATTTTAAAAATTAAAAAAATATAGAATTTATAAAGTTTATAGAATTTGTAGTAATTATGCATGAAAATTCTGAAAATTTTAAGTTCTTTAAACGTAATAGATTATATCAATAAATTCAGTAAATTCTACAATTCTATAAAGTCCAAAAATTCAACAAGTTTCTTAAATTCTATAAATCCTATAAATTCTTCTCTCTCTCTCTCTCTTCAAACGTCTTAACAACAAACTCTTTAAATTTTATAAATTTTATAAATTCCATAAAATCTATAAATTCTATGAAGTTTATAAATTTTATCAATAATACAAATTCTGTACATGTGTAGGTTCTTTATGTTCTATTAATTGTTTTAAATGTGTCTGTTTTATAAATTCTACAACAAATTTATTTGTTTTATAAATAAAAAAAATTCGAAAAATCCTATAAACTTTAACAATTCTGTAAATTCAATAATTTCTATAAATTCTATGAATAATTCCATAAAGCCTTTGCATACAATTTTAAAATTCAGTAAATTCTTTATATTCTGCAAATCTGATAAATTCTTCAATTTTTATAAATTCTGTAAATTCGATAAATTATATAAATCTTAAAAGTATAATAAAGTCTATAAATTTTAAGTTTCTAAATATTATAAATGCTAATATATTTTTAAAACCTATAAATTCTTTAAATTTTATAGATTCTACGGGATTCAGGTCTGTCAGCTCTATAAATTCTACAAACTCAAATTTGACTTATTTACATTCTACATGTTTCTAAAAAATTTTAAATTTTTATAAATTTTATAAAATCTTTGAATTCTATAAATTCAGTAAATTCTGCAAATCCTACAAATTCTATGAATTCTATAAAGTATAAAAATCTAATAAGTTTCTTAAGTTTTAGTATGTCTATATACTCTATAAATTTTATGATTTTTATAAATTTTATAAAATCTTTAAATTCTATAATATTTATAAATTATATAAATTTTATCAATAATAAAAATTCTTTAAAGATTTTAGATTCTTTGTGTTCTACTAATTGTTTCAAGTGTGTAAAAATTTTAACAATTCTGTAAATTCAATAATTTCGTTAAAAATTTATAAGTTCTATAAATTCTATGAATTAAGTTTAAAAATTCAGTCCTTTAACCCTCTAATGCATAACTCCGCCTAAAGGCGGACTTTACGTTATCTTGAATTGTCTAACTTCACGTTATCATGAATATTTCTTTCTTCAGTTTTTACATGAGTTATTCTCTTTTAAAGTACTCTCGTCATAACGGTTTGGTTTCTGTTGTTGTAATATGCACATTTGTTCAACAACTACGAGTTGAAGTCAAAATTTTGATGGAAAATGATCAAAAATTCATGCATTAGAGGGTTAAATCCTGTAAATCTTTTCTTTCTTATAAATTCTGTAAATTCGATAAATTCTATAAATTTTAAAAGTGCAATAAATTTTATATTTTTTAAGTCTGTAAAATTATAAATTCTAATATGTTTTTAAAACCTATAAATTTTATAAATCCTTTAAATGTTATAGATTCTATGGGTTCTATATTCAAGTCTGTCAATTCTATTAATTCACAAAATTCTAATGTTTCTAAAATATTTTTAATTTGTATAAATTTTATAAATTCAATAAATTCTGTAAATCTAGTAGGTTAGGTTAGTTGGAGTGGCGCAGAATTCAATCCCTTCACCCTTACTGCAACCATTTATATCGGAGTTTAGTGTTGCGATAGGACTCCTCAGACTAACTAATGATACTAAATCGCAGTTATAATTAAATGCTTATTTAAACATTTATTTTCCTACTCACTCCTTATAAAATTAATGTGAAAAAAAAATCGTAATCATTTTTAAACATAGATTTAATGGCTACAGCGAGTTAGTACCGTTCTTACAATTGGCAATTATTGAAATCAAGTGTTTCCTGTTTTTCTGGTTTTCTCATTAAGTTTGATGCATCGATGCTTGTCTCATTTAGACTAAAATTTTGATGGCGCTAAATACGCTCTTTTAGCCTCCTAGGCAATACCATTGTCCCAAAATTAAAGTCCTTTTCGAAACGCAAAAATGTATATCACGGTTTTTGATATCTTTCAGCTAATGAACTAACAAAATTAAATCTTTTCTGAATTTGTTTCTTTGTCGGACTGGTTTCTTTGTCGCTTTATACGGGGTTTTATAGTTATTATGTTCTAAATACCTTTATTCAGTTTATAAACTAAGAAACAACACAACACGAACACATACTTAGCAAGTGTATTTTAGAGACGAATTAAATTAAATATGTAAATGCAACAGGTAATTTTCAGGAACGAGCGTTTATTGTTCCGTAATCCGTTTATTAAAGAGAAATACCCTAAAACTTGCAAAAGTAGCCCCTCTATATTTTGACCAGCTCCCTAAATTGACCACTTTTCACCACTCTCTGAAATATTACGTATAATTTATTGGTACAATTGAAATAAATTTTTCTCTATAGCCTGACTTTGCATTTTCAAATTTTTAGATTGTTTTATTCCTTAAACTAACCACCTCTACAGATTGACCAACATTTCTGGATCGCTTGAATAGTAACTTATTTACTTAAATTAGTGAGAAAAATAGAAATTCATGAATTCCGGAATTAATGTTTTCAATTTCGGAATAATCGAAACCAAAATATCGGCCGGAATTCCGGAATTGGATGCCCTAATGCCAACACGAATGATTAAGAAGTTAACAAATTTGTATTGACTCTGGGGTAAAGTAAAGGAGGGGTAATGATATTTCTACTTTTTCCCAGATGAGTGATTAGCCTCTGTATTTTTCTGATGTGCCAAATCGAAAATACTGTGCATGTCATAACTACTAATATATTGTCTATAATAAAGTCGAAAAATCAATTTGATTAACAGACACTTTTTTAACTTCCTAATAGTTTAACTAATTGTTTCGCATAAGGAAAGAGTCTTCAAAAGATATTGTTATTATATGTCAATGTAAACAGCTGCTGCACAATTGTTTAAATAAAATATCTATATCAATTTAAATGATCCGGGTTAACAAACTCACCTTTACATATACAAATATACAAATTTGTGAATTCTGGTGCTTAAAGGTAGCATTAAATACAGTCTAACTTGTGATCAATTCTGTGAAAATCAACAAAAAATATTATAATTAGTGAGCCGGTACATGCCGGATTTTCGATATCCAAATACCGGAATACCGATAGTTTCTAAATTTATGTATACTTGTGAAGGGCAGACAAATAATATCGTTATTTTATGATAATAAATATTTCAAACGGATGTTATTTGTTTCAATTTTATTATGAGTATAAAAATATGTGTAATAAACCACATTTATTTAAAAATATATTTATTATTGGGAAATTTGAAAACACTAAGATGATAAATTTTGACTATCAAATAAAATTTTAAATTGTTTGCATTTAAAGCAATATCGCGAGATTTCAAAGCGATGTATTGAGAACGGCTCTCTCAAAATTTGGTACATATTTATTGAAAAAATTAAATACATAATTGTGAACTGGACAGAAATGGACAAATTTCCAATTTTAAAAATCGATAAATTATATCGATCAATAAATAAAAAATCAATAATTTTACACTAAAGAATGAATCCCTGTAAGATATGCAATTACCAATTGTAGCGTCAATCTGATTTGAAAAAATTTATTATTTGTTAGCAATTGTGTCACACGAGTACCGGAGTACAAAACCACTTATAAATTCGACACACTCACGAGTGTTTAGTAATTAGCATAGTTTTCGTTAAGACCAAAATGGATTCAGGAACGAATCTTATGCTCTTCAATATACAAACTACACGATGAGTGCACGGCTCCATAATTGGTATATTTTTCATGTTACAGTTGTTTTCATTTATTTATAACGATCAAGAGATCGACCGAATTCAGTCGCTAAATCCAAAACAGTCGTTATATGGAAAGAAAACCTGAAATTCAATCTCCCTTTTCAACAAAAAATCATCCTTTTGAAATTGTAACTACATATTTCTCTTCGTATTTTCAGATTTACTTCATCTGTACCATGGTTCACAAAAAATTGGCATCCATAACAAAAAACTGTAAATATTGTATTTTTAAATTTTTGACTGACTTACATATTATATAAATTTGAAAGAACGTTGCAACATAATAACTTTTGATCGAATTAACCAACAAAAGTGGTAATATCGATTCGCCGATTTTGCCCTTTTCAACGATTATTCGCGATTTCCAGCAAAGTAGCTGACATCTGGTGAAAACAATATGAACAAAATTGAATGATAGAACAAAAGGGATTAGAACTGTCAAACAGTTGAATTTAACAATACTCGTCCCCTTTGCTTACATAGAAACCAACCATTTGATGGAAATCGTCATTATAACATTAATAAGTAGCAACATGATTTTCATGCCTAATGGAGATTTCTCGAAGCAGTGTTTTTGACAAATGGGTGACCCCTTGTATTCCCAAACCATATAGCCCGATTTTAAATGTACCCGAAATATTTTAGCTTTTGGACCTTCTCTTACAAATTACACCTCAATCATTTCGATACCTAAAAAATTGGGAGAATTATAAACAGAATTCGATTACCTGAAAATGTCTTACACGACGTTGTACAGGCGCCAAAACCTCCTAAATCCATGTAAGGATAGATTAGTTCCTTATCAAAAAATTCTTATACGGCCGCCGTGGTTTCCAATACAAATAAATTTAGAAGTTTTAGAAGGACCTACAAAAATGGGTTAATTTTCATAAATTAAGTCTGCGACTTTAACTTTTTTTAAAATAGAATTAACCCCGCGCGAAATAACCATATTACATTTTTTTGATTGAATTTAATTCATTTTTAACTTTTAATTAATTTATCAATGAAAAACAATAACAAAACTGTTATTTGTTTAATTTATTTGTATTACTTTGACAATAATACGTTAAATTCATTTCAATCTATTAAAATTTAATAAGTTTTTTAGCGCTTTTTTAAGAAGGTGTAAAGTATGTGTCAATTCATTTCACTTTCGACGACGATATTTGTATTTCAACCTTTTAATTTTTGTAGTGGAATAAATTCATATTTTTCGGTAGAGTTAAATTCATTTGGAAAATGAATTAATTTTGCCGAAAAATTTGAATTTAATTTTTAAAAATTGAATTAAGTCCGCGCGAAGTTAATTCATTTGAAAATGAATTAAGTTCGCCATACACACATTTTCCCCTCGGACTTAATTCGGTTCCTGTTTTAGAATCTATGCGTTATTAAAAGCACAAGGCAAACGTAAAATTCGTAAACAAAGACTGTGCCCACAATAAAATAAGGTAGGATCGATCGTTGACTCAAATTTGTCTTTTTTTTCGCTTATGTAAGTCACTATGTGACAACGGAGCAATTTTTTATATGAAAATTGGACGTTTTCACTACAAAATAATTAATCAAATATCGGTTTAATTCGAAATATTTTTGCGAATATTCAAGAATGTTTGGGTTTTTGAAAATAGGTAGGAGCCTGAAAATGTGCACATCTTGTTCTGCCAATTATTAGTGTTTTTCATAAAAATTTGAAAGTAGCCGGATTTCCGAGTCAAGGGGCTTCCGTTCAAATTTTTTTGGGAAAAAAACAAATGCCTAACAAATAGTATACAGGAAAAACATATAACACATAGCAAAACCTCGATTTAATGAACTTCGGACTTAAGGGCACAATTTGTCTAAATTTTTTTATTATTTACCGTTTTTCAGACTATCTGGGATAGTAAAAATAATTTTATATTGCTTTTGGATAAGAAAAACAGAAAGAATTTCTGGAATATGGCAAATTAGGAACGGATTTCTCGGTTATTTCTTACCGATTTTGATAAAATTCAACATGTACGATGAAAATGAAATTTAAAATAATTTTTGGAAGAAGCTCTGATGAAAATGGATTTCTAAAACGGTTTTTAATCTGGAATATGGCTAATAATGAAGGAAATTTCCCCACTATTTTCAATTTAAAAAATTAAAAAAAAATTTTAGTTGGCTGAAATGAAAATTAAATTTTTTCGGTTCTAAATCATTTTTTCGGACGAAAAAAATTAAATTCTCATTTTCTCAGCTAAGTAAAAGTTTTTTTGAATTTTTTAAATTGAAAATAATATTGTCTGGTACATTCGGTCAAGAACCAAAAGATTTTAACGAAAATTAAGCAACAATTTTGTGGGGGGGATTTTGATATGTCTACATTTTTGGTAGATATTTTTTTAAAAATAAATAATATAAAAATATCAAATAAACCATACAATGGAGTATTTTTTACAAAATTATTTAAGTAGGGTCATAAAAAATTTTATTACGCATAATTGCATCAATAAACCAACAAATATCCACAAAATTGTTGATAATTAAGTGATATTATAAAAAAACTATCGAATTTGTGGTTATAATTTCAACAAATAGTTCATAATTAGTTCCACGATTAAACCACCAATTATTCAGAAAATATCGAGAAATATTTGACTTTATTACCATAAAAAAAACTGTCGAATTTGTGACTAAATTTTCAACAAATATTTCAAAAATATTCCACCAAAAACCGACAAATTTGATTTACAAAATGTTCGTTTACGCGTGACAATCGGCGTCAACCCCATCAACCATTTTTCATCCATATTGCGACAACTTTTTGTCACATTTTTTTCCACCAATCACCATTTTATGTGAAATTTTTGTCGCTTTTTTGTGACACGAGGATACTCGGGACTGGTGCAGGTCGTAAAATAATGGCCGGTCTCCACTTGTGTATTTTTCTCTTGACAATTTTTAGTACATTTTGCAAAATACATACACAAAAATGGTTTTGAGCATGTGCATTGAAATTTTGTCAAGGGAGAAAAAGATCAGAATATTCAAAAATTTTATCATGACGTTATGCCAATTGAGCATAAATTGCTTTTTATGCTCAATTTCTTGTCATTTTATGTTGAATATTTTGACAAATAAAATGAAATTTTTCTGGTTTTTGGGAAAATTTTAGCTTTTTAATCAAGTTTAGGTGAAAATAAAACAAAAATTGTGTTATTAAATTAACATAAATAATAAATTGTGGAATATAAATATCGTCGACAAGCAGATCACTTTAATGTGGTTTTCCAGTAGACAGGAGAAAAAAAATACTCCGAGCGAAAACAAATGACAGCAGCTGACATTTGTCGCTTGGCCAAATTTTTCGCAGCGATGCACTAATACGATTTCATTTATATGTCATCGAAATGTCATTTAACCGTCAAAGCAAATATGAGGAAAAATATATTTATAAAATAATTAATAAACAATTCAATTGTTTTAAGAAAAAATGTTTACTATGGGAAAATAGAAATGTCAAAAAACTCTCATTTTTCAACTCGGATTCGACTCGGCGTCTGTTTTTTGTTGCAACAGGAAAACCACATAAATGATATAAGCCCTGCCTGCTTATTTCATACTTTAGTTGAAAAAATTCTAACTTTAAGGAAAAGTAATGATATATCGCAATCGCACTACTTTGTTTTTTTCTTGCCAATGTTATGTCCCAAGCATGAACATAAGACGACTATCCCTATTTCATTTTGACATTTCCACCATAGATAACTTAAAAATTCTTAAGCTCAAACCGAAATATTTTTTTATTGCTTAATTTTGATTTTTTAGCTATTTTACGAAAAATTTTATTAAATTCACTTATATCGTAAAAAAATATTAATTGTCTTAAGTAGTTCTAGTTACTGTTTTTACAGAAACAAAACTAAATTAAAAAACAAAAAAAATTTTGTTCTATTAACATTTCAATTTTAAGTTTTAAGTTTCAGTTTTATTTATTTATTGTTCAATTTAATGTTCAAATATTCCCGTTTAAATTTATTTATTAATAATTAATCAAAGGTGTCAAAATTTTTTATGAAACGAGTTTTTTACTTCCTGCAATAAAAAATTTGTTCAACATTTTAATCGTTTTTCAAATTTACACGAAAAACCCCGCTTCTTTAGTTTTTTAAGTGACAGCTAAATCTTATTTTGAGTATGGTAGAATACAAATAAATCCCCTTTCTCGCTCTATTACGTTATTTTTTTATTAATCCTATTCCAACTATGTTTCTCGACTAAACCTAACCAAGTCCAAAAGAGACCAACTCGCTTTGTTTTGCTACACATGCATTTTTACCAATATCATTACTTTCTGGTGATTATTCTCCCTTCTATCATTTTTGAAACAAAATCTACGTCCAGGTTACAGGCAATTCAATTTGGGTCAATTTTGCAAAAATTTTCTTTAATTTATATGAGGAGGTTTATCCGAAAATTTATCAAAGTTTCCTCGTAAACTGAAAAATTATATCTCTTTCTTCTCTAAGTAATAATTTTCATATGACTTATCAAATTTCTAACGAAGATTAACAACAAATAGTAATGCGCCATCTTATTGAAATGTGGCTATAAGTTTTCTAAATATAGTCTAACGAGCATTTATCTAAATATCCTTGTATGACGAACCCACGGAATATCTCTGTGAATTGGACGATGTTAAATACATGCAAATTTAAAAATTTCATATATCGTATGAACATTACCTAATGTCTTTTCGGGATTAATAATAATTGGCCCTACTTCACCGTATTGAAATATTTCTTTAAATTAAGCGGAACATTTCTGTGAATTAGATAATCTTCAATATACTTAACCTCAAAATTACAAAGACTTGATTATTTAAATTGCTCTGATAAATGGCCAAGTAATGTAAAAAATATAATTTGTTGCTAATTGTGGTTTAATTGAGTGCGTTTGTGAATCACGTAAAAATTATAATCGCTATTTTTATATGGAATCGAATATCGAACAAATCAAAAACGAATAAAAAATAAATAAATTATTAAAATATTTAGTTCTATATCTAAGATTTTTATTGACGTACAAGGCTGTTCACCGATATAATTAGAATTTAATTTTAAAAACAAATATTCAATTTTTAGAACCTAATAGAATAAAGAAATCATTTTAAGTTTATCGAAATTTACATCAATACAGTAAACTAGTATTTATTGCACATAACTGAGTTTGCCTCTAACTCTAACCAAATTGAGACTATTTTAGTTACATTTAATCTGTAATTTTATCAGTAGAAGAAATTTAATTAAAATACTCTTACAGTAGCAAACTATGCAAAATGCCCAAAATATTACTGAGGCTGAACTTATATTCAAATTCAAAATAAAAGCTATATAATTAAATTAGGCGCCAAAAATAAAATATATAAAACACCAATTAGTTTTAATCTATACATTATACGATATAGTTTTATTCGTCCTTGGATAAAAAATTCTAACATCTATTCTCGTATATAAAAGTTAAAAATTAGAACTTGATACATTTTGTATTAAAACTTTATTTTTACCATTTTCAATGAAAAATTATTTGAATATTTTTGTAAGACAACCAAACCAAACCTTCAATATCTTAAAAATAAATACTGTGGTGGTGTTGTTGTTGTGTCAGTATTTGGTTAATTGATAAAAATTAATTTTTTGACAAAAATTTATCGCTGTTATGATAATAAAAAAAAATATTTTACTTTAGCGATGTACATATGTATAAATAAACTTTATAATTGTTTAGAGACCCAATAAATTTTTCGCCGAATCGCAGAATACATGATAAATAAAAAACACTATGACATACAGCAAACAAAATTCGGTGATTACATAGATTATAGGAGAACAGAATATAGTAACATTAAAATTGTTGTTTTCTTTCATAGGATCACAAAATCGTAAGTCTGGAAAAACACAGAAAAATACAACTTGTTGCCTATATAATTAACGTTGTTACACAATGAGTATTAACACATCGCGATATGAACTCATCAACCAATTATTTTATAAGAATGCTTTTACAATAGACCGTTACCGCTGTGTCTATAAGTTATCTTATCGGAGAGCTTTTAATTAAATCGCAAACATTTTGTTGAATGACAAATATCTAAAATTCTAAATTTTATGTTTGACGACAACTGACAATAGTCACGTTTTCAATTATTCTTAAATGACATACAAATATTCTTACATTTACTGCGGATCTCGTTGCATTGTTTACCTGCAAAAAAAAAAAAAAAATTTATTAGTATAACAAAATTATTACAACAAGTAGACCCAAGTGTTATTCTATGCTTATCTGCAGTTTTGCCAAAAATATTACGATTTTGTGTGCTATTTGTGGTAAGCGACAAATTTACAAAACAAACAGACACTTCATTTAAATTTTATTTTCGCCAAATTACTGAAAATAAATTGAGATGATCTATGAGAATTTTATCTTTTTTTATTTTTATTTTTTACTAGACGGCGGCTAAACATAAAAAAAAAATTCATTGATAATTTTTTATAAATTAATTTTGGTGAAATTTCTGTTTATACATACACAAATACCACGCGCACAGACACACACTTACTCAAATGGACCAGGTGGCGTAAACATAACAAAACAAAAAAAAAACGTTACAGCCTGTCGCGACTTAACGACGAGACATGTTATTTTGTAATGAGCAGCCAGCAAATAAACAGCAAAACTACTACAGTAATTAATTAAAAACCACATCTCTTGTAATTTTTTCCATAATCGATTGTAATTAAATTTAACTACGAGTAACAAGTATGTACTGTGTTTACTTGAAGCAATCAGAAATAGTTAGCACATGTCTTACAGAATGTGCGGCAACAGTTTAATCTATAAATCTCGTAGCACAATTGGCGACCAAAACTCTTACGTATGTTCTACTTATTATGTTTCCGATAAAGACGCATTGTAGATTTTCGACAGTTTTTTTTTTCTGCGAGAAATCTGTATTTTGGCCCTGTGCCAGCAAGAAAAACAAAAACAAACAAAAAAAAAACAAACAAGCAAGAAATGTAAATTTTATTATACGAGTAAATTAAGCGATTTAATGGTTTGGCTGGAAAAATGTATGTATGGCTACAAAAATAAAACTATTATAGAGAAAAACAACCTGGTGAATAGATGTAACGACAATGATCAGTATCAAGGTACTTGAGTGGTTGCGAAATAATCATGTAAAAATGGATGTATGTACATATTTGAGTTATTTATCATCGCATTCCAGGCGGTTATAAAAAAAAACCAAAAGTTTTTTACCAAGTTAATTGGTTATGCTTAAATTTACATAAAAATTAGGTTTGTATATTACGCTATTTTGACAAAAACTAAATTTATCGCCAGTATAAGTCAATAGTTAGCATATTGGCATTGAAACAATACAATAAAAATAAAAGGACATTAGAGCGCATAAATTATATAAGGAAGTCGTCAATATTATTTTTATTTATTTGTTGGGAGGGTTTGCAATATTAGAATTTATTTACTTTGTACGACTCTCTCTACATGTACATATTGTGGAAATATTTTTGATTAATGTCTGTTTCCAGTTCCATATGATAAAACACGCAATATTTAAATTGAAAGTATGCACCATAAATTATATTGTAATGCAGGTGCATTTTCTATTTCATTGAATTACAAGGCAGAAGTGCAAATTCAAACGTTTCAAACGCAAAAAAAAAAGTTTAGCAAACACTGCGTATTTGCTTATCTATTTTATCTATTTTGAGGGGTTTTGTGAAATTTGTCAAAATGTTTCGGAAATTCCGTATATACCTAATTAAAATTACATTGTAGTGTGTAATCAATAATCTAGAAGAGTGTTACCATGTTTATTGATTGTCGAAAGCAACAAAAGAGTTTGAAAGTTTTACATTTCCGATTTAAACTTTGTGAACCCCAGAACATTATTGAGTGTAATACTGACTATTAAAACGAATCTCAACATATTCTACTCTTCATCGTGAACAACAACACGTAAATCGGATCCTTCTTTGATATACCATATTTATTATGGAATTCTGGTGTTTCATATACTTTTCCACATTTTGAAAACGCAATCTCGATTTTGATTTCAATCGATCATGCAATAATCGGATTGCTTTTTTACTATATATTAGATATCTTTATTTGTCAAAATTAATATTGAGAATGTCATTTCTAGCAAACTCAAAAAGTGGTAGCAAATTCGCCATATTTATTAACATTTGTTAACATGCGATACAAACGAGCATGTACCCCAATATTATGGAGAAGATTATACAAAAGCACGGATACACGGCCGCGTATAAAACTAGCAACAAAAACGTGTTGCAAGTTAACAAATTGCGATGATTAAAGATGACGGATTCGCTACTCCTTTTCAGTTTGCTAGAAATGACATTCTTAATACATCTAAGGATTTACTAGCCCATACCATATCACTTACTATTCAACACATTGCTGAATTCCACATTGACATTTAAATAAAAACAAAACTACAAAATTAACTATTATTATATTTTAGTAAGTATCAAAATAATAAATCGTAAATCAAACTTCGGCGAAGAATAAATAATGAAATTCGTGAAAATATTGGAAGCCCAAAAAATTACACAATTATAGTTCGTGCAAAATACTAATCAAAATCACAGATCTCGCTCAATACACATTACATAGATTCAAACCGAACAAATTTGGTAAAATCGAACCAAAAATTACCTCCTGGAAAAAACTTCAAGTTCAAAAATTGTAAAAAAGCAAAACAAATTCACCAAATATTAAGGACGTGTGAAAATTTTGTGATTAAATAATTGATGACTGGTAAAGTTGAAAAAGCGCCTTAAGCGGACAATAGTGAACTACTTGACTTCTAATAACAAAAATTTGCTATATCTAGTTACCTATTTATGCTGTTTAATTTTATGTTATTTATTAAAAAGTGTGATGGTTGGAAAGTCTAGTTAATCCATTACATAGTTTAAAGTGTAATTTTTGTATATTTGATTCATTTGGTACCACTTTTTCATTTTAAAGGCCAAAACATTTTGCTTAAATGTTGCATAAATTTGATATTAAGCTGCTTGCTACTAATAGCATAACTGTTTTAAAAATATTAAATTTTAGCTTGTAATTATCTGTCAAAACGTGGTAAATATTATTTTTTTATTTTTAAGCACGGTTCTCGAGCATTTAAAACGACAAAACTGTTCCAAATGAATCAAATATACAAAAATCACACTTTAAACTACATAATTGATTAACTAGGTTTTCCAACCCACACTTTTAATAAATAACAATTAAAATTAAATAGACACAATTTCCATGTAAGTTCATATAGGCAAATTTTTGTTATTAGAAGTCTAGTAGTTCACTATTGTCCGCTAGAACACGCCGTACCACTCGTCAATTTGTTTTCATAATTTTCTGTAAACAACTATAGTATAGACATCTTGAGGTACACTAGTAAAACTAAAGATAAATTTAGCAAGCACTATTTTACATCGTCAGAGCCAACTTTGATGTATTTTTCAAAATGAAAGTTCGAAAAATATATTTTAGGCATAATTTAATTTTAATATTTCTGCAATTAATATTAATTTGCCTTCTTGTATCTATATTATTGTTAAAAATATTTAGAAAATTTTTATATAAACGTTTCATAAAATTTTTGCTTTTTTCATTGAAAACTTAAGATAGAAAATATCATTTTTACCACAAAGAGGTATAACAAAGTTGTACCACTAAAAAGGTTCTAAATAATGATGACGTGTGATTATGGCTCTATATACCAGTGTTCGCAAATTATGGTTATTGGCGTGCCAGTAAAATTATTTCTTTAAACAATTGATTTTTTGCGTGCCAAACTAATTCCGTAAAATATTTTTTTTTATGTACTATAACATTAAAGATCAGTCAGAATCGGGCCATAATACGCTAGATTTTTGGTTTTGTATTTCAACGGAAATGTTTATAGGACGAAGGCGAATAAAATAACTTAAGATAAATGTTATTATCTCGCAGTCGGGTTCAATATCTAAACCCCAGACAATTCTCTTTGGCCGTTCGGTTCCTAATTATTATTAAAATATTCATCTGTAAAAAATGGCGCGATAAATTCTTTTATACAATAAAGGCGGGTTTTGAGTTGCATTCGTTCGTTCGTTCTGAATTTCTTTTTAATCAATCGTATTCCTTGAAAATGACGTTATTTTTCATTCGCGTTCCTTTGATTGGATTAAAAAAAAATTCAGAACGAAAGAACGAACGAACGACTGCAACTCAAAATTCGCCTTAATTGGCATTGTAAAATAAATGATTAAGTAGGTTGCCTTGCAGTATAGATGAGGTTTAACGATTCTGAATTTTAGGTCTTTATACGAACTTTCAGTTTCAAATCTCTTCGCGTGAATTAACCTTTCTGCTAACCTATTGCAAAATTGGTAAATCTAGTTTTTCATTTATGGGATCGACTATAATACCATTAGTTAATCTTAAAGCCAAAAAATTTCTTCAGGCCACGAAATAATAGGTTTTATATTAGGAACTATTTATAATATCTACAACATATTTCTGACATAAAATTTCACTAAAATCCGCCAACAAATATGCTTGTTCCATTTCATTCTGGAAACTGAAAAGAAAGTCTGAATTGGCACAGTATGTAAAAATAAATTTGGCGAAGATAATTTTTCATTTGATATCATTGGAAGTGTTCCGTAATATTTCTTGAATTTCAGCCATGATTTAAAAATAAATCCGACCCCAGATAATATGGCCGGAGCAATTCTTCAGAGCCAGAAATCATTTATTTTCTATTAGAAACTACTTAAAGAATCGACTTTACATTTCAAATCTCAGAAGCAAATTTTTATAAAAATCAATCCACAAAAGTGTGTTTAGTTCCATTTTGACCTAGAGACGTAGTAAGGATTGGTTGTTCATGTAATGATGAATAATGGTACTAACCATAATATTATTAGTAGTGTTCCGCAATATTTCTTGAATTTGGCTTTTATTTTATTTAAAAAATCCGACTCCAAATGATATGACCCAAGGAAATCTTCAGAGCTTGAATAATTCAATTTTATATTAGGAACTACTTAATGAATCTACTTAATAACCTAGATTGGCCTAGAAAGGCCTGGATTGGTTATTTACTTAAAAAACAAATTTCTTTTTGGAAAATTTTTTTTTTCTTTGATTTAAATTTAAATAGGTTTAAATTTATGTATCAAAATATAATCAGCAGTGTCCTGGAATATTTTTGAATTCTGGCCATGTTTTATTTAAGAAACAAATCCGTTGAAATTTGGTATCTGCGGCCTACTAAAATGATGAATCGAGGTGGCGGGTTTTGAAATATTCGTAGAAGAAATTTCACTACAAATCTGTTTTTTAACCAGTGGGTGGACGTCAATACCAAACCAATTTTATAAAGAATTTTTTTTTCACAACAAATCTCGAGACTTAAAAACTGTCTTGGGTTTTTATGTCGAAATGTTCTTCTTTTTCAAAAATTTTTAGTCATAGTTCAGGTTAAGCCGTTTTTGACCTGGAGGGCTATATTTGTGAAATCATTTCTTATTTAAATCAAATACGATTCTTATATTTCGAAGAGCCGAACACGTTCGAATCGAATTCACAAATAGACTCCCTGATTACTCGAGTGACAACTCTCTGTCAGTTAATTGTTACTAATCTAAACGCAACATGCTTCTTAATTTGTTGTACGAAATAAACCCAGAACCAAAGCAATTTAAGCCAATGACTAAAATATCGCTAAATTTGTCAAATTTGCGATGGTTTAATGACTGCTAGAGATTTGCATATTTGATCAAAACACGCGGAATTTTTAGCGATCGATAAGTTATATGTGGATTGGTGTGCTCGGCGATTTTTTACTTGTAGAAAAAATGGAATAAACAATCTGAATGAATTGTACTTAGGGTAATGTTAAATGATTTGGCATCTATGAATAAAACAAACATTTACGATCGCGTTGAACGCTCCAGCACACCAATAACCGATTTTCGAATGTTTCGAGCATGAAACGTGTGGGGTCATAATTGGCTTCGATATTGTTGAATTTCGACCAAAACCAGTACCAAATGTACATTGTTCAGAAGTCGCTGAACGAAGTGAACGACGATCCAGAACTGCTCCAACGGGTCTTAACTGGTGATAAAACAGGAGTGTATGAATGTGACGTCGAAACTAAGGCTTAATGGTCCTAATAAAGTTTCCTGAAGAGGCAAGACCGAAAAACGCTCGTCATGTTCAAAAGAATATGATGGTTTTGCTCAACAGTGTGCTTCGATTTCAATGGCATAGTATACCAAGAGTTCTTCCTACCAGGCAGTAACAATAAGGACTACTACCTAGAAGTTCCACATTTCTGCTTGTTCGTAAATTTTTGCCCAAAAATGTCATGATACGCCAATACCATAATTTTGCACACAGCGAGTTGCCTTTTTTGAGCGTTTTTTAGCTAAAAGCAAGAATAAGGAATTTTGCACTACGCGAGTAGACACTCGCTCTCACTTTTATTTTCGACCATGTATGAGGTCTATACCAGGTGAGAATTAGGAAAAATGAATTTTAGGTTGAGGTTTTAATTAAAAAAATTTGAATTTTGCTGCCACATGAATGTTATGTACTATATAAGTAAAATTAATATTTTAATTATAGAATTTTGTCACTTGAAACAAACAGTACAAATCAGGAAAGAAAAACTAATAATTGAATTTAATCAATTTATGTGCTTATTAGGAAAATTTACAGAACGATTATTACAATAAGTATTATAGAGAACATCATCTCCAAATATCACAGAAGGGAGCAAGAGGAAAGAATTACATAATTGATAATTTAGTAAACAACACCATAACATTTCCCTGGCTTAGCGACAAACAAAATCACACTTGAAATAGGACAACGGATAACCCGAAATTAAATATTGAACAAACACAATTCATTATTTATTTATTTTAAATAGCATGATTTCTTTTTGTTTAATATGAATTCTTATCAGATGCAACGACCCAAATCTGAATAAACTTGTCAATAAAATGTACTTTTGACAGCTAAATCAAAGTTGCTCAATTTTCTCGCCTTTTATTTTTTCTATTTCGAGAAATCAAACGAATACTCGCTTCTCGCCTTTTGTACAAAATCCCACTCCAGCGACAAGTGTACCAATACAACAAAAAAAAACTTGTAACAACTGGACATGCAGCCCGCGAAGTTCGAAAGTCCCTCGATTTTTTGATCAAACCATATATTTTACCACCTATAGTTTTCTTTCAAGCTTTCATTTCTCGAAAATATTTGGTATTCGTAAAGGTTATAAGTCCAAATTGATGTTATGCTTTCCCATTTTGTCACCAATATTTTCTTCCGAAGTAGTGGACGTTTTGTTTAAGAGACTACAGCTCGCCGTGAATGTGCCGGACACCCATCAAGTTACATCCAGAAGCCCCTTCTTTAGTTTAAAAGCATTAATTTTAAAATTTTACTGAAAGCGATGCCTAAGACGTAAACCATATTAAAATAACCTTTCAAAAATTTACTATACATATTTAAAAAATAGTTTTTTACATTTTTTTTACATTTGTATTTTTTTTTTTTTTTGGAGTATCGATACCAACATAGTGTCTCCAGCACATTAAGTTAGAAAGCTGAAGTCACTGCACCGAATTTCTTAAAAATGCAGCGGAACTGTAGCATGGTCTTCCCGGAATCAGGGGTTAATCCCATTAGATTTTCTAATTTAAAACACTCTTATAACATTGTTTGCCGGACACGTGGTAGAATGACGGAAATTATACTATTGTTCTACTGTTTGTACAAACATATCCACTTATGTGAAGGGCAAGGTTAAAATAATAACGATAAATAGCAGTTATCGCAAAATGCACAAGCAATGAATTAAGTGAAATAGATAAATAAAATAAATAATTTATTGATACCAAAATCGAATTTAAACAGCAAATTAATCTTTGCATATTAATGCACATGTTTAATTCAGTTTGTGCTAATAAACTTTATTATAGTCTAATCAAAATATAAACATTGCAAATACTATTGTGTGATAAAATTGGCTTCAGAGTTCACTGAAACTTAACAATTATTGTTAAAATTCTTTTGAATATTATAAATGAGTACAAATCGTATGTTAATGATTTCCAAAAAACCGTGACTGTGATTTAATTCGAGTGTTGGATTTTTTTATTAATGATGCGAACTTGATCAAAATACTTATCAAAAGTGATACATTTTAAGTATACATATTGCATACGGTTTTCACTCGTATATCTGTAACTGATACTTATGCCTGCCTGTAATTCAGTCTCCTCCGGTAGTTTAAACCAGAGGCATAATTTTTTAGCAGCTGTTCCAAATTTTTCACTGTTTCCCATCAGAATCCATAGTAAAAATAAAATTTAATGTTTTTTATCTTCAAGTTTTTCAATGAAAGAAATACAAACCTTATAAAACTTTAACAATGGCGTACACAACAGGACCATATTGATTAAATTGAGTGATTGTGGCGTTAAAGGAATGCCCTCTTCTGGCTGTTTGTTGTTGGAGTTCAAGACGACCTGAATGACTTTTACGGATCACCTATCCAACTTTATGCTGGGTTTTGTTAATTTTGAAACGCGCCAATTCAATGAGGTTTTTAATAATGTAGGACATATATTTTGGACCTTGTTTTTTCATCGTTTGATTACATTCACATTGATCACACTCCAGATTTAATTAAATTTTATTTTATAGGTTTTAATTGTTTTTCTGTTATTGATCAAGATTTTAGAATTGGTTTAAACAAAGCCAATAGTCAGTTCTTAAACCATTTTCTTGATAATGTAAGTGCTAAAAGCGTTCTGTAGATGTAAATGCAAAATCTAAATACTAATATTTTCACTATAAAACGTTTTAGAAATTGTGGATGAAATTTGTGTCAACCCGAAGCGGTTTTTTGCATTCATCGATTCCAAGAGAAACACACATGAATATACGTGTGTTATGACCTTCAATAATGCTTCGATTTCTGGCTCTCAGAAATTATGTGAAGCCTTTATTTATTTATTTATTTTATCAATTGGGCAGCAAGCAGATAAAGCCCAATAACATGCTGCCACATTAACTAGCCGTTATTTTTTTATCACTCGCCGGAAATGTTCCAAAGTGCTTTTAAGATGACCGACCAAATTTCTGGAGTTTCAAATCAGAGCCCGCAGGTGGCTGTTATGATTCAGTTTACGGCCTCTGAAGTATTAAAGAGTTTAGATAGTTTTAATACTAAAACTGGATCTAGCGCAAATGGAGTTTCGCCATTGATTTTGAGTAAATGCACAAATTCCCTGATTGAACCATTACTTCATTTGTTTAATTTGAGTCTATCGAGTGGTGTATTTTCTGAAGTTTGAAATCAATTATTTGCTCGACCCATTTTTAAATCGCGTAAAAGAAGCGACATTACTTGCTACAGAGGAATTTTAATTCTCTCGTTAAATCGCGATTAGAATTTCATTTACAAAATAGAGTTAGTGTTTCTTAACATGGCTTTTTAAAAGGTCTGGTAGGCCAACGATTACCAAATTAAGGCGATTCTCTAGTCACATATTTAACATTGTGGGGAAACGCGGACAGAACGGTATGTACGCAAAAAAATTCTACGCAAATTTCTTCACTAGTTTGAACGGCACAGCGCTGAATATATGTATACATTAAAACACTTTACATTACTTACGTTAGGTATGTTTTGGAGTATGCGTTGGTTATTTGGATACTATTCGAATAGAATTGAAAGTGTTAAAAAGCAGTTTATGATTTATGGGCTTAAAAGTCTTCCATCGTCGGGGCAAAGAGGTTATGTTCTCGAACCATATAAAAATCGGTTTCTATTACATAATTTGAAGAGTTTGGTACAAAGATGCGAGGTATACTGTGCTGTATTTGCCCGGGATATTCTTTGCTTGAGAATTGACTGCTTTGAGTTACTTGAGAGGATTGGCATTTACGCTCCTCACAGAGTTTTGAGATCGCATTCAGAATTTTTACGTGTTCCGTTTTGTGATAAAAATTTTAATTGCTCCGAACCACTTGAATATTCAGATCCCGCTAACTATAATTTCGTTTAGCGACAGGGATATGTGCTAGGTGAATTTATGCTAGATTTTTTTATTATCTAAGAAAAAGGACCGAAAATTGAAAGTTTGCGTTATATTTTCCGCTATTTTTCCTCCAGTTTCACAAACCAGAAAATATTTTTTGGGTAAAAAGACAAAAATATTACTTGGCCTTTTTACCATTATTTTCCAGAGAAAAATGTTACAATAATTTTTAGTTGTATTAAAACAAGATGTTCATGGTCTTTATTTAATAAAGCATGAACATTTAAGTCATCCGACAACGCTGGTCATATTGATAGAGTCCAAGGACCTTATATCTCAAAAAAAAAAAATCTTCGTGTTATCGGGAAGTGATTTATGACATCATTCCTATGTTTTTAAATTCTACGTAATTAACACAATAAACTGCATAGTGGACTGAGCCAGGCACTCTGCTCCGAAACAGCTTAACTGGTCAAAATCGGTAAAGCGGGTATGGCATCAGTTTTTTGGTATGCAAAAGGAATTTTGTTAATTGAAACCGGTAAAGCAATAACCGTATAGAGTATTATTCAAACCATTTGGATGAACTGGGTGAAAAAATTCGCGAGACAAAGCCCGGTTCAAAACATAAAAAAATCATCTTTCAGCAAAACAATTCACTGGCTTACAAAGATGTTCTTGCAATGGTCAAATTGTAGGAATTACAATACGAATTGCTTAAAGATCCATATTATTCTCCAGATATGTTACCAAACCACGAAAGATTTTTACTTTGAAAGCGTTTCTCGTCGAATGTTGGGATTATAGCTACCATAAAGGTGTATTTTGAAGGTCTTCCGAAAAATCACTTAAGAGATGGGATAAATGAAAATGGATTGAGACGAATGTTGCTGAAAACAATGTATTAGTGACATTTCTAATTTTTTTAACGATTCCAAACTGAGATTAATTCCATCACCGATAATACTAATTTTTCGACTTAGCTTAACATGGCATGGTTGGTACTGGGGAGCCCCATAAGCCATTAAACCGGCCGTCTTACCGAATAAAAAACATCTGTATGTTAGCAGAATTGATTCTTTGGTTTTACCAGAATTGACCATTACCTCACATATTTTTCATTTAAAATTGGATTAAAGGATTCACACTTTAACAATTTAAATAATTCTGATATGTGGCCGCCAGGTATGATCATCAGCCCGTTTATTATCCAACTTTTTAATTCAAAAAACGGAAGATGACGTTTCACCAAAGGGTGGGATACAATTCACCATACATCCAAATACATTTAAGTCAAACACCAACCAGCCTCAAACAATATTAATTTATTATCTCAACTCCAGCGGAATTCAATCTAGTACCATAGACACACTACGATTTAATAAAACGATTTTAATGAATTTCTCGAGTTCAGTCCCAGTAGGTCAATCCCAATTTTATTTCAGAGAATACCTGATCAAGTTTAGCTAAATCGTGTATTGACCATAATCTTATAAGGTCTAAGGTGCATTAAAAGGGTAGATATCTTCGAGGGGACACGTGTTTTATAGTTGCCGTTTCTGACAATTTTTTATCGACTGCTACACGTGTTGTGTTTACCGAATTGTGATGTTGCTGATTTAATTGTGGTGTACACAAAATATTATTTATATTCTTCAGTTATCTGGGTCACGTACCTACCTTGTCTTATACTAACATTGAAGTATATGATAATTTTGTGAACATTATTAAATCCAATTAATAAATTATTCCAATAAAGTAGATTGTCCCAATTCTTCAACCGGATCGTCTAATTACCTTGGGTGATTTTAATTTGCCTAATGTTGAATGGGGGTTTTATAGATAACAATTTGACACCATTAAACATGAATTGGAATGTATAGATAATTGTTGGTACATATTCTCACTGGGTCTAAAAAAATGTTCCCATTTTTTAAGAAACCCAGCGGTAATGTCTTGGACGCCAAAACATTTTCTCGCAACTATATGCGATGTTTCATTAATTTTTTATATCTAAAATATAAATTGTTTTAGTGCCGGTTTTTGCCAGCTATCCTTATTCTTACATCAAAATTGGTTTTCAAATCGAGAAAATGTCAGTTACCTTTCAGGTCTTACTCAATCATGTGTTGCCACTCAAATTTATTCCAAAAAGTGACGTGAAATAGTCCAAGACTGAAATAGCCTACAAATATACAGATCAGAAAAGAAGCATAAACCAAATTCATGATTCGGCTTACCAAGTGTTTACACATTATATTTCTTGGAGCCATATTGGTTTGATTCTAAAACAGTAAAATTTTATTTGTTTTGTTGTGCTAATTATTTATTTTTCAATTTAGAATAAGATGATGACTGAGCATAGCTCATTTATAAATTATAATGGATTGGAATAATAATTTGTGTTTCATTTTATGAGGCGAATGACAAAAGAATCAAGATTTATTTTGCTGAGTAAGCTTAACCTTTCAATGTCATGATACATAAATCTTCAATTGAATTTCTCATTGCCTCATTTTCCCCAGTTGAATTAAATGAAGCTAACATTGTTGTTGCACAACTAATTAGTACTTCAACTTAAATGGACTATCAACAACCTTCGTGCAATATATTCGAGTACGAGTATATCACATCTACCGTCACCATTTTGGGCATCTAATCAATATTAAAATTTATAGAGACAAATTAATTGTCAATAATTTGATAATTTGTATTATATTTACTTATATGACAACAACCAATACAAAATTTATTAATTTTGTACAGATAACGATCGCACGATTTAATATTTTTCTGTATCGACGGTCAAGGTATAGACTTTTAGGGAATAGTTTATAATAATTAGCTTTGAATCACACTTCTTTTGGTTACTTTTAATGAGGATACATATTCTATCATGAACAAATTTTTAAAACTCCACTGTGTCTGATTTATTAAATTATACCCTATTTCAATAACCTTTTGTTCCAATATTGCATAAACTCTAAAATGTCCATTTCATTTTGAACTATTTTACCAACTTATAATATTTAAAACGTGTTTAAAATATGCCAGAAATCTTTTGAAATATGGTACGATTTTTAGCAGGTTTATCCAAAGTGATTACCTTCCAATGAGATTTTTGATTAATGTAAGTTCAGCCAAAAACCTTCATTTTCACTACATCTTCTTGCACTCAACGTTCATCAGGCCAATTGCATTCATCTTCTGCCAACCATATGTATTTAAAGCCACAGCCATACGTACGACAGACCTCGATGCTATCTGATTGGCTTAATTTTCCACCGACGACCCATTCAAAAAGTATCAGTTGGTTGTCTCTTTCCGGCGACCTTGCCATTAGTGAACAGACCCAATACGTATTCGGCGCCAATCAACATATCTATGCTGCCAGGTGTATTGAAATTTGGATCCGCTATTTAAAGACCATCTAAGTGATGCCATTTTGATACAACTAATTCAGTTCGTGAAGTTATCAATGTAATTTTCGGCACAATGTAAGGATGCAGCGTTATTCTAGCATTGTTTGGGACAGTGAGGACCGTGTGACTGCTGTAATACCTACATATCGTCGTTCCTGTATTTGTCTGACCTTACCCGGTAACCTACATCTCGCCGTTTTTCTTTGAAAGTTGCAGTCTTTTAGCACAAACTACGGTAATAAATGAAGATTCTCAGCAGCAATCAATAACAGCCGGGGATTGCTGCAGACCTCCAGATTTATCTTTTGCGCGCAGTAATACCGTTGCCAATAACGCGCGTTTAGGTGAAACGTTTTGGAAACAATTTATGGCGTTGATGTACATTCACGTTCTTCACAACATCCGTATGCAACGAAGAATGACGTTTCTCCCGGCAAGTCTAACATCTTCTCCTTGACCGACAATTAAATGCATTGTGAAAATTTCTTAGACAATTAAAACACCGATTAGTTGTTTTTATGAATTGCCTTCAGTCATACCGATGCAATTGAATAAATTTAGCGCCCTCCCACAATGGTTGATGTTTCTCTTTGCACAACGGACGGCTTGGTGAATCGCTACTAGCAATAAGACTGTTTTTGTCTTTGATTTTGAAGTAACTCTTTTGTCCACAGGCTTTATTCCAGATGTATCTAGTGCGATGCTCCGTTTAGCCAAGAAATCGAAGAATTCATCTAAAGTGGGGTTATCCTTTGACATTGTTTTTTGAGGCCATATGTGCTTTGATTCAGAGTCCAATTTCTCTAACAGAATATACATAGGTCAACTATGTATAAATCTCGTGATTCTTGTGTTTCTTCTCGTGAACCCTTGGGTGCTTTAAGAATACTCCTTTGAAGGTATTAATCGTGTGTTTCTTATGGTCAAACCTCTTTTCAACAACTGCAATACTTTTATTAGGTTTTTTTAAGTTTTTTTAGTAAAGCTGCAGCGTCCCCTCTAATCACCGATTTCAAATATTGCAATTTTTGTGCTCCATTTAAATTATCATTCTCATATATTGTTTTCGTAAACAGGTAACGCGAATGCCAGTCCATGTAATCACCAGTAAATACGAGAATATTCATTTTCGGCAATCTCATTTCTCCATGTGTTGAAGTATTGCGCTGAACGATTAATGTGCATTATTTCCATTTCATATACTCCTTTTTCGAATACATTCGATAAGTTTTGCAACTGCCATATAATAACTTTCATGAAAAGCAGCCTCGTCGCGTCGGAATCTTCAGTTGAATCGATCATAAAAAGCTTAGCGTCTGCAGTGATAAACTCTTGCAGCATGTCATGAGCACGTACTAACTAGACGGGATTAAGAAGATCAAAGGAAATATCATCAGTGATTGTTTCGATGAATGTTTCAAGCTTCATTATTTGCCTCTTAATGTTTGCTCAGCATTTTCAGTAAAATCGATCAGAAAAAGCTTAGCTTCTGCAGTGATGAACTCTGGCAGCATGTCATGAGCACTTACTAGACGGGATTAAGAAGATCAATGGAAATATCGTCAGTGCTCGAATTTGACATTTATAGACGTCACAGTAAAATATTGTAAACAAACAAATGTTACAGCTAAATACAGATGACTAAAGAGTATGTATTTGTGAGTATCAGTGTTGATTATTATTAAATCTTGTTTTGGTTCAAACTTTCCAGATGATGAACATGCGGCACATACAAGGTAAGTCCAATAAGATTCTTTCGCCTTTTTATAGATAAAATATATTAACAATAATGGCATTCACAATATTTTTCGACTTGTTAATCAGAAAAAATGAAGAGGCCAATCATCTTTTCTTTTTTTTATTTAGTGAATATAATTCGCTAAGTCAGTACGTTCTTGCCTCATACTTAACCCATTTGATCCCACTGTACCTGTATGGGTACAGAAAAATCACTAACTTTACGACGCCACTACTGCGGTATATAATGTCAAATTTCAATTTGTATTTTACCGTTATATATGGTTTTTAGTTTATTTATCATATTTAAAAAAAAAATCCATTTCGAGAAAGGATTTTGAGTGTTAAAAAATATTTAAAGTACAAATATTTTACACAATTTATTATTGGTGTGGGAACAAATGGGTTAATGTATCAGTGATGGCAAATGGATTTTTTAAATTGTACTAAATTGAGTTGAATTGTACTTAATATTTCTAAAACTTATTTTTGTCATAAAAGTACTATCTAATAGCAGCAGTAGTAAAATTCAACCGCGGTGTGCAAAACACTAAGTTTTGCAGCGGCTAAAGCAGCGTAATCTATCCCACCAGTATCAGCATCAATGGCTCACATTTATTTTCAGCCCCGGATTATCTAAAAAATGCTCAAAGAAATAAACATTAATAAATCAGGCTGATCTACTCAATTGTCCTCAAGAACTGCAATACTTCCTTAGAAAATCACTCAGCAAGGTCTCATGCAACAGGAGTTTCCTCTATTTCTCTATGGAAAGTTTTAAATATTCATCCAGTATCAAAACAGAGAATAAAATCAGATCCAGCCAATTGTCGGTATACCTATAGCTTTAGTCTCGGGTTAAAGTACGGCGGGGAAGGAGGGTGGGGGGGGGGGAGGGAAGGGGGATTTTGATATTTATACTTTTTTGGTAGATATATTATGGCCTCTTCATTTTTTCTCATTAACAAGTCGGAAAATGTTGTGAATGCCATTATTGTTAATATATTTTGTCTATTAAAGGAGCCGAAAGAATATTATTGACTTTAATACAGACAAACTTCTCTTTCTACAAGATATGTCCATAACCCAGAGAGTCCAGTATTGATGCAGGTAAACCAATGAAAAGTGTATCTACTTTGCTGACTGGCAACTGACTAACAGGCTGCTAATGTAATTGTCATGCAATCCGGCATCAATATAATAAACGAAAACAAACGAAAAATAAAGATCAATTTTGCTTATATCAATACTTACTAATTTGTTGCTATCAAGTGATTTATTGATCCAAATGTTCAACTCATTCTATGTTTACCGTTCTTATTTTCTAAGTACATATTTCTATACCAAAATAGATGTTGGGATCTATGAGCTAATTACTTGCAAGCATTTGAAAGTCAAAAGGTTAAGAAAAAATCAAAAAATTGAAAATACAAATAAATTTACGTCACCAAAGCTAACAATGTACAACAATTGTTAATAATAAATACAATTAAACGTACATAAGTGTGTACAATTTTGAAATTGTTTCTGCTATGTGGGCTTATTACAATTGTAGTAAACATTTACATATCGCCATTATTACGTTCCTATGACAGTGCTTTTATTCGATAATTCCCTAATTAAAATAGTGAAAAGCAGATAGAAAAAGACGAGCTGATGTTTAGCTCTGCATACACTATGTATAGTAAAAGTATAACAAGCCTTTATTATTTAAATCCAAATATTTTTCCAGACTTTGGAAATCATTTTATTTCTCAATGAAATTATTGCACGCGTCAGATGAACAAAAAAAAAGACAATTGTGCGTCACATCGTGTCTTTGATGAAAAAATTAAACGAAATCAATGAATTTGTCCGAATAAAACCGCTTATTACTAGTATTACTAAATGGACTTAAATGTATACAACAAAAAAAATGTTATCCTACATACTTATGAGAAATTCGCATTTGACGTTGATGACATACACACATTGTTTATAAATAATTTCTAAAAAATAATCAAATATTAAACCAATTTCATATCATGTAAACCTTCTTCAAATAAATCGATGTAATTACCGAGTATTAAAAATGCAATTGGATTAAATCCAATCTTAGAACAATAAACAAATAAAACTCATCCATACATTTTTTATTGTTATTGCAATTTACACTGTGTACTTATGGTTGTGTAAACATATCCAGAGTGATAGTAAGTTTTAATACTAGAACTATATTTATATAATATCATCGATATTTTCCAAGAAATTGATTGAATTCTAAAACAAGACCGCTACCGATAGCAGCGGACAATCAATTCCAATAAAAAAGAAATATTTTCGATTATATTTCATGACAAGCAATTTGCCATAATAATATTACAACATAAGAAATTAATATTTTCTTTTCTATAAATATTAAGATTTCTCATTATGATAAGCAAAAAAAAAAATAGTTTTTAGTACAACAATAGTTTTTTATTTATTTATTTATGGAGTACACAATACAGTGAACACTATTTAGTGATTTACAGGCGAGTTCGAAGAAAAATTATGCTAAAAGGTCTGTTGCATGTACACCATACATTGCGACTAATTAACGTAATTATTTTATCAAACTAAATATAATTTGTATTTAGAATTCTAGATGCTAATTAACCAATAATCACGTAAAATGTAGCATTTCTAACAAAAGAATATATTGACGCTCTTGAGTTGGTGACCGCACGAACTTTACTAGTTACCTTGAACACTTAAGTGAGTAATGAGTTTTTTTCTTTTATTTGTTTGTATTTATTTAAAAGTAGATTACCATTTTAAAAAAAAAAAAAATTATATTTAAGTGACTTAATTAAAATTGTGCGTGTAGTTTTATTTTGAAACTTATTTTTAGAAAAATTTAAAGTTTTGAGTGGGTGCCGCATATTAAAAATTATATTATAAAACCTAAATATTTGATGAACTCTATTTATTCTGTATGTGTAAATATTTTTGTGGCCAAACTGTTAGACTATATATTTTCCGCAACTAATTTCCGTTAGCATTTTTGTATATGGTTTAGCCATCAATCCAATATTATACCTACGTAAGACTTTTTTGAGAAAAACTTCCGACAATTTCCTTTCGCCCGCGTTTATAATTTTTTATAGTTTGCCTTAAAATAGTTGTAACGATAAAAACTGACCTGTCTCGTCGCCACCACATTAATAATTCTGTTAAGATAATTTTAAATTATGTTGTTATTTTTAATAAATTGTATATTATTACAGCTTTAATTGAAATATCAAAACAACGTACTTCCTTTTTGCAACAGCAAAAAAAAAATGTCTTGCAAAACAAAACAAAAATATTTTAATTAAAGCGTTTTTAATTAATTAAATGAGAGAGAGTTGAAAAGAATGTATATTTTTGTGTACGCAGAGTTTGTTAAGATTAGCATCGCACTTCAGAATTCTGATTACTTTTAATTGTTATGATTGTTAATTGTGTTAATGCTGACAAATCATGAAATGTGGAATTAGCGGTTAGTATAATTATCAATTATGAATTGTCTGTCTGTTTTTTGATAGTTTAAGTCTGAAAGACATAACACGTGTTCATTCGAATATGCACTTGCTACTAGTATGCTCGACTACATATTAGCGATAATACGAAGAAGAACGTAGTCAACACTACAGCACAGCTCAACAAGTAGGTAAATAAGATGGCAAGAAGGGATCACAGAAAATACACAGAATACATTCTCGAAACTGAAGAGGAAGCAACTGGAATCAGAAACATGCGCACACTACATCAATGTATAAAGAAGGTCACCATTTAAATACACAAATATTCCATGCATAAAGGATCTAGCTGGACAGATCTTAACCACACATCAGCAACAACTTAATAAGAAAACACTTTGAGGACAACTGCGTAGATAATGAAGAAAATTACGAGCTTCCGGATGGTAAATATAACGAAACCATCAACACTCATATTTGCCAATCCATAAGCTAAAGAACAATAAGGCCGCTGGTGCAGACAATACACCAGCTGAAATATTCAAAGGCAACGGCATATTTAACAGCAGAAACTGTAGCACCACTATTAGTGGCATATGGAATACAGGGAGAATTCCATAGAAATAGAAAGAATATTTGACCATAACAATCTCAAAGAAACGTGACCTAAGAGAATGTAGAAACTGCCGAGGCATATCCCTCAGAACTTACCATTATATCTTCTCTTCGTGGACTTTGAGGGCGCATTCGGTTCTACAACAAGAGGCCCAATATTGAAAGCACTTTGCGAAATAGGCCGAATTAATATCGAAATAGGTAATTAATCCAAGAAATGGATCGAGATGACACAAGGTTCAACACAGAGTAAGCAGAGTGATAAATACTTCAACTCATGAGGAGTAAGACAAGGATGTATAACTATCTCCACTACTGTTCTTGATAGTACTGGACAACGTAATGCGTAAACTCGACAATGCAACACCAAATGGTATCCAATAGGAACCACTAAGGCAGCTTAATGATCTAGACTATATACGCAAATGACATATGCCTGCTAACACACAAGTATACCAACATAGAGCAGAAAATACAGAAGCTGTCAGATCTAGTACACGAAGTTGGTCTTAAAATCAACATCAATGAAACAAAATCAATGAGATTGAACACATCACAACAATCACCATCAACAACACGCCAATCAAAGAGGTTGAAAAATTCATATACCTTGATTATACTATATAGTAAAAACGGGCTGCACTGACCAGCTGACCAGCTATATAACATGAAAGAGAACTATACTAGCCGAAGCGAAAGAACTTTTCTAACTACAAAACTGGTTAGAAAAGCTGTTTGCCAATCCACGGTTTCGAGTCCAGTCCTCCAATGGAGAGATCAAAAATAAATTTAATTAATAACAACATACTTCGACAAACATAAAAAATAAAATATGTAATTCTTGGTATTCAAGTTTTTAGTTTTAGATCTACAAATTTGGTAAAAAATGTAAATAAAATTGTTGTCCCTATTCAGGACCAACTTGATGGAGATTCGACTGCCTCCGAGGCAGTTGTCTCTGTTCCGAACCAATCTGATGGGAATTTAGCTACAAACTTCTCATTGATTGCAACTGAAGCTGCATTTACGGAAAGTCAAGCATCAATTTCAAATTTAAATCAACGTAATAGTGAGCTTCGGACTGTACCTATTGTTCAGATAAAGTACTTATATGTAAGACGATTCTATCCAGATACTACCGCTTATACATTACCAGCAAAAATAGCTCATTAATTATGACGTACTTCTTACTGATGCCAAAAGTTTGTCTTCCAACCAATCTGTTATTTATGTCATTTAAGCTTGGAATTATTGATGATTGTTTCGACATATTGAGAGCCCCAGATTTTTGGTCATCATGTGTCCCCTAATGCGGGAATTTAGAGATCGGCGACGTCCAAAAAACGGGGGAAGTGTAGGATTACCGAAAGGCATCAACTATAGTAAGAAAATAATTAATAGCCCAATTTTAGATTCTAATTTAAATCTCGATGTCAATGGTACTAAAAATCTCACCAACAATTTATCTATTTTTTCTTTAATTGCAGTGGTATACGGTCGAAATCAAAAGGTTTTTATCTAAGCCGTTGTTTTACCGAAACCTTACTGACTATTGATTTCAACACTTCTGGGTTCTTTCCGTCAGAATTTTCTATTTTCCGGCGTGACCGTTATAGTTTTAGTACACGTCTTAATGGTGGCAGCATTCTAATTGATATGCGTAAAAAGATGTTTAGTGAGCTGTTATTCTCTGACCCAAAGTTAGAATATATGGCCGTTAAGCTAAACTTAGACAAACATCAGTTAATTATCTGTGCGATCTATTGCCCTTGCAATTCTAGTATTTCGTGCTACAACAAATTGGTGGACAATCTAACTATTAATGTACTCCTTTTTTTGAACGAATTCCTAAAATAAATATAAAGCGGTAATTTATTCATAAAGATTTATGATTCGCAAAACAACTCAAGAATCTTGAGGTTCAACGTAATCAAGCCGATCGGAAATTTAAGCATTCAGGTTCCGCATACAGTTTAAAAACGCTAAAACGCAATTTACTTGGTTAAACAGATTTTTATATAACAATTATATTATTGATTTGGAAGATGAATTACGTTGTGAACTAAGTAAGTTTTGGAAATTTCTTAAACTTAAAAAATCGAACTAACGGCTTACCTACATTCATGACATTCAACGGGCAGAAATCGAACGGCCCAATTACAATTTGTAATTTCTTTGCCAACTATTTCAGCAGTGTATTTGTAATAGTTCGTGTGAATCAAGAACTAAATTTTCTAAATTTTTGTTTTCGCAACTAGATGTAGAGAATGCGCTTCAAAACATGAATGTCTCTAAAGGTTCGAGCCCTGATGGTGTGCCATCGTCAATGATTACTATTAGCTTCATTTTGTTATTTATTTAATCAGAGTCTAAAGGCTGGTTTCCATTGTGAAATAATTCGACGTCCTAAAAAAAAAAGAAGGATGCACTTACAAATGCTCCTTTGGTGAGGTAGAGATAGGCTACAGTTTTGGCAGAAAAATTGTATGTCCAATTGTCAGCAATTTAATTCTTCACTCCGAAAATTGGATGACTAATCCGAAAATGATTCAATCGCTAGTCTTTTTTCGGAGTGGAGCCCAATATTTGGAAAGAAACGCATACTTGTTCAAATTAACTGTAATAAATAATAATATTTTGCAAAGTACAAGCTGTTACTAGAAACGTCAAAACAAAAACTTCTGTGGCACTATTCTGGTTTTCCCGGGGAATTGGGAATTGGGAAATGATTTATTGTGACTTGTTTTAGTGTATTTTGGTATCATTTTTTTCAAAGCATACTGTGGTGATTGGCATTTTATTCCAATTTTGGGAAAAAATGATTTCATTTCAAAGCAATTTTGTTGTTTATTTTCCCTAACAATTTTGGTGGGAATTACACAGTAGGATGTAGCTGTAGTCTGAAAATGGAATTATTTTTTTCCAAAATTTGAACAAAATACCAATCGCCACAGTATGCTTTGAAAAAAATGATACCAAAATACATTAAAACAAGTCACAATAAATCATTTCCCAATTCCCAATTCCCAGGGAAAACCAGAATAGTGCCACTGGAATACATTTTTCATTTTTTCTGTTATTGCTGCTGAAAATATAATTGTTAAACGTACTGAATGTTTTAAAATAAGTTCTCGCTATTATACAAATTACAAACCAATGTTTCGGAATATAAAAATCTAAGTTGTAAAAATTCGGACTATCAAGTTATTGCTCTTTCAATCTGTCTTAAACGATTTTTTGTTCTCTGTCGAGTAATAAAACAAGATTTTTGGAGGTAAAGATGTTATCGGTAATGACACTAATGTTGATCGTGTAAGGTTCAATTATGAAATTTTCGTTTTCCCATATTTCATTTTCTGGCTCAATAATTTCATTCCATAAATTTGTACACTACGTAGTTCTCTTTGCGAGATTTACCATTAGTACAAGTTCTAAACCGCCCCGGTGGCACAGTGGTTTGCATGCTTGCTTTAAGCTCCGGAGGTCTCGGGTTCGATTCCCGGTGATGAAAAAATCACGGCTGGTTAATGTTGGATCAATGAAGTAATCACTCATTATCCGTTGAAAAAATGATTACGAAACTTCAAATGAAGCGGCCAAATCCCTCTATTGGATGTAGCGCCAGCGAAAAAAAAAGAAAAAAGAAAAGTTCTAAACCGAGTAAACATGTCAAATGAGAAATGTTGCCACTTTGTTCATATTTTTAAAGAAAATTAACTCCGCGGCCGAAAATTGTTGTGTGGTAAAATTAATTTCATTAATTTTCAACACGAATTAAATTCACGACATTCAATTTTTTTAAAATGAAGTAATTTTGTGCCGATTTAGTTCAGTAGGTGTAGGCCAGTTTTAAAAATTAAATGTTGCGGATTTAATTCATTTTCCAAATGAATTTAACTCCGCCGATAAATATGAATTTATTCCGCCACAAAAACTACATAAGGGTTAAATTACAAAATTGTAATACGAAATAACATTGACCATGACCAGGTCATGATTTTGAACAAAATGCCATGGTCTCATATAAAATATCGAAACCGTCAGTTTGATTTTAAATTTCCTCAGTCGAGATAGGGCATACCCTAAGATTTTTTGTAGATGGTTTGGGGTGTTGGTGGTATTTTTTTAATACCCGAATACTCGAGTAACCCGGATATTAAAATAAAAAGTATGTGATCTAATGGTGCATCGAAATATTTTGATTTCAATATATCACGTGTTGTATTCATGCACTTAATATCAAAATTAACGTTATCACTGATAAATAAATTTTGATATAAACTGATTGTTTGATTTTGGTACCATTTTTGGTTTTGTTTCATTTTGTTGGACTTTAATTCTAATTTCTTTTTGTTTTTCGTTTTAAATTAATTAAATTTTATTTTTGTTATTGAATTATTATTTTTATATTTTTAATTTATATCGTTGTATCCACTCGCTTTTAAGCCAATCAAATGACAAAAAGAACCTATTGAGTTAAAATACCTAGAATTCTTATTTCGCACAACGAAAAACGAACGGACCGAAAAAATTTCGAGATAGAGAGAGAGAAAAAATCGAGTTTTCGGTTGTACAGATTGAAAAGCCACATGTCAAGCATGAAATAGTGCTATACACTACTTGTCAAAAATATGGGCATACTAAAACGTACTGCAATCAAAGGCCGAGATGTGTGAAATATACTGATGAAAAGTGGGATCTACAGAAACAACCGATGTTAAGCAATAATACAAGATACAACTGACTGGAACTACTTCAGTTATAAGGTAATAAACATCAAATCAATGAAGGGGAATAATGTAGATCAAGCAGTGGAACTTCTCAATGAATGTATTCAATCGACAGCTTGAAAATCTATACCAGTAAAAAATAATAAAGACAACAATGAGGAGTGTGCAAATATTGTCAAGAAAATGATTAAAAAGGAAAGAAAATTAAGACAGCGCAATGACAACGATATCGACTAGTGGAAGATGAATGTAAGCTAAATAAAACCAACAAACAATCGAACGAATTACTGCTCATCACTATCATTAACAGAAAACAGAGATTATTCACTGTGGTAAGAGACTAGGATGATGTAACAACCACATCAGCATATTCCGCCTATATTTAAAAATGGCAGCCACTGGGCGAGAAATAATGAAGAAAAAGCTAAATTTACAAAGCACAACGTTTTCATAAGGTGTGGCTTTTGGAATTACAATACAACATAATGTCTACAAAATATTACCATCCTATTTAATGAACAGTACTTTATTATCAAACAACAGACTGATAAAGTAGAATATTTAGCTATTCCCCTAGACTAATATGGCGTACACATATAAGGATAAAAAGAAAGCAATTGGAAATGAAACTGACAAAAATGTATTGGTTCATATGCAGAAACGCAAGTTGTTCGTTTGAAAACAAACTACTCCTCTAAAAAATGATAATAATACATCAACCTATGTATCTATTCTTCGGCGGTTTCAGTCTAAATTTCCAAGAATCGTAGTAGATGCACCTGATTCGTGTCAAATGATATAATACACATAGACCTAAAAGTCCCAGAAATACGGAAAGGGATTCCAATGCCAGGTATCATTCAAGGTTGGTGCTTCAACCAAACGAACTGGTGAACAAACTTCACACAACCACAACGAGGAAAAAAAAAGATTCAAACTACTCAACATTTTTGATTTGCTAAATAGGTCTTCGATATACCTTCAAAACATTAATTTTTAAATTCTCTAGTGAGCTGAACTAATAGTAGTAAAATTTAGCTGTTGTACTGATTTATACTAACTATAATGTTCGTGAGATTTTACCAATGGATAAAACAAACAGACAAAAAATTTACTGAATGCCTCCAACAATAAAGAGAAACAAAAAAAAATTGTAATTATTGAATTTCTAAACTTTTCTTGAAGTTGATTTTTCAAATTTGATAAATTTACCTGAATTTTAAAAATTTAGGCTACTTGACATATTTACAAAAATTTCAAATTTTAAAGAATATGCCAATACATAGACTATAGAGCATTACAAAATTTGCACACATGTTAAATTCGATTATTAGGCTCTGTCCTTAGCTTGTTTTGTAATATCATCAAAGCTTCCAATAGACTGTTGGTAAAAAAAAAATATTAATAAACAATCAATTCACTTCAATTGTTTTCCATCGTCTGAAAAATATTAACTAGGCCATTCCTCTATTAACGTGAAATGGGCCACTCCCTCATACCAAAAATTGGTACAAAGGATCGGGGCTTGTGGGGGTAAAACTAAAGCTTATGCGGACTCTAGTTTCTGAAACCGGAGGGCATTTACTAAAATTCAATATGGCGACAACAATATAGTGCAAAAAAGAGTACTACCTAAAAAAACGTTAGAAGTGAAACTTACTACACCATTATCTTCGTCTTAAAAAACAAAATAAATGACCCCTTGCGAAATTTTTGTTGAAGATCCCTAACGCGAGTTACAATAGGTTAAAGAATTCAAAGCACCATTGGATCCATGTTCTTTGGACATAAAAGTTTTGTTTTTCAACAATGAACTTGTGTCAAAATTTTTAGCACCAAATTTTGTATTTAGAATTTTTCTTTTTTACCGAAAACTCTAAATTTAAAAAAATCGCTTTAAAAATTCACGCATGCTCCTTGTTGAAAAACAAAACTTTTATGTCCAATAAACATGGGTCATTGTCGTAGGTGAGAAAAAATTGCGATTTTTGACAAATCCTTAACATGGTGTAACTCGCGGTAGGGACCTCCAACAAATTCCGCAAGGGGTAATTTTTATTTTTTAAGACGAAGACAATGGTGTAGTAATATTTAAAAACAATCTATATCTTATCTGTTTTATTTTCACTTGTAAAGCTTATTTTTTAGGTAGTCCTCAAAAAGCCTACGCACCAATTTTTGGGTAAGGTGGAATGGGGCTAGCCCACTTGGCATTAACCATCATATATTCTAAGCCATAGCGAAAATGAAATATCATATTGATAAGTATACATTTTAAACATTTTTAGATAACCAATTCCATTTCGTAAATTTGTACTTTTAGTCCTGTTAGAAACAACGTAACCTTCAAATTGTAATTAAAATCCATCATTATTTAAAAATAATCCGACAATAATCCTCCTATAAAAAATTCGTGACTCAAACATTTTGTTTATTCGGCGGAAAATTATCTAACATTAAAAAAATATGTAAAACACTTAAGCCCAGACACAAAAATAATTTCAATCAATGTCACTGATAAAATGATAAGAAAGAATTCTTACTGGTTAAATAATAAGATAAGATAAGATTGTTGAAAATGAACTTTAGAAAAAACCAATTCCAAGCGGTAAATGCTAAAAATATACTTTAAAGGCAGAGTGAGATACTTGAAAGTAGAAATTGTTGCCTTTAAGCACTTCAAGGCATTCAAAATTAGCGCAATGATTGGTTCAAATAGCTGTGGTGCTAGTTGGTGCGATTAAATATAATGCCATAAAGGCAAAAAATCTGTACATATGCCGTCTTACTTTGGTAAAAGTTATTCCTATCCGGATAGGAATGAAATTTTGCCCAAAGTAAGAACAATTCTTCTTCAGAATAATTTTTCTTTTTACTTTCAACAGTTGGTACCAAGCTCTAAAATATAATTTATTATTTAGAATTTTAACAAATATAAAATAATGATATCAAATTATTGAATAAGGTATAATTATTCCAAATGATAATTAATAAAATTTAATATTCTGATTTATCGAAAAATTGAAAATTGTTATTTACTACCAACTCATAAAACTAAATATATCTAATATATGTACTCTAGTAGTAAACACTACAACTACGAGAAGAAGAGAATTTTGCTATTCCTACTTCTCAGCGGAATGAATCTCTTCATTCCGGAATGAAAATACACGGCATTGTTGTTGTAAAATTGCCAAAGTAAGACTACAATAGTATCACAACCTTTACACGCACTCTATATTTACTTATATAACAGAAAAAGTGGAACAATAAACTGGTAAAAGTTCAATTAAAAAAGCCAAAATCGTGTTAGGACTTGTAGTTACTTCAGACAAAGAGGTTTTTGTAATTTCCTCGAGTTAATTGCTTAAAAGGTGGTCAACTCTTACAATAAAAATATAAAGCAGTATTATAGACCAAAAGGAGTTACGTTTATGTACGCATAAAATTGGAAAGAGCTAATCGCAGAGCTAATGATTTTCATTTTGCTTTGTGCATATACGGTGTATGTATAAAAATGGAAAAGTCTGAACAAAGAAAATATCGTTGTTATGATTATTTTGTTATACAAATAAATATAGTAATAATCATAAAATTGGAAAAAGGATTCGTCATGCGTCTTGAAACACGAAAGACTTTATTATGTACAATGGTAAAAACTTTATAAAGTTTATTACTCTGCCCTAATTTCAAATCTATAAAGCGTATATACATTAATAAAATATTATGTATGATGTAAACAACACCATATGTGGTTTATGAGAATATAACCTATACCTATAACTATAATGCATAACCTCGGACAAACATTTTAATAGTTACCCTTACCACAACAAAATTTTACTACTATATAATTCTAAATACAAAACCATATTTGTTAACCAAACAATATAACTTTCAAAATCTACTTGATCACAAAATAAATGGTTAATATGTTAATCAAATATCTCTCATATCACCAAAATCGCCCAACGCACCGCACCGCACCACCAAATAAAATTCTGTAATAATTCATCAGATTAAACTACGAAAACAATCAACTATACTCGTATTGCTACAATAAATAACAATAGTTTAATTTAAATAAATTATTATGTGAAACAATACATTTTGCCCCTTACAGACGCAAACGTACACACGATGGGACTCACACACTTGCACCATGAACCATAACAATTATTTATAAATTTTCCATTTAATTGATTGAAAAGGTGGAAATAAAAATTATTTTTCCGAAATTTGTTATAAATTTTTTATTTTTGTTTTCGGTCGGGTATTTATCCTTCATAATCATATCTATAAAATCTATAACACTCCATCAATACCTCGATTTTTATTTTTATTTTTTTCTAATCGAATTTCCCATTATTTATGATATTATTTCAATAAAATTCACACACACACACACATATATCCATACACAAAATTTTGATTACACGTATGTGAAATATTGATTTTAGATATACAAAATTACGTAGACGTATTGAGCGGAAAAACATTTAAATTAAAAACACAAAAAAATACTTTTCGCTTACCTGAACTATATAAATTTGCTAATTCCTGTGCACCCTTGTGCTGTGGCCCCCATCGCGGTCGCTTATAATCAACTAATTTGCTTTTATCATTTATTCTATTATTAGTACTAACTTCGGTGTTTGCATTTGGATCATCTTCAAGCATTGAATTTTCTAATATTTGTTGATCAGATTTTATAGGTGTCTGGAAAGAGAGCATAATGAAAACATTAACATTATTTTCAGTGTCGAGTGAATTAAATTTGTCGTGCGTCTAACTTATAATATCTTAAACTAACCTAGCCTAGCATTTTAATATTATTATTATTTGGTATAAACTAAGTAAGCAAAGGTAATACATAAGAAATGGTCATTAAATGAAGTGAGGGGTGAGGGAAGGTCATTTCCAAATAACCACATACTTTATCAAATTGTTCTATCTAAAACCTGGCCTTAAACAATAAAATCGCTCAAAGCTGATTCACGAAGTCGTTTTTTTAGAAGCTCAGAAATAAACAATATATCATCATACTTTTTACACTTTCTGCCGTAGGCACTTGGCGAAAACACTTAATACATACATTTTTAAAATTTTTAAAAACACTTGTTAAATATTTCGCAAAATTACAAAAGGTTTAAAAAATCACTCGATCGATTTCGGCTTATTAGGCCATCATCAGGAGTATCTACTAAACTGTACAGTTTATTCATTTTTCATTCATCTTTCCTTTTATATTTTCCTCCCAATCTTACAAATTTGGACAATTATGTTCAAAATTTTACACAAGATAGATTTTATCAATAAGCAGTTTGTGGAAACTTTTGGGTTTAACCGAGCCCAAAATAAAAGCGATTACCCTAGTAGCGGAAACTTTAAAAAAATTGATTGTTAAGGTAATAGTCCTTGGCCACCGAGCTCCGCTCTAAAAGTTGAATGTGGTTAAACATTTTTCTGTTTCTTTATGTTACGAGGAGAGTTCAATAAGTTCGGTAAATCTATATGAAATAACGGTAAATTTTATTCAAAAATATTTTTATTTTTCAATATAATTTCCAACCACGCTAATGCACTTATTACACCTGTCAATTAATTTGAACAAACCATCAAACCAAATGATTTCCCCTGGTCTTCAAAATATTCTTGTACAGCGGACATTATCTTACTGTCATTTAAAAATCTTAACCCCCTTATTTTTTTTCAAATTTGTAAAAAGGAAATAATCACTTGGGGCCAGATCTGAACTGGATGGTGGATGCGGTATTTCATTGAATTTGCAATATCTTACTGCTTGTTGTGTAACATTCACCTTATGTACAGGTGCGTTGTCATGTAAAAGTAAAATTTTTTGCTTGATTTGACCTCATCGTTTTTCCCTGATATCATTTTTCAATTTATGCAAAAGCCAAGCATAATAAGCCCCTGTTATTGTGGTCTTATAAGGTAAGTCAATCATCAAAATTCCAGCAGCATTGCATGGATTCCTGTTTCGACTCTGGATCATAGTAATGAATCCACGTTTCATCACCGGTGACTATCTGGTTTAAAAATTTAACCGGATCGCCTTCACTCATTTTTCACATACTCAACATTCGGGGAACCCATCTTGCACTAACTTTTAACAGCTTAAGATGATTGTGTAAAATAGTGCTAACACTGCCAATAGATATATTTAATACAGAATCATAAATATAGACCAAGCACAAGAAGATTTGGGAGATATCGGACAGAAGAATTCAATATTAGACACCTATTTCCTACATAATCAAGCGTTGAGACTGCAAGAACAAGAAGACCGTCGTTTACATAGAATTTCGGAAATAGTTCCATTATTAATGGCAGATACCAGAATATTATAAATGGATAGGAACATCAAGTAAATGGGAACCTAGAAAACGTCATCTACGCGTCATTGGCAGAATTAATAATGTCAATTTTGCCGCCCAACCGGAACTCAATGATATGCGAATTTTGATGTATCACGTTAAGAACGCAACAAGTTCAATCATCTTTTAATATTTAACAACACTCAATACGCGACATACAAGCAAGCCTGTCTTGCCCAACGACTTGTATACGACGACCAACAGTGGATAGAAGGTCTGCAGGAATTCCGTGTCAAAAATGCCAAGAGTAATGAGAACGTTGTTCGTACAGATTCTGATCGTTCGTTCGCCCGAAAACTCAAAACACCTATGGGAGATATTTAAACGAGACTTGTGTGAAGATTTTATCCAAGAAGCCAGAGGAACTGGCAAGTCTGACGAAGAAGGAATAGAACACGCGTACCGGATCATCGCATACAAGCTAAACACAGAAGCAACAGAAAGCAGAAATTTCCGCTTCCGGGTGGAACGATTCGGTATGGACAATATTGACGACTATGAGAACCATCTAACGAACAAGTCTTCAACATCGATATTCAACTACTCTTGGCAGACGCATGTACGAGAGCTTGCCACAGGCATTATCTATAAGACACTCTACTACATCCTGCAGGGTCAAAATTGTATCGTCAAGTGTACGACCTTCACAGGAATTGCGTTGATTTTGCTACCGCATGGACGAACTGCACATAAAACCTTTAGACTCAAAGTAACCTTTGACATCTGAATTGATCGCATACATAAAACCGAGATCAGTTAGCCGAACTTGCCAAAGTTCACGTATTTTTATTGGATGAAGCGCATATGCTACCAAAATATGGACTGGACAACATGGATCAACTATTGCGCAAAATTGGAAATTCTAATGTGCCATTTGAAGGAAAGATTATGGCCCTGGGAGGGAACTTACGTCAATGGTTGCCCGTTCAGCCACAAACCAACCAAAGTGTGCTGCTGGGTCCATCAATTAAACGAAGTAACCTCTGGAGACACTTCACTTCATTTTCACTGGTGGATAATATGCGTGTCGATGTCGAACAGGTAGAATTCGAAAATTATTTGTTGCAATTGGGAGACGGGAAACTCCCGATTAACCAGTCTGATGAAATAAAATTACCGGAGGATCTGCTATCTAATGACAATCTAATTAACGAAGTATTCGGAAATTACCTCGCCAATCACAACGATGAAAAAATGAAGAATCAAATTATACTAGCGCCACTGAATAAAAACGAAGGTAAGATCAATGCCGAAATTATCGACCAACTGACTGGAGATTCCAAAGTATATAAAAGCTATGATTCAGTCAAAGATCAGGCAGAAGAGGCGCTTCAATTCACGTCTGAATTTCTTAACTCCATCGAAATTGCTATTACAAGCCTTTTTAAATTGGTAAGTTAATTTCTAGAACGAGTTTCATGCCAATCTGTGAGGAACTGAGTTAGTTTCAATTTTTAGAACCACATCCGAAATTCATACTGAAATCAAATTTTAATAATAGGAACAAAATAAATAAGCCAGGTTTCAGAACTATATTGGGAACTCATATTGGAATTCCATTTACATTATGCAAATTCAAGTTTCATCCCAATCAATTGAAAATTGCAGACTCCCATTCAAATTAGTAATTTTTCAAAACAACATCATGTTAAAGTCTCACTTTCATCAAACACACCGTATTTCATCTCAATCGGATAAGAAATGGCGTAATTCCATTCAAACTGGAAATTTTCAAGAGCCCCACCCGGAACTCATTTTGACATCTTATTTTCATCATACAAACCGAGTCTTATCCAAGTCAGTTGAAAAATGGCTTAGTTCCATTTAAATTGTTCATTTTCCAGGACTACATTTGGAACTCATATTAGAATCTTATTTTCATCGTAAACACTGAGTTTCATTCCAATCGATTGAGAAATAGCTTAATTCCATTTAAATTGGTCAGAACCACATTAGGAACTCATATTGGAATCCCATTTTCACCATACTTAAACCGATTTTCATCCCTTTCGATTGAGAAATGACTAAGTTCCATTCAAACTGATCATTTCCCTGATCCCATTAGGCTATTTTACAGAAATCCCATTGATAACAAAAAACACAAAACCCGGAACACAAAATGGACACCGGGACCCACTGGAGGACCCCTTAAACGAATTTTCCTGAAATCAAGACTAGCCGCAATCGCTTTCTGGCACTCGAAAACCCCCCTCACCAATTTTTATCAAAATCAATCGTGCCGTTTCCGAAACCCATGATACAAACAAACAACTAAACAATTTTATGGCATTTAAATATAGTAGATAAAACTTTTTTAACAAATCTCCTCCTACAGTTAAGTGATTTATTTACCCACTGAAAAACGAAAAGAAAACCGGATTTAGTTTTTTCGATATAATTCTAAAATTGTTGCTTTGTTTGCATTAAAATCTTCTGGTTCTTGACCAAATGTACCAGACAATATTAGTTTCAATTTAAAAAATTCAAAAAAAATTTTAATTGGCTGAGAAAATGAAAATGAAATTTTTTCGGTTCTAAATCATTTTTTCGGACGAAAAAAATTTAATTCTCATTTTCTCAGCCAAATAAAAGTTTCTTTGAATTTTTTAAATTGAAAATAATTCGGTCAATAACCAAAAGATTTTAACGAAAATATAGCAACAATTTTAGAATTATATCGAAAAAACTAAATCGGATATTTCTTTTCATTTTTCAGTGCGTAAAGCGCTTTAGTACACAATGCAAATTCCGCAGGAAGTTTCCATACTTTACGATAAAGTGAAAAAGTACTACTATTTTCAATATCCGTTACTCATATAGTCATATAATATCTAACGTTTTTGAAATAATTTTAAAATACCAAATACAGACATTTGTTAATCTCAATAATTTTATTAATGTGCGTCAATCAGAATTTTGTAAACATCACAGCACTGCGACTGCTTCCTTTGGTGAATGTAATTCACGACCTTGCCAGTCATTAGATACATAAAACCGATTTGCTATTCCGGTGCTTCTAGACTTCAGTAAGGCTTTTGACTACCTCGACCATCTTTTACTTATTCAAAAACTTATGTTATGATATCAATTTTCAACAACTGCGTTAAGATTTATGACATCATTTTTGTAGGAAGAAAGCAACGAGTAAAACTTAATGGTTCATTGTCTGGGATTTCTGGTGTTCCTCAGGGTAGTATTTTGGGACCTCTCCTGTTTAGTCTATATTATCTTAATGTCGTGGTGAATAATATAAAATTTGTTAAATTTCATTTTTATGCTGATGACTGCCAGATTTATATTAGTGGGCTAATTAATTTCGAAAAATTGAATGAAGATTTAGATAATATTCACGGTTGAGCTACCAAAAATGGCATTTGCATTTTGTGTAAAGCATTAGTTTAATCAAAACACAGGATTAACAATTAATGAAAATTGATCCTGGAATAATCATGTATCTAAAGTATGGGGAAAAAATTAATTTAATTCTGTCCAGCTTAAAACTCCATAAGCGCATATGTTCCACTGAATTGAGAATATATTTAGTTAAATCTCTTATTCTTCCCCACAAAAATTATTGCGAAGTAATTTATTCAAACTGCGATTATTGACCTCAAAAAAGTCAACATGATAAACGCCATCCAGCAAATTCAGCCAGATTTATTCAACAAAGTCATCGAAAATTGGACCTCCCAAATAAGTACAAAGCCGCGGCGGACATTTGAACGAGAAGAATTTTGTATTTTTTTTTTAACCACTAACAATATTATCTGATTAAAGCAGCAGGCTCGAGTTGGGATTTAAATCTTAGGATTTTTAAAAGTTAAAAATATTTCAACTCGTTAATAGAAAAAGAGGATTTTTTTTTCTCACATTAGTCAGTTGATTACCGAATATTTTTGGATACTAAATCATAGAATTTAATCCAAACTTATGCATTAAATTTTAAAAAATCTACATTAGACGGGCAACTAATTGCAGGATTTCTATTGACTGTGACAGGTGATCCTAAAGATTTGGTTTTATATGATATTTGTTTAGCAGCAAATTCATTGATGGTATTAGTGGTAGAATTTAGAATAAACTGGATGCAAGTTTCTGTTAAATTAGGTAAATGCTTTCGAGCTTGTCAATTTTACCTTAAACAGGGACCTTAAAATCTCAACGAATGAATACTACACGAGGTTAATATTACGACAGTTGAAAATAGTTAAAATACAACTCTTAAATAATGTGTGTATGTAGTAATTGCTGTTATATCGAGTTCATGTTGCTAACAATACATCTTAATTTCAGACGCTTATCCAGCAATTGGTTTAACTTAAGGCGAATTTAAACTTTACACGTTGGTCTAAACATTGTTTTCATCAACATTTCGTTGGAAGTGAACATCTAAAATGAACAGTGAACAAAGGAGGCTCGGTTTCTACTTTCTTTTGATTAAACGAATGGATGATTCTTTCATGGTGAAGCGGTAGTCACTATGAGCATATTATATCAGGGGTACAAATTGAAAATGCGGGATTGATAACAGATGGCGTTACTAACGCTATACGCATCAGGCAGTACTGTGACTATGTTCATGTCAAAGCTACGTCTTATAGCTTTAATTTTCAGTATGTGTCAATTTGTCGCAGTGTCAAATTCATAGTTTTTTTGAGCTCTCAATATGTCGAGTTTCGTGCCAACAAAACAGCATTTGCGGGAAGTTTTAATTTACTTCTTTAATTTGAAGAAAAGTGCTGCTGAAGCACATCGATTGGTCTCCGAGACTTATCCGAGTCATGTTCCATCGGTTTCAACGTGCGAGAGATGGTTTGTGCGGTTTAGAAGTGGTGATTTTGACGTTGAGGACAAAGAGCGGCCGGGCCAAGTGAAAAAGTTTGAGAATGCTGAATTGGAGGCAATACTCAATGAAGACTCGTGTCAAACTCAACAAGAGCTCGCAGATTCATTGGGAGTGACACAACAAGCCATTTCCCATCGTATAAAAGCCCTCGGAATGATCCAAAAGCAAGGACATTGGGTGCCGTATGAGCTGAAGCCGAGAGACGTCGAGCGCCGTTTTTTTGCATGCGAACTGCTGCTCGAACGGCAAAAACGGAAGGGTTTTTTGCATCGCATTGTCACTGGTGATGAAAAGTGGATCCGTTACGATAACCCGAAGCGCAAAAAATCATATGGTTACCCCGGCCATGCATCATCATCGACGGCCAAACCAAATATTCACGGCGCCAAGCTCATGCTCTGTATTTGGTGGGACCAGCTGGGTGTGGTGTATTATGAGCTATTGAAATCGAACGAAACCATCACAGGAGCACTATACCGAACTCAATTGATGCGTTTGAGCCGCGCACTCAAAGAAAAACGGCCACAATACGAGCAAAGACACGACAAAGTAATTTTGCAACATGACAACGCTCGGCCACATGTTGCAGCGCCGGTCAAAACATACCTACAAACGCTGAAATGGGAAGTCTTACCCCACCCGCCGTATAGCCCAGACATTGCTCCTTCCGATTACCACCTTTTCCGATCGATGACACATGGCCTAGCTGACCAGCGCTTCCATTCTTACGAAGAAGCCCAAAAATGGGTCGATGACTGGATAGCAGCCAAGCCGGCCGAATTTTTTCGCGACGGTATCCGTAAATTGCCAGAAAGATGGGAAAAAGTTGTGGCTAGCGATGGACAATACTTTGAATAATTCATTTGTTACCATTTTTTCAGAATAAACGTTCAAAAATAGAAAAAAATCCCGCATTTTCAATTTGTACTCCTGATATTTCATTGTTATTTACCAGGGGCTCTATTATGAAATTGTCGACAGCGTTTTTTTTCCGATATTGTCGACGAATTCGACAAAGTCGAAAGTAGCTATTACGAATTATTGGACCAAATCGAAAATAACCTCAGCCTAAATCGCACAAATAATATTTTTATTTTAACACGTTTTTTCTTTTAAGCATATCGTCACTGAGGTTTCTCAAAACGGGATTCCGGGATCCCGTTTTAGTCAAGTGTGACCGGGAAATCCCGAGATTCTAAAATGAGTTTTAGATGAAGTTCTGGAATATGACCAATTAGGAAGGAACTTGACGTTTAATTATACGATTATGACGAAATTTGGCTTGCTCGACGGAAATGGAATTCTAAAATGAGTTTTAGATGAAGTTCTGGAATATTATGGCCAATTAGGAAGAAATTTGGCAGTTTCCTAACTTATTATATGAAATGCATCATGCATCACGGAAATGGGATTCTAAGATGAAGTTCTATAATATGGCCAATTAGGAAGGGACTTGACCGTTTCTTAACCGATTATGACGAAATTCATAACCAATTGTGATGAAATTCTATAAATACATGACATCGGTAAAGAAACAACCGAGTTCCTTCTTAATTGACCTATTTCAGAACTTCATAAAAATCATTCTAGAAACCCAGTACATCATAATCGGGTAAGAAACGGTCAAGTCCTTCCTAATTAGCCATTTTTCAGTACTTTATCTAAAATTTATTTTATAGGAATTCATTTCAATCGTACATGCTGAATTTCATCATAATCGGTAAAGAAATCACCAAGTTCCTGCCCAATTGACTGTTTTCCAGAACTTTATGCACAAATCATTTTAGAATCCCATTTCCGTCGTGCATGCTGAATTTCATCCTAATCAGTAGAGAAACGGTCAAGTTCCTTCCTAATTTGCCATATTACAGAGCTTCATCTAAAACTCATCTTAGAATCCCATTTCCGCTGTGCAAATCGAATTTTAACATAATCAGTTAAGAAACGGCTAAGTTCATTCTTAATTGGCCTGAATTTGACTTTAAAATGCTATTAATGGATAAACTTCTATACGAATACGAGACATTGAAACTTTCTATATTTGGATCTAAGGGATAATGGGAAATCATAGGCAGGCCAACCCATAATTAGTCTCTTAAACCGAGGTTTTACAGGATATATTATAAAATAAAAATATTAATTTGAGTGTTGTTTGAAAGTAGATCAACTATGTATATAAGCGATAACATTAATAAAATTTTTCATTAATTCCTTTCTTTATCCTCCTGCTATGCAAGGTAAGAGCAGAAATTACAAAATATTCAATATTTTAACGCTAAAGCTAGATCCGAATCTCTTTGTAATCAGCCGCAAGAAAGGCACGAGCAGTTCACATATAATTCATGGTTGAATGAATAACAAGTATTTTAGAGCCCTGCAAAAGTAGGTTCTGTCAATATTTTGTTCTTGATAGAACCCGTTCTCTATTTTCAAAATATTTAAGATAAGGCTAGGAGTACGTTAATCAATTACTTGGATCCAGGTTTTATTTTTTTTTTCACTTCAGTAGAGCCACTTTCAGTACATAAAAAAAGTTACATCAAAAGATCTTCAAAAAATGATACATCTCCCTTTCCTCCTGCTACCAACAATATTCCCGTCACCAACATTTATTTACACTTTAAACTTTAGATCTACATGTTTCATCTGCAGTGAAACAGCCAAACATAGTTTTCATCAATATTTCGTTCAAAGTAAACATTCAATTGAACAATGAACAAAGCAAGATCGGTTTCTACTTTAGTAGCAACGAATGGATGATTCTTGATTTCTTTATTTCTTAATTAAAAATTAAAAAATATGTGGGTTGGGAAGTAGATAGTTTTGCCCAATAAAATTGTTTTCAATGCAAAACAAGGCTACTTCCAAACAATAAAATTTACGAAATAAAAAAATTTCACTTTGCGCAAATAATTTTGAACATGATTGCGTAAGTAAAAAATTAAATTAAAAAAAAAACAATACTGTCAGAGTGCCATTGTCAGTGGACGGGAATTTAAATTTGTTTTTTACATAAATTAGTAAAACTGCGGTAAGTTTCGGACTTAAGCTAAAAAAATGCAGTAACAGTTTAGCTCTCAACAAATTCAAAGCGATAAAACCAAAATCGGGAACCAACCAAATGCTTGCAGAAAATATTGCAGGGATACCATATTATTGTGTTGTGTGTATTTATGTTTTATTTCTATAAGCAACCGTTGTGAGTGAAGTATCTCTTATCGGTGACAAAAAAAAATAAAATAAAATATTATTTTTCACATTTTGAGTGTACAAAGTATTACAATCTCAAAAATCTAGATAAACTCTTCAACCCATCTCAAAAGACCAATTTAATTAACAAATATTTACCTTTATCATATGTACTTTTGAGAGCTCATTTGACTTAAACGGTCAGTCATGTGCAAATGTGTTATCAAATTATCGCATTGATTTCATGCAAACATTAGGTTTTTTTGTGCGGTAATAAATAAATGAGATAATTTTTATCTTTGGGATTTACTTTTGATTGCAACACATAAATTATTGTTTATACTTATTCATCATATCCTACAATATTATGACTGCTTAGGGTATAAACATGTAGACTGTACACATTGTACATATTATACCCGTTGAGTTAGTATATATAAAATCATATATTGATTTCAAATTGACATGCGATAAATAATTCTACACAATGGAATCTCGCGTGATTGAACCATTTTAAACCAACAGCACATAACTTTCGTGCTTTTTTATGTTCAAAAAAAGCACCTGTACTATGTAAATAGACACATATAATGGAACATAAGTTGTATATGCATTCTAACAACATTTTTATATTTATACAGGCTATGTTAAATTGATTTTCATTACAATTTATATTAATTTCCATATATGTCCCGTGTGGCATACTAATCACATGCAAGATTTTCAGTATACATACATACTGTATTGTATAATGCGCAAGTTTGTCGTTTTGTCTACAATTAATGTGTCAAGCTTTGTCCGCATCTAATCATACAAACATATAATTTATGGTAACATTTAACGTAAATGAAATTGGAGTTTTGTTATTGATTAATTATGTGAAAAAAATTATCGGGTATAAATTAAAATTAGTGATAAGTATATAGAAGTGTACTTTATAATTTCTTTGATTGACCTGCACATATGTCTATAAAACTGTGTGGCTTATAAACCGGAAAAATTGTGGCAGGTGAGTGAGACAAATATTTATTTGTGAAACGAGACCAACGAGTTTAGAAGACCAATCCAAATGTTTTCAACTTTTTTTCTAAAAGCAGATTTTCATTCAAATTACATTCTTTTGTTGGAGATATAGAGGACCATGGCTATATTTGTAACGAGAGATTTATCGTTTTTCAGAAAGACAAATACCATGCAAACAAAGTTTGTTGGAAAGTCCCTACATACTTTGTCTAACAAATGAAAAAAGTCAATAAGGTATAGGTGGACTTTCCAACAAAAAAAAACGTTGTTGCCGCCTTCATTTTCACAATCTTTAAAAAAATTCTGGAACATATCCAACTTTTTCTATGTTGAGGACAAAAATTGTTTCGAAAAGCTTAACCTCACCATACTTTATGAAAATATATGTCCATAGCCCACTCTTGGTAACATATCTAAAAACTCTTTGCGATTATGTTCTGTTAGATAGTTTGTATTTTTGTATTTACTAAATTTTTCCTGTGCTTTGTGTACATCTAAGTGTTATTCTTATTCTTATTGAAGGGCCACGTGGGTGTTCAGCCACCTCGCAGTGCGACCTAAAAGATCTTTTGTGCTTGGACCCTGCTTAATTATCCGTCCAGTCTTTATTCAGGCTTTTAATGAACCTGATAATACTGCCGGCCGACACGCGATACATACTATCTAGGCGCATTGCTCTCCCTCCTAGAAAGACGGTAGCAATGGTACCCAAGGACTTCGAAAGAGCAGTCCCACTCACGTATATTCCTACCCTTGCCCCGTCTACCGTTTTGATTATACTCTTACGAGTTGCTGGGAATGGTAAGTTGCCTGTAGGTCACTCAGCTTTACTACAGGAAGACTAAATAAAACTGGAAGGTGCTTGGTATCCAGAGTCCGCATACTTGTCCGGACTGATTAACCTATTAGCTATTCATCCATGGGCATATGCTGTTCCACCTTAGATTAGGGTTTTTTGTCAAGGGTTTCTCCTTTAGCGCCGTACTTTAGCCTGTGCCAAATAGCCTCAGTTACCAGCGGTTGCCACGAGGAGGCAGTACGTACACTTGAGAATTATGAGCAGGTTACCTCTTACACAATTGTACCCCTCACGCAGCTACTCTGCCTAATACATGACCAAACAGCTCACATGATGCGCACCCTACTGGAAGATTACGGAGCTGGTAGATTAACCTATTCAACTTTGGCCCCCTCTCCAATAGACACCAAACCACCACATCTAAGTGTTAGTTCATTTATTTGTATAGCTGACGTTATGTGAAAAATTGTACAGCGGGTATTAGATATCAAAGGGAAAGCCCCATGGTTTGTATTTAAGCTTCAATTAAATTTTATTAGATCCGATGAATTAAAGTAAAATTTGCATCATCGTAAATAACCGAGATAAACTGCGCAATTATATCGTACTGGTCAGTCCAATTGCATCAGAGTTACTTAGTAAAATTTTGAATCACCCAAGACCGAACGTCTTTGATGTTGAGTGCAATGATTTGAGCTTCACCAGATAGATATAGACAAATGTTAGGCGGGGATCGTAGTTAGATTTGCTGCCATTCTTGGGCATTGAATTTTTTTAGATTGAAAGGAAAATGTCAAGAGTCGTGCAACGACTTTTGCAACTATTTTAAGCCTGAATTTTATGCAAGGCCTTTTTGCTAGTTTGATATTATTTTTACTGATTCCACGTTTTAAAGATGGAAAGCTAGATTTTCTGCTATAAAAAAAGTTAATCCTCTAAGAGCAAACATTCAACGTTTATTTTCAGCACATCAAGATGTTTAACATATCTAAATTGATCCGGACCCGGAAAGTTCCGGAAATTCTAAAATTATTCGAATCGTTTATAAAAGTTTACCACGCTTATCACGACTCGATGAAGGGAATTTCAACGACCTGCTGCGATTAGTAATTATTTTCTATCAACTGTTCTAATTAATTTAATTGTGGAAGCGCAATATCTGCCACAAGTCAAAAAGGCCTTTGTATAATTGGCAACCTGGCGACAGCTGGACAATTTATGAATGTATATTGGAAAAAGGGACAAACTTATGTCACAAACTAATGTCGAATTCTTTCTTTTGAAAGAACTCGACATTACAAATCTCTGTCGGAGGCTTTGTTTGCGATAAATAATTTAGTACATCGGTCGAAAAATGCTAAAATTTTTTTACAGCAGTATTTTCCTCTTGTATTTACAACAGCATCAGTTAAAAGGCCGACCTTCAGTGACCCTCGCTGGAGACATCTCTTACCATCGCATAATGGGTTTTGCTGTGAATGAAATGAAAACAAAGGACCCCTACATCAATCCATCTCTTCATAAAAATTGGATATAATTCGCTCCTATAAAGATGTTTTCTTTTCTGATCGAAGTCAAAATTTTCCCCAGCCAACGTCAATTCAACAAACACAGCGATTCGTCGAAATAATCAATTACTAATATAGATTGAATTGGTTGGCCCAACGAATCATTCGTCAAAGTTGAAACTTACCATACCGCCTGGAATTAAAAGTGTTTCTCAAACATCCTCATAACACGAAGGTTATTTACCAAGTATTTTTGGAGTGAACGAGCAAAGTCTGAATCGGGATACTTCAAGATATATTCTAGAAGATTCGACCATATACAAATGGATGTAGCGGGGCCATTGCCACCGTCCGATGATCTTTTGTATGTTCCTACTATTATCGATGGTTTTAGTACTGTTGGCCTAAGGCAGACCCAGGCTAAACATTTGTCGAAGCAATATGATTCAAGATTTGAAATAGCTGAACTCTTCTCCGAGCTTACAATTTTACAAGGCGTTCATAAAATATGTACGTACAACGTCCTATCTTCAAAGCAATGAAATGGATCACTAAGATATCAGCTAAAACGCAAGAGTTTTAATGCTTCCATAGAAAGTCGTCTTACAGTCCTCTAACCGAGCTTCACTTAGAGTAATAATTAAACCAAACAAATCCTATGAAATCGGGTCCAGTTTCAGATTTGTTCGTCATGTACCCTTGCAATCTTACAGCTCATTTGAGGAGATTTTACGTGCAGAGGAGTAAACCCCACAACGATTTATATAATAGCGCAATACTTTGCAACGACACTACATACAAGTTGCGAAAAAAAGTTGTCTACGGTAAACGATGGTAAAGATGTATTTGTGTAAACATAATTAGAAAAATAATTTTCAATTTGCTTTGGATGTACAAGTACCGAAATTGTAAAGTCGTCATAGTCGACAATTCCAATAAGCACAAAAACGAAACGTGATACAAAAAAGTATGAGATACTCACTGTGTATGGGTGCATACGCATTTTCGTTATTGAAATTAAAAACCAGGTGAAAAGCACTGTTTCACTAAATGTTTTATTTAATTTTTTTTTTTTTTTAAGTTTTACACTTCAATTCTGAAGCACATTCACTAAAAAATATTGCTACCACTCACACTAAGAGACTTCTCGAAAGACACATTTCGAATTCAACACATTTTTTGGCATTAAAAAACAGTTAGACCGACAAATTTGATGATCTTAAATATTTTACTATGACATTTTCCTTATACCAAAGTTATCTTATTGTTTTACAAGTGCACAAAATGTGGCAAATATAATGTGGCATAAATAATGCATCAAAACATGTAATGTACATATAGTTTTCTTTAGTGAAAATTTTCCGAATACAAAATAAATTGAAAAACTATTTAAAAAAGGAAAACTATTTGTTGACAGGTCTACACAATTGTTTTAGAATTTAGAAACAAATAGAAAAGACTGCTGCGTTCAGAATACTATCATAATAAAACCTTTAGCCTTAAAAAAAGCCTTCCCAAAAAAAGGTCTCAAACGTGTAAAAGCAAATAAGTTTAAGGTCAAGGCCGTAGGATAGAGCTTCATTCTACAATCTTTTGGATCATCTGATGGGATCATTCTATGAGGACGATGTGATAAAGGGTTGTACTCGTCCAGTACGAAATTGTAACAAATTATACATAAAGGTAGACGTGGAGTCATCTATGTAAAATTTTACGAAGGCTAAATTGAGAACAGAAGATTTAAGAATTCTTTGCAAAAAATTCTAATAAATCAAAAAATCTCTGACCCACTAATTTAAAAATGTCCTTAAATGATAAAAGTAAGTAAATAACTTTGCTAAACATTGTACATACAGGAAAAGTGTTCAAAACAATTTCAAAACATTGATAAAATGACTAAAATGCCATAAATCGCCATATTAGGCCTTTTATTAATGATGTTATCAGGTGCGGGCCTATATTTTTTGTTATCAAAATAAAGAGAGTTTTTTTTTCGCTGGCGCTACATCCCATAGAGGGATTTGGCTGCTTCATGGTGAAATTTCGTAATCATTTTTTCAACGGATAATGAGTGATTAATTCATTGATCCTTACATTAACCAGCCGTGATTTTTTCATCACCCGCCGGGAATCGAACCCGGGACCTCCGGAGCTTAAAGCAAGCATGCTAACAACTGTGCCACCGGGGCGGCAATATTTCTTGTTATCAAAATGAAGAGAGTTGAGCATGTTCGACAAATTTTAGAAAATGGTAATTTTAATTAATCTCAATGATGTTTCCAGCTGTGAACTTTTATTTTCACTGAGTGGACTTTCCTAAACGGTTTTTATTATCATAATAAAAAAGGATGGGCATTTTGGAAAAAATTTACTACACTTGTGGTAACTTTTACCTTTTATGAACGTTACAGATATTCCGAGTGGGCCTACATTTTTATTGGATAGTTATTTTAATCAAACCAACCTAAAATTTTCATTAATTTGTGTAGCTACACTTTATTTGAAAAACTTTACTTCGATTTTAAGGCCTAACCAGCGAATCATTAACAATTTTAAGTAAGAACGCGGTAGTCTATGTTAGACACTTTTCTTAAAAATATTAAATTTTACTATTCACGTTAAAATTCTAGTTGCTTTCCAGTTAACCAACCGCTAGTATACCCACTATGGGGGTATTTATCAAATACAACAATCAATCTACTGGCGGGAGCTACTGATGTGTCACCGGAAAGTAACTTTAGATACTGTATTTGTTCGTTGTTTTACGGATTCGGTGGCTGACATACGGAAGTAATTTCGTCAAATTCTGTAAGGCTTCTGATTGATTCGCTGGCCTAATGCTTAAATTCATTAGAATAATCAAACATTAACTGATTTTCTCAATAAATCAATTTGAAATTTGAAACAGATCAAATGTCTGCTACTTTGTGGTTTGGTCCCACTGTGGGGCTGCCTTAACGATATACCGCTTTTCAAAATTCAGTTTTATCTAAATCCTCAGTTCGAATCATTCCTTAACCCACCATTTCCCCAGTACGAGTTTTTCGATAATTTTAGAAACTTCAATTTGGGACTTGCCAATTGGTATTCCAAGAGTATTGGTTGAGTCAACTACTTAGTGCAGAAATTGAAATCACGAAAGTTTGAAACTTCGGAAAGCCTTTAGATTTACATCTCTCAAAGGGGAAAAGAGTTGCCAATTGTGTTGCGTGGATTTCCGGAAGACCTGTAGGTGTACATCTCTCAAAGAATTGTATTGCCACTAAATCCATCGATAACTTTTACAAACACCTATAATACACTCCCTTTATTTTACTTTTGCAAAGCACGTAAAATTTCTAAACAATCCCGTATTTTTATGATTTTAGGTTTATCGGATATAAATTTATGGAAAACGTAATTATTGCAAATATAATGATTTCATTATTTTGAAAATGGAATTATGTCCCCACCCATGAAACTCATCAAATTTAGGTCGCGGATGAGCATTAAGAAATAAAATGAAATATTATTAATTTGTCTCGTTTTGGTTATTTTAATTTAGAAGCATCCAGCAACGGATTAGTGGTACACATACAATGTTTGTTTTCCGAGATAATTGCCTCATAAACAGCCATTTTTAAAATTTTGTCTGTCTGTCCGTCTGCCTGCACATTAGCGTTGTCCGGGTTTCACGCCAAAACTACTAAACCAATTTTAATGAAACCTGGATAGGTTATAGGTGATAATAGAAGTAATCTGATGTTTCATTCATCTCGATATCTTTTGCCTAGCCAGCGCCTTCAGGACATATTTTGTATCAATCAAACTTGAAAGAGAGATTACAAACGAATTCCATCGTGCTTGTTCAGGCGGCTTAAGCGTAATGTACTGGGATTTGCGATCGCGCGAGTTTTTTTATTTCCGAAACCATCCGTACCAGCCATACTCGATAATATAGGGATAGCTTTTGTTAAATATTTTTCAGGCCGCTTTTACGTTCCCTCCATTGTCAGTAATAACTTCAATAAATTTATAAATCATCGAAAAGCAACTTTTTCATATGACGATTTTCCTTAGTGTGAATAGATTTATAGAAAACGGGCTTGGATGTATTAACGGCATAATTTGTTATGGGGTCCCTGCGTTTGTTCAACCAAGCATCGGTATGTAACGTCAGTACAGCTACAGATGCGCCGGCATTTTGTGGTAAGACTCGCACAAAACCCAACAATGATATAGGAAATATAATCCAGTGGTGTCACAACGTTTTTTGCATTTAAACTAATTGAGTTGTTTGGAAAAAACGTTTTTAACTTATGTTTAAAACGTTTTTAATATTACCCAAAATTACCTATTTTACCGGAAATATTACCAACGAGAATATTACCGTTTACATCACTAAGCTACAAATATATTTATAAATACGAGATTTATTGTTTTTGACGCTTTTAAATAAAACTTTTATTGATGTGTTATTGACGCCTCCTCATAAGTGACATAAGCTATGTGACATCACGATCCATGGAGTGAGTATCTATCTAATGTATAGGTTATTTGCACACAATAATCATAATTTGGCAGTTTTTTTTGTTTTATAATTAATTCCAATATATTCAAATTGTCATAATTAATTGTTAGAGAAGACCATTGCAAAGAAGGGAAAAACTATTTCCAGATCATAATTTGCGATTTGCGGCTCATATTTAATCTTTAACTTTAAATGTCTTGACTTACTTGATTTTATTTGTGTCATCAAAAAGTCTGTAGCTACTTCCTCATAATGTTTTTACCCTCAGTCACAAAGCAAATACTACAAAAAAAAATTCAATTGAAAAACTTATGTTAAAATCAATCTATTAATCATATTTTCCAGCACAAATAATTTACATGCGACCGGTTCGAGGATATACCCCTAAGGGCCTAAGGCTATTATATTGTATTTGAGATTGCAGAGTGTATCCGTAACATATGTAATCAAATTTTTCGAAATTGAAGAGGTCGCTCGACCTCTATCGAAAGGTTTACACTAAAGTATTATTTAATAGAAAATGCAATGATATCAGATGTTTTGATTGCATTTGAGAATCATCTTCCGCGTTTCAAAGGCTGACTAACCTAACTCAGAGCAGATTGTTGCTCTAAGTTGTAAAATTTTTGTTGGGCGATTCGAATGTCGAATTACGAATATTTTGCTGTAGAATTAATTTTTGGACGCAAAATTGCTTAATCGGCACAGTTAATTGAATTTTCAAATATCCTTAGTCGTATACAATAACGAATATGTAGTAAATTGCAAATCCAAAGGATGCCAGTTGATTGTAGAAACAAAAGTTTTGGTAGCTACGGGTATAAAGTTGTTTGTTTTGAGGGGACACATAACTTAATTACACAGGCACACAAAAAAAAATCGTGACCCAGAGGGGAGACCCCATAAAACATGATTCCAACTGCCCATTTTCTTGTTACCACCCCCCTGGGGGTCGAAATTTCAATATCCATGCAAAATTGAGATGGATGTAGGTATATTTCTATGTTTTTTGGGGCGCTAGAATTGAAAATGACAATAAAAAGTAAATTTGACCCCTTCATCAACCCCTAGCACCCCTTACTACCTCCTGGAGGGTACCTAAATATCAACCCCTTTTTGGGAGTAGTAAGGGGTGCTAGTGGGTGACTGAAGGGTCAAATGTAGTTTTCGTTGTCATTTTCGGTTCCAGTGCCCCAAAAAACATAGAAATATACATCCATCTCAATTTTGCACGAAAATTGAAATTTCAATCGCTTTCGGGTAGTAGTAGGGCGCTAGGGGTGATGGAAGGGTCGAATTTAATTTTTGTTATCATTTTCGGTTTTAGCAAGCCAAGAAACGTCGGAAGGCACATCCATTCCAACTTTGCATGAAAATTAAAATTTCGACCCCCCAGGGGGGTGGAAACGGCAAAATGGGCAGTTGGATTCATTTCTTATGGTCATATTCGGTTTCAGCGACCTCGGAAACGTAGGAATAGCGGAGTCTACCATCAGGGTCACGACTTTTTTTTTGTGTGCCTGTGTTATTATTTGTACAAGTTCAACTTTGCTTTTCTCTTATACGAACCTATCTTAGAAAATAGATAGCGGGTAAAAATATGTCTCAGGCAAAAGTTATTTATTTTTTGCGTAATATAAAGATTAGTCAAGAAATTACATAGGTCCTTTACAGGTAATTTCAATGATATTACAATTAATGAATTACGTATCCCGCTATTTTTCAGATGGATCAGGCAAAAGAGCCATTTACCGAGACAACGGTCGTTACTGGTAGAAGACAATATGAAGATGACTCGGACGAATATAGTACGGAGTATGGATCATTGTACTTACATAAAAGTATGGGATGAATTTCTCGGACTCATATGTAAAAATTTTGAAGAAAAATGATAAAAATTGGTCTGACGATTCCTCCGCCCAAGTGCCGGAGAACAAGTCACACAGAAAATTACTGCAAAAATTTATTACAGGAATTGATGTGCCAAAATATAAAAAGACTCTCATATCTGTTCAGCTCTCCCCACTAACACAAGGACTAATTAGCCATTTAATTTATTCTATTAATCCCTTTGTATTGGTGCACAACAAATTCCAGTTAGGCCTATATATATTCGTTACAATTAAAATATTATAAGTAGGCGATTCTAGATCTTAAATAATTAATATTTAGTTACAGGATCGTTTTCATAAAAAGGCATTTTTCGGTTATTTTTTAGCTAACAAACTTAAAATGAGTGTGTGAGACTCCCTTCAAACTGATTAGGGTTAAGCAAGGTTTGATTGTTTTATTTATCTACACTTACTGATCTACAATTTATATCCGGATAAACATTTAAATCTGTTAAATATTGATTCCGGAAATAATAGGCTCTCATTAATATTTTAAACCATTAAAATTATTTTTTTAAGTTTGTTTATTAAAAATTTAAATGTTTCCTAGTTTCAGGTAACACTAGTTATTTGATGGAAATTATAAAGTGTATACGCATGTAATTTTTTGAAAACTACTTGAAACCCGTATCTAAATAAATTTACTATTTATGATAACGAAATGTTCGCACAATGCCCGGAAACTAGAACCGATATAACGCATTATAGAAACAAACAAAACATGTAATTTTGACCAGCTCAATGTCACAATCATAAATTATCAAAATATATTTTAATAACCAAAATACTTGAGACAAGCAGCTGGAGTTGATAAGTATTTCATTGTCATATTTATATAATAAACGTGTCTGTCTAATACCATCATTATTCGTCACCGTCTTAGGCTGACCTAATCTATACAACCATACAGACGTCGACCACCCAAATTGCCTTGGGTCGATCAAATCCGCATATACTACGATACAAATTGTATTTTATGGTATGTATTTTATAAAACATGACGTAATACACAGATAAATATTTCATGATTCTTATGGTGGTGATGTAATAAGTTTAGTTTTATTTTAATTTTATTACAACAATTTCATTTTGAATAAACAGAATAAATTCTTTAATGAATATTATAAACTTAGATGTCTCTTTTTCCGCATATTCTATTCATATACCAATGTTAAATGTTATCAATCAACGTGCGCGTCAAAAATAGCGTAAAATAATTTTTTTTTTTTTTTTTTTAAATTTATAATAACCAATTAGCGTGGTACGAGTAAGAATCTCAAAAACAAAACAAAAAAAGTGTAAAAGTATCACCCAGTAATATGGATACCAATTTGTGTCTCTCCGCTTATCTAATCTAATCTATGAATTTTTAAAGCATAATTACCTGCCTGTGATGTGTCAATATGCTATATAAATAGAAACGATCCGGCCTTACGAAATCGTCTCACTTACATATACATAACTGACATTTTTTACAGATAATATTTAGTTCTGTATGGCTATGAAAACGTCTCTGATTTAAATTATTGAAAACTAATATTAATAATAAACTCACCGTTGCTAAAAATGTTGCTGATATTTTAATAGCTGGTCCCGGTGTTGGCGTTGGCGATAAACATTGTGGCTCTTGCATTTTAGTTTCTATTCGTCTTGAACAAGGTGGCAGTGATATTAAATCCATAATTTAAAATTATGTTGTGTAAAAAATAATAAAGCTCAGAGTTTTATTTTCGTAAAGCTTTTATAATAATTGAGTCACTGATTACAAAAGTTAAAATAATTAATAAATTTATGAAATTATTCACCATAAAAATAAAATAATAAATTTTACAATTGGCTTAACTTAGCTCAGGCACAAAACACTTTCACAATTTTTATTTTTTATTTTTTATTTTCACTTAAAAATATTTAAAAACAAATAATTTAAAATTTTAAACATAAATATTAGTTAGAATGTTGTCAGTTGTCACATTTGTACTAATGTTAACTCGGATGAATGTTCATTTTACTGTGCAAAACCACTGAAAATAAAAAGAATAAAATTGAAAATTAGTAATTAGATTAAAAATCATAGACTAACGAATTACTAAGGCCTATTAAGTAGAACGTCAAAAATGTATTTATTCTGGGCCCATAATAAAATGGGTAGCCGTTTTTAATGCAATTGTTTATTTATGGGCTTTCTCATAAATTTCTTAGATTATTTTTTTTGTTCTACGTTAAGAGTCTTAATTGTTAGTCTATGGTTTAGAAAGTAAATAGAATCTTTAATATAATTTTTACAAATCATTTTGCCGGAAAGGACGAGCAGTTTCTTTTAATTTTTCATTTATTACACAGGCCTGCAAAAAAAGTGATACATTTTGTTTTTTTTAATGATCAGTGTACCTGAAGTAATTTTCTGCGCTGAATCCGAATCTGACCACAGAATTATCCTATCGCGCCACGGTTTTAAAATATTCGAACCTAAAAGTGTCAAAAAGCGTATTTTTGGCACTTTTGCACTTGAAATAACCCAAGACCAAAAAGAGATATGGCAAATTTGACAAAGGGATCGTATTTAGCGTACCAAAATCTAGAGGAAAACCCATATACAGTAGAAATCGGATAACACGAAATCGAAGGGAACAACAAAATATTTCGTGTTATCAGAATTTCGTCTTAAGCGATAATATCAATCGAATAAAATTAAAGCTAAATACATACTTACATACATAAATTAAAGTTAATAAAAAGAAGTAATTATGAACAAATATGTATGTATTTATTTTCATACTTTTAAATTCATGATACTATCCAAAAATCATAAACCATAAGCAAAAATTAACTCAGCCGCTGTCGATCCGCACAGAAAAAATCACCGCAATGCAAAATATGTACTCCCGCAATGCACAGAAATGTACGAAGCGAAGTTTAAATTAGCACTTAACAATAGACAATGTAAAACACTTCAGCTTTTTGTGAATAGCGATATCGGTTTTAACAATTTATTTTATTTATAAACTGAACCTATGTAATATTAAACGGTGAAGTTACAAATCTATTAACAAATCAAAACGTGCTACAGAATCGCTGAAGCTGAACTTAAATCTGTGGTCAAACAACGATCAAACAACAAGAACAAATTAATTGCTATCAATCAGTATTTGAGAGAAAAGGTAGATATAAATACATCTCCAGAAAGTTTGCAGGCAAAATTAACTCGTGTGGAACAATTAATGTCGGAGTTCAATACTATTGAAGCTCCCATTAAACTTTCCTTCCAAGAGAGACACACAGTTGGCCAGTATAATTCTACTCTGCTGCTGGTGATACAGAGGTAAAATTGCCGAAACTCAGAATACCAAAATTCAAGGGTGATATCCAGAATGGTAAACATTCTATGATATGTTTATGTCAACCATTCATTAATCAAACAGACTGTCATTTGTGGAGAAATTAAAACAAATTTAAAATCCAACCAAAACCAACACTAACGTGCTATAAGTAACACTAATCAGGCTTGTAGTTCATTAGGCTTGGTTTTGGATCCAATATGCTTCGTTTTGTTTATTTTTTTGTTGAGTCGTTTTATTTTGGCTGCAAAAGGATTAAGGATACAAAAATACTAATCCAAAACTAACACAAATGTCTATACTTAGTCTATACGTATACCATAGATATTTGTGTTGGTTTTGACTAATCATAAAAAAATATACATAACATATTTATGTATTTTTGTTTTACGAAACCGCAGATGTTCAATAATAAATTTCGTGTTAAGCGAATATTTTTGTACTAATTTTATATAAGGGGACTAAAAAATTTGTTCGCGTTAAACGAAAATTCGTGTTAATAGTTTCGTCTTAAGCGAACAATTTCATACTAAAGTAATATGAAAAAACTGGGGACCAATAAAAAGTTCTTGTTATCCGATATTTCGTGTTATCCGTTTTCGTGTTAAGTGAATTCCACTGTAGTAAGCATAAAAAAAATCAAAAGAATTTTTATTTGTAGTAACAAGTCCTCAGTCAATTATGCATAATCTAAATTTCATAAGCACGCATGACTTGTATTTTCAAAATTGCGACAAAACACGATTATGTAAGACATTTTCAGCTCTCGTAACGCGTACATACATAATTGCGTTTGCCTCAGAGGATACGCGAGAAGGTGAAATTGAAATGTGGATGGATTACAATAACTGATAATTTGCTTTTACTAATTCTAATCCTTTTGAGAAATTATTTTTTTCACAAAATTTAATAAATAATTCAAAATAAATTTTATTCTCGCTAAAGATCGGTTATTGTCGGATCGATTAAACGAAAAAATTAGATTAATTAATTAGCCTTAACCGTTTGTAATTTCCCTATTTCTGTGCTCGAAAAAATCAAATCATTTGACAGAAGACTCAGAAGACTGATCAGTCCGAAAAAGTCATGAAATTTCCGTACTATTGATATACGGATGTAACAATGTCGAGAAAGACTTCTTTCCAGTACTATATTTTATCTAAACTTGACAAATATGGAATGAAAATTTGGTAGATTTGCGATAGTTCAACAACAAATCCGTTGAATTTCCGAGAATTCCTTATTTTGAAAATGAGAGTCCTCAAAAAATGGAGAAGAATTGCTGTCTACTTCGTGTAGAATAGTCATTGCAACGTCCCATTGGAATAGGTTTATTACTTTCGACAAATTTAAAGGTGTAGAGTAGTGCTTCTTAACCTTTTTCATACTGCGGTCCTCTAAATCGAAAAAATAAAATCCGGGGCTCGCAAAAATTGCATTAAAAAAAAAATTTACAGCTAAGCATTTTGGACATTCTTGTTCAAGGATCTCAGCTGTCTCATATCCTTGTCCCGACAATTTAAAAAAATGTTCTACCAACCCAAAATATTCTTTCAGCTTCATTCAATTTTCAGGTAAAAAACATCCTATACGCAAAATTCTACAATTCTAGAAAATTGTTAAGCTCCGTTTTAAAAAAATGAGAGCATTCTACACAAGGAACTATTAAAAATTAGATATATCTATGTGAAAAATCCGAAACTAAATATTTTAGATGGACATATGAGTGGAGCAGAACAGATACCGAAATGACTAGAAACTAAAGTTAAAACTAAACATTTTTAAGCTTACGACTATTCTAAATTTGTCAAAATTCAATTTTTGTATGTTTCTCTAATTTGACCGCCATCCCGACCCGAATTTGGTTCGTTTTTAATTTTTGTGTCAAATTATTTTTACTTATGTATTTTTAAAACCAAATTTAAATTTAATATATTCTTCTGAATTATCGAACTTTGAAAATTCTAGACGTACTTGAAACATTAAAAAAAAAAAATTGAATTTTTCTGTACAAAATTCAGAAGCTTTGGCTCTTCTAGCAATTTTATATCCAAAATTTGAAATTTTAATTAGGACGAGTTCTTCCTCGTAAAAAAAATCAGAACGCTTGCAGTTTTTTTTTTGGTTCAAAGGAACTAGAAATCGAAAATTACCGAACTTTTGATTTGGAAAGGAGGGGGTAATTAGGTTCTCGGTAAATTTTTAATTGTAATATCCGTACTTTACCGAAAAATTTACTTTTTTAGAAAACAATTCAAGAATATTCCAACTTCCCTTATAAATTTTAAGTGACCAGTTGAACGCATAATTTGTCAGAAATGAAAGCTCAATATTTTCATTGTTTGTATTAGTAATTTGACGCATAAACTTTGGTTCTTAATTTTTAGAAAACTGACTGACCTCATTATTTTACGCTAAAAATAAAAATAAACGTTTAATTTATTTTAGACATTTATGATTGTTTTGAGTCTTAAACAAAGCTTATCAGTAGTTATGATTACATATATCACTAAGCCAAAATGTATATTTGGTTCAAAACTACTCTATACGGCCGAAAGGGCACTTTCGATTCCACGGGAAGTTGGTTTAATAGTTAAAAAGTTTTGACAGGCTAACTACAAAAAATCCCTCGTATTGTTTACTTTAAACTAAACTGCTACCTATACCTAGTCAACTGTGTTGCGTTGAACAGCAAACGGTTTAAACCTGGTGCCTGCTTTTTGTCAACTTTCATGATAAATTGATCAGATTAATTGAATTCTCTTTAGATTTAGTAGATTTGGGTAGATTTGCAAATGAATCAAAACATGTTTAGTCTGAAAATTAGTATAACTTATGACACCAATGACGAATATGGCATTTTTATGTGTAAAACCAAGGTAAAGGTTTCGACAAATTTATAAAACTTATTAATAATTTGTGTTTTGTAGGCATTTTATCTGAAGATAGTCACAGAAGTTTTCGGCAAGTATTACCAATATTCGGTAATCAACCGTTTTACCGAAAATCGGTATTAATCTCAACACTAACCTGATATTCAATTTAACCAAATTGAAATTGTTGAATCCAAATTTGACAATCTGCCATTTGAAATTTAAAATTAACTTAAACTACGAGTAACTTTTTAAAATTAAATACTAAGAACGTACATATATTTTCAATATCCAATTTCGCAAATTTTCATAGACCTAATTAATTTAGTTTTTAGTTTAAATTTAGCTACTAAATTTCTGAGAATTTACTTGGATATCCTCTGGTTTGAAAATGTTGTTACTTCATAAAAGGACTCAAATTTAACAATAATTTTTTTATCCCGCAGATCAAAGTTTGCGATCTGAAATTCCTGTTCATGTTCATTGAATTTGCCTACAAAAATCCTCGTGATTGTGGAATTGATATACACATACTTTTCTTACAAAAACCATTAACAGCATAGAAAACCGAAGCAGTCATTGATAATATGCAGATTCAGAAATTTGTGTGAGAGGAAGTTGTGCGGTTTATATTATAAGGCAAAGTTTTAAGGCTCCGTGGCAAAAGTTTCACGACTCCCTAGGAGGGCCGCGGCCTACAATTTGAGAAGTACTGCACTGGTCTAGAAGATTTATTTCTGAAGCGTGAGGGCCTAATGAATGAAATGTTTTCGCTTCGGTTTTTCAGAAATGTAAGCTTGTTCAAGAACAAAATCGAGGCAACATTTTATTTCGTCGATTTTTTCGGTAACACATATTTTCTTCTAAAAAGAAAACCTAATCAATGACCCTCTGGCCTTACTTTATAAAATCTATATGAGAGTATAGCAGCAATTGTAATGCTACAGCAAGCCAATTAGCAAACGATAAATGACGATTACCAAAATATTTCGTGTAAATTTATAACAGGAAATCGTTGAGCCAAATAGAAAAAAACGAAGGTCTCTTAGTTCTTCACATCTACTACCTCACTAACAAAGGTATTAATGCAACAACTTACAGAAGGCACCTACTGGGTCTTAGTACAATTCGACCAACCAATATTCCGATACTAAATTTTGTAGAAATGTTACGCAACGATTATTTGGCCTGTGTAACATATAAAAAACTTAAGTGGTACATTTTTCCTTCAGCACTTAAAGAGGTTCGCCAGCTAAATAACTGTCAAATTTAATTTTATTTTTGTTATTTTAATTTGTAAATAAATCATTTTCAAAGGTAGTCAGTGTTTTCAGTTTTATTTAAAATTACGTATGAGTCTCAAAAGATTCATCTAGGATTAACCGAGGTTTCGCTATATTGTGATAAATAAACAAAAACGAAAAAAAAAATTATCTTGAGAAATGAGATAGTGCGAAGTGCCACACTTTACTACTTTGTTTTTTTCGATTCATTTTTTTCGTCGTTTTGTGTCTACCTCAATGTGTTCCATCTATCATCTTTCATCTCCATTTAAGGTGGAATATTAATGAATTAGGGTGAATGTGTTGTAATTGATAAGCCTTTGTCTTACTTACGTACAAACTAATTTCAGACATAGTTGACAATTCGTAGCTCTTGAAATCGATATACTGAAGAAAGCTAATCAAAATTCGGTTTAATGAAAATTATTTTGGGATGCGCAATCGGAAAGCAAACCGCATTGTTTCCGGAGAACTTAATTGAAATTCCCACCGAGGGGGCTTGCTTTTCAGGAAAATAATTAAATAGATGACATCAAGGTAGACATTACGAAAATTGGCTGACGAAATGCATTAAATTAACCACTCATTACTGAGTTATTTATCTGTATTGAAAATAATTGTAGTGAATTTTAATAAAATTAAAAAACAAAATTAAATATTTAATATTTGTTTCATTCTTAATTTATTATGAAATTAACCATTGTATAAATATTAAGTACAATCTTCTTAAATAAAATAAAAACCTGTTCAATTTTATAAAGGCTGTGTTAAGTCTTAAAAAAAGAATTGATGTTCAAAATAATAGTAATAATGACTTTAATTGTATAAAAATATCAAATTAAAACTGTAATTCGAGTTAAATGCCGCTTTTAGCAAGCCGACTTTTTTGTTTCAGATTATCATTTTGCTGAAACACCCATTTAATTGTAATTTCTTATATTCTGCTTGAGGTAGTATCACAGTCTCCAATAAATTTTTTCTGACAAAAATTATTTGATTCATAATTTATTTTATAGGATGAATCCCAAACCATAATTTTTGAATCACTCTGTTTGACGGTGTTAATGGTATATTTATGTTGGTATTCTATATTTCGTGGCCGACGAACTATTTTGGATTCATCCGACCACAATATGTTACGCTATTTTTCAACAGGCAAATTAATGTGTCCAATTACATGTTTATACGTCAAAAGCGGAACCTTTCGACCACGAAGTTTCGTGTCTGCGTCATTTTTGATCGAGAAAGTATTTCCACTACAAAATAAAAAATACAAAAAAGGTTAACCGGAAAAAATTAACTTTTCCGGAAATAATTAACTTTTCGTAACTGCCATTTTTTTAAAATGTTTCCCGATTTTTGTTTATGCCATATTGAAATATGGCTTAGTGTCAGGGTCGAATTTTCCATTTTGCCGGCTCTAGGGTTTAGGCCAACTGAAAAATGTCGGCCTCCTTCCTCTTACTTAGCCGTTATTTTCAAAACGCCCACCTCTATTGACCCTACGCTAACAAAACTTAAAATTAAATTAAAAACTGTAAGTGCGATGGTAGATTCAAAAGTTAGATACTTTTTGAATGAAAAACAAATACTTAGCCCAACGATATGTCAAGGTTTTTAAGCTATTCAAAAAATGCGATGGCTCGAACTATGTAAAATGGGCTTCTCTCGATATGATCTTTTTTCTACAGATTTATTTTTTTCCAAGTTTTGAAAGGACTAGCGAGTCTAGAGGCAATATATGCCCAATCATGTGAATATCGGGCGACTGCGGGCGAGGAAGCCGGCGTATTATTTTTTTCATTCCCAAGAGCAATCTATTTAATCTTCATTCGGCGATCGGCCAATACCATATCTAGGATTTTGTCCACCATTTTATCAAAAATGACATCGTCTTGAGCGTGTTCATCACTCGTGCTGGTTCGACCAAATGGGATTTCAGTAGCAAAAAATTGCAAACTTGTCTGTTTTCGAGGGCTGTCAAAACAAAGCTAAATGTTATATCGGCTTAAAATTTGGGAAGCATTCCTAGAAAAAGTATACATATAACCATTTTACGATCGGAACACCACCACTTAAACTGCAGCTTACTTTTCACTCTATCCTCGTAAGCAAGTTCACAAAATTATGATTTATATTTAGTAGCTAACGAAAGATGAATACGGCATTCCTTTATCCAGCAAACATCTTAAGGAAATTGTTTCCAAGATGCCTGCTTCTATAGGTAGTTTAGCGCCTCGAAAAGACATAAAAATCGTTTGCAAACAACCACTGTACTCTCATTTCATAATGCTAATAATAAAGAAATTTATTTTAACAAACCCATACATCGTGCCATTTCTCGCACTGCTTATACTTAAACGTTATCACGGAAAACACCTACGGCCGTGTAGAAGATACAGCCTACCCCGAATTTTTTTCATAATAAATTTCGACAGAATCGACATAAATGCGCCTAGTTGGAGTAAATGAAACTAGAATTGTGTTTGAAATTTTTCTGTTACATAACGCCTTTATGTTCGCCCGCTCTCTATCCGTAACAAATCGTAACAAAATATGAAACTCCCCCCTCCCCCATGAAGCGTTACGTAATATATGAACGGCCCATTTAGCTCTAAGATGGTTGTTTTCTTATTTTCGAGTGGAATCTTGCTATTGTAATTCTGCTACTTATTAGGTTTCCATTCGATAAGTGATTTCTTTGCTTTAGCTATTGTTAATATTCCTATACACCTTCAAGTATTCAGGTGTGTCTGTTCTACCCGAGAAAATCAGATAATATTACCTGTGTTTATTAAATCTCCACTACTTTTTAATCTAACTTCACTGGGCCGTAGTATTTCGATATTATATCGGTTCATTTCCTTCTCAGTGTATACTAACTTTATTTCCGTTAGAGTTCTTATCTTAAAATTTTCAATTCGTGTCCGGTAAATGGTCATTGCTTGCTTGTTTTTTTGCCTATTAGGTGTTGGCGGTGGTTCATTGTTTTCCCCACCAACTTATAATAAATTGGAAACATTTATAATTTCTTGGAACTATTGGAAGGGAATACAAAAAATTATTTTTCGACATCGAATTTAGTATTTGGGGCAAATTTAACACCTCCCATGAAAAATTTAATTATAAATTAACAAATTAAACTTAATTTCCAACTATTCTGAAAAATCGAGATTTATTTTGAAATTACTTCATCAATCTTGCGTCACACAGATCAAACATTAAATAATTTGTTATTGATTAAATTTGATGGTTTGATCGATTTTTGCTGGTACCAATTAGTTAGTTTCGATGGTACTCGTCTCCTTGAATTCTCCCTGGTAAAACCAAATATTATGTGTATAAACTATGGATTTGTTTACTGTACTACCAAATATAATATAATTCACTGCAAAAGATCAACAACTGCTATACAATTGTAGTTCCCTAAGAACGGAAGCGCAGCAATATCGTATTTTAACCAAAATTTCTTTCTGTCTCAAACTAACGGTATTAATTAATATTCTTATAACAAGAAACTGCTGTGTCCAAAAGACACGCTATAAAATAAAATAAAAATTAAGTCTGTCTTTACATAAAAAAAAAAAAAAAAAATAAACGAAAGTTTTGTTTAAGAAAAGAATCGAAGGAAACCAGTTTTATTTTTATTGTACTTCTTACCAAATACAAACATATACACAGTGTTTTATATTTTGGGTCTTAACTTTTTATGTTTTAAAAGTCTTAAAAAAAATGTTTATTTGTAACTTTTTTTTTACTTTTGGTGTTTATTTATTTACTCAACTCAATTTTTCGCGAAGAAATATGGAAGAGCGCGAGTATATATAGTGATCTGCAGTTAGTCACCTTTTTTACAGCCAGACATAAAAAATTATATGTAATTATGTGAGAGAGCAAGAGCTACTAAAAATGCTTTCACTTCAATTAAATTTTATAATTGCGGGAATTATGTCAACATTATTTTGGTTGTCACATGCGCCCGTTCTTATGTCAAGGCTCAATGCGTTTACGAATTTCGTTTTGTTTAGTCTAAAATTGTATTGTGCTTATTATTTACTTACATAAGGAAGCAAAATGTATAAACAAACAAAAACTATCAGACTGAAACGAATTGTTGTGTAATTACGATTATTGAATGATCTTAACGTATTTTGCTATAAAATATGTGGCAAAGCCGGTTAGAGGTTTGGTTAAAGAGGAATTTGTGATTTACGCGAATTTAACTTGATAATTTCTGTAATCGAATTCGCGACAATATCATTCAAATTTATGTCAACCAATTTGCTTATTATTAGGCACACTTATCACTTAGTGCCTCTAAACATAACATTAATAATAATTTATTTTATTTAATTTTTATGTACATATGAAAGGAAATTGTACCACAGCACACGATGCGAGATTTATGATTGCAATCTGAACATATATATTTCAACAAATGTCTCGACATTATGTAAAATGTCCATATATGTATAGAGTTTTATTGGCAATAAACGGTAATATGTAATAGGTGCTTGATTGTGCCAAACACACTCTCAGCTGATGTTTTGTTTTGGCAACAAAATTTCAATTTTCAAACAAAAATTCTTTTTGCTAAATTTTTTCGCTTTTATAAAAATGTTCCTTAAATAATTTTTATTTTTATTAAATTTCATACAAAGAAATGTTTATTTTGTAATCAACATTATTCATTGGCCGAGACTATGATGATTTGCCTATCAACAATCAGTATACATAATATGTACATACTTTATGATGAATTATAATATTCCAAGTGCGTTGTCTGTGATCAATTTACTTCATGGATTGATTAATTTATTCAGATCCTACGTCAGGAGTTACAAACCAAATTATCTTTTATATAGTACGGTTGTAGGATCTAACCCATTATTTGTTACCTGGTTATTATTAAAAAAAAAAAAAAACTGTTGTGATATTTTTGGAAGTAAAGTTTATTTATTTTATTTTCTTCTTTTACTGTGCATTTTCGGCGCTTTTCTTTTAACATCCCACGCAATTTATTTGTATATGTATGTATTTGTTGCGGCTAATTATAGAGATTTGTGTATATCAACCAAATAAAAGTGATGAATTTGGACGACATATTCTTTTCAATTACGGCGACGAACCGTATATACAGGAAATGGTATCAATTTCCCGTTATATGAGTTCATGTTATTTAATCTAATCTTAAACAAATATAAGAAGTATGTAGTTCAAAAGACAAAACTAATTGCCGGCTGAAATCAAATTTATTGATGGTAAGTAGAATACATTTGATCACACAATCACACCAGTATTTATTCACACTTTACTCGTATTATTCAGAATTTTCTTATCAGAGGCGAGGTGATGAAATACTAAATTGTAAAGATAAGAATATTTTTGGTGGACATTTCTGGTATAAAACTAGTAAAATCAGTTAAATTATTCTAGCTTTTACTGCAACCTAATTGCTAGATTTATTTGGAAGTAATCTGCTTATAACTCATCCCAAACTTCGTGGTCAACTCTTATCGAATTTCAATAAATAAACGAAAAAAGGTTGTTCGTGACTGAGAAATATAAATTATTGTCTCCGTTATGTACATAACGAATTGATTGATTGGTATCAAATTTCATTTTTATAATTCTATATATAGTAGAATGTCTTGTTTATGGCGGAAATTAAATCAGCACCTAATTTCATTGATTTTAAGTTTCATTAGGTAAAATTAAAAGCTTTAGGGCGACAAAATAAATTATCTGTATATGTAGACTATTTTAGGTGATGCTTAATCTTAACTAGATTCGTGTTTTGAATTAAATTAATTATAATTTTTATTTGTCATAAATATACAACTAAACACGTTTGGCATAGAATTAGTGTTGTGGCATAACAAAATTTTTGTAATCTTGAGAAAATACTTTAATTTAAATGATTCAAATTATAATTAAAATGTCTCGACGTGAATGAAATAGCAAATTACATACATTTTCATTTCATTATTTAAAATTTGATAAAGAAGAAATACGATTTCTTTTGTTTTTTTTTTCAAAAACTGTAATGTTCAAGATCGTCGATTAATCACTAAGAATAATACATTAGGGCTTGGGCTAAAATATTTTGTTCAGCCGAAATAAAATTGTCACCCTGTTTCATGCAAAGTGCCCCAATTTAACACAAAAGAATTTTATACAATTATCTTATAAAAAAGTTTGAAATTACTGACTTAGAGGTTATCAAATCAGTTTTAAAAAGATGGTTTTATGACTTTGCATCATGTTTACCGTACAGTTTAAAATTGCTATTGTGTGCCATTTGGTTGCATTACTGTCAGTTGCAATTTTAATACTAATATCGTTGAAAGTATGATAAAATGACTCAAAACTGTCGTAATTTTGGAATTGCAATGATTCACTAACACCATATTCGCGCACACAATTAATTGCCCACGTTCAATGAGCTAATCAATTTAATTGTTCAAACCAAACCCATCATAACAAACTGTATCTCATAAGAATTTCTTATTTTTTATTTCGTTTCTTACAAAATGTTAGATGATTATATTAAATAAACTTACAAACTATATAAACCGCTTTTTTGAATCTTATCACACAAACCAAACTGAAATAATTTAACGTTGTGTTAAAGAAAACGTTTCTTGTGGAGGCGACCGGTTTTTTCGAACAAATGATTTGTAGAAAACTATAATAAATAACTATAGTGTTCCAAAATTTTTCTACTATTAGTTAATTCAATAAGTAGCAAAAATGTGTATTACTTTAATCTTATTTCAACAGACACCAACACAAAAGCACTGTACATTTATATTTGTATATATGAATGTAATAATAATAATTAACGATATTTAATTAATTATTTTAAACAATAACAATATTTGTATTATAAGTATGTACTTAATCACCAATTAATTTTTTATAAACTAAATAAACAAATCACACACAAATTAGAAACGCCACACAACAAAACTATAAAAAGCGAACCAATAAAATAAATAAAATATTTTTTTTATTATAAAAGTTTCCAACTAGGTAGGGTATGTACTTTACAGTTAAAAATTAATAATTTTTATAATTGAATTACTACGACGGTCAACGAATAACTGAATATAAAAATTCAAAAACAAAATGATTTAATTTTTCTTGAACATATGTGTAGGAGAAATAAATTATAATAGCGCGCGAGAGAATAATTATATAGAATAATAGAATAGAAGAGCGAATAATTGAAAATTTTGGCAATTCTATTGTTTCATTCGAATTTTATGAATGAGAATAATGACTACTTGTGAAAAATATACATACATACATACATACATATGTAAATAAATAATATTAATGGGGTTTGGGGAGAGTATGTCGAGAGAAATTTGTTGGCAATTCATTTTATACATTTTGTCGCAATGAATTTTTTTTGAAAAACTTACCGAATTTTTCAATAAAAAGAGAGAATTTTTAATTTTGTTTTATTTATTTTTATTGAACTTGAAGAGAGTAAAACGTAAAATAAATAAATTTATCAGATGTTGGAAACATTAAATTGTGTGTCTACAAATCGAAGCGGCATTTAATAATATTACAGGTGAGGTGTTCATTGACTATTTTTGTTGGAGTAGGGTGGTTCTCAAATGCTAAACTTGAGGTAGTGCAGCTGCATAACCTATAGATTAAAATAGAGGTAAGTTCGCCACAAGACTTTAATTTATGGGCGCTTGTATCGTGGTCAAATGTACGTACATAAATACTGCCATATTAAACATGTTTTACATAACTACAGAAAATACATTTTGAGAAAAATGATGTTAAAGTTTTGAAATTAGTGTATTTTGCAACAAAAATGAAAACCGGTTTTCTTATTACGGCTCAATTTAATTTTAATTATTTGTTTTTTAATTTTAATGGTAAAGTTTGTTATTAGCTATCGATTGGCATCAATAATTCAATTTTTCCAAAAATGTAGTTTTGTAAAACATGGCTTAGTATGGCAGAATGCAACTTGGGGTTGGTACCTAGTTCACTTTGTTCAAAATGAATGAGATTTAAAATAATCAAGTTTTTGGTACTTTTTAATTTAAAAATTCTTAATTTCTTTAAATTCTATTTGTTATGCTTTTGAATAATTTTCAAGCCTTTTTGGAAAATAAAAATAAAAAAATATTCGGGATGCGGTGTAAGCCTCCCACTTTGCAAAATAAAAACAACTTTAGGGTCACTTTTTTTACATGGTAGGCGCCCCATCGGTACATACTCCGGATAACTTTTCAGAATTACAAAATTTTGGATTCAACTGCATTAAACATACCTGTGCCTTTGATGGACTACTATGCAATGGTTCGCAACTCAGCAGTTCTTAGTAAGTAATAAGCTTTTCGGTAATAATCCGCACATAAAAATTAGCATTTACTGCAATATTGGTAATCCATTATTATATATACCTAATTAAAAATTAGCAGTTGGCTTGTGTCAGATACATCTGTGGACTCATCATTTGCTATAGAAATATACCTGCTTTCTGCTAATAATTTTTTAAGTTTGACAACTACTTAAATCAGTAATTCTTTTACCTACTGTACTACCACAGAATAATAAACAACCAGAACGGACATTACGTGGACCAAGAAAGTTTTGCTCTTACCTTACATTTTACATGTTAATTTTGAATTTTCAGCCACTGAACTATAATTTAACACCGAAAATCTTACCTTCGATAAAACAAGGTCAAAAAAATGATTCCACTTTTCTCCATATAGAAACCGCGTTATGTCGCTTCTGGGTATTCTGTGGTACTGTAAGATAAATTAATTTTCGCTGTAACGTCGTTAGTAAAACGCGAACAAACCTCGCTCTATCGTCGACGTGTTTCGCTGTAACGTCGTTTTAATTTTTTTATTGTAATATTATGAAATAAAATGATTAAAATTCCTTTGCCCTTTATAACGTTGTTTCGTCTAACGTCGCGATTTCTCGGAACCAATTAACAACGTTAAGCGGGGTATGACTGTATTATACGAAACGATGTAGGATGCTTTTTAAAGAATTTCCGAATGTCAATTTCGATAGATGATGATGTTGATGATTTTGATTGATTGATTGATAAGAATGCATAGCCAAGCATTATAGCAAGGATCCCGGAATACGCCGGGCCCACTGTATACCCGTTTACCTACATATAACAAAACCGAAGGATAGGATAGGATTATTAGTTGGGAGTCGACCTAAGCGATCGATAGTTAGTAAAATAGTTAGCACAGGACAGCACAATTTGAATACGGCTGTAACTATATTCTGAAAATCGGGATTAAATTTAATCCTTATAAAATGATTAATTCTGGAACTAGGGTTTTAGCTGTTGGAACGAGTCATCAGCGTCCTTATTCCAAATTAATTTGAATCCCTTTTTGAGGAGGTTTCACTGCAGAGAAATTCGGAGCACATTTACGGTTCACTATTGTTTGATAGTTGAAGGGGCTGAACATTTTTGGATTGCTTCAACTTTGTACGGATCAACACGCAAACCTTGCTCACCTACTAGAAAACCCAGATATTTGATTTCCTCCATTAAGAGGTAACTTTTATGAATTATTAGTCAGCCGAGCTTCAGAGATTCGCGTTGCCAGATTCCGAGATGATTAAAAATCGTTAAGAAAGACGAAAATACGATCATGGAATTTATGAGGAATCACTTTGTGCACAAGTCTGCAGAATCTCTAAGCTGCGTTACAAAGTCAAAGTATCATAACTTTAAAATGGTATAAAGGTATTCTGGCATAATGCGGAAACATGAGTTTTACTTCATACAATGTTCTTTTTTTTATCCGGAGAGAAAAGATGTATATTGGTATCTGATTCGATTTCGGTCTCTGATTCTGATTCGAACCGTTGGCAATATGTCAAAAGTTTCCCAAAAGTTTATGCCCAAGTGCAACTCTTTTTGAAGTAACGGAACTAAAAAGAAATGAACCATTTTTTTTATGTATTCGGTAGAATTACTAGTTAACGTGTTTTTTTCGGTACAAATAAACGCCCAGCTGAGCGTACAATTTTAAATGTCGTAGATATGTAAGTTCCAAGAAAATTGTATTGTGGCTGGCTTAAGAGCACCGATTTTCATCTTCGTATAGCTTGTAGTGGTGAAAACATTGAAGCTGTACGTGACACCGTTTACAGTACCAAGACAAAAAACAATTTTTTTCTCTAAAGTTCAGATAACCCAAGAATTAAAGCCATAGGATAATTTGAAATGTCACTAGTTCGTTAATTGGATGCTACAACAAAAGGGGGACTTTTCGAAAAAAACTCATCTTTACCGGCGAAACACATTTTAGTCTCAATGGGTTTGTTAATAAGCAACCTGTTGGATTTGGGGCAGTAAAAAATCTAAGGTCAACTGTTCAGAACATAGAGCATCCTCAAAAGTGACTGTTTTGCGCGGAATTTGGACAGGAGATGCGATTAGCGGGCCTTTCTTCTTTGAAGACGACGAATGCAACAATGTTACAATGAATGGCTAACGTTATCGAAACATGTTAAAACCGATTTTTGAACGGAAAATGTGTGATCTGCAACAACATATGGTTGGGATTGATGAAGGGTAAACTCAAAATATGTACCTAGTTTGTTTTGTAGCAGATGGCGATCAGCCGTTGAATTTGATCTTTATATAGTTTACAAAATTAATTTTATTAAAAAAATTTATTAAAAACAAAATCTTAACCAAACATTTTTTTAACCATATACTCGTATTCTTTTGATTATGATTTTTCTCATCATTCGATATTTTATTCCAGATCCCTTGCAATTCCGGAAATTCTGTATAGTTGACCTTTAACAGCTCGGTTTTCGCTTGCTCATAATGCTTCAAATGATAGTGAGCCAATGATTTACGATAAATAGCTTTTATATTGGGCGCCTCATCACTGGCGTCCGTATACCGAAGAACATGTAAAACTTCATCAAACCGTTTTTGATTGATAAGACACTGGGTAATATTCAAATAGAGTGAATGAAGCAGGGTTTGTATATCGTCCCGAATTTCTAAATCATCGTATACGCTGAGAGAGATTAAAAGTGTTGCCCCTTTATTGAAATAGTTTTGTACATCATTTTCTTTACATTTCGTCGCTAATTCATAGATTTCCTGAGACTCTAGTTCAAAGTAGTACTTGGCCGGGCTTAAATAAAATAATTCTATGGTAAAACAAATTTCGGTACCTAACTTAGTTTTTATAAAACAACGATGTTTCTAATCTAAATACATTTCAGTTAATAATGATTCTACATAAATATTTACTGGTGTTATGGCATGGCCCATATTGATTTAATTCCTTAACACTAGATATTTTTGCACGACACTCGGATAGTTCCGTTGGCTTTTCTATTGATACGTAACGATAATTAAATAATTATTTGCGAATACCTTTCACCTCATCGCACCACAGAGCTGGGATTTTAGTTATATCGTCAAATACTTGTGACATATTTTACGACTTAATAGCCCCAGAACATTCGAAAAAATTGGTTGATAGGCGTGATAATTTATGTCGGTGCACTCGACCAAATTTTGTTTATAGAGTGGTGGTGATCGATTTAAAACCACATGAATTATACCCTGCCTGCCCTCGAATGCGAAACATAGATAATTTTGCGTATTTTTCGATTTTGTGACGAGAAATATTTGTGGCGGTTTTACCGAGATCAACACAATGTACAGTGATATTAGATTTTTGTAAAATTTCTGATAATTTAAGGGCAAACAGTACCACACAGAATTTACTATATTGATACGATTTCTGGTAAGATTCAATAATGCTGTCGTCAAATTTTCGATGATATTCTGGTTGTGGGAATAAATACGGATATGAATGGCCTTCGGAAGATAAATTTATAATGCGGCTGTTACCTGAGAACTGTCTTTCGATTTAGAAAATGTGTTTATACTTTTCGAAAGACGCTAAAGGCGATGATTCATGTACAAATTTTGTCTGGCAGACATAAATAATAATCGCTCTGATTGGTTAATATTTTTTTGTCTTATACGATAAAAACGAAATTCATACTTAGGCGATACATGTATAAAATTTGGTCGTATGGACATTTTTTGACATTTTAATAAAGCATAACCTAAAAAGTGTTTTTATTTTTGTTCTTTTTGAAGTTTGAACCATATTGATTTGAATAAACATATCATACAATTTAGTAGAAGTAAATAATGTATAATTCGAAAATTAACAAAAAGCATATATGTAATAAATATTGGTCTCTTATATTATTTTGTTCTCACTGCTGTCAAAGTTTCTAAGGTTATGTATTTATCTTATACAAAATTGAGCAATGTACAATTTTTAATTTTTGTCGTACGATAAAAAAATATGGCCGACCTTCAACCAATCAGAACGATTATTATTTATGTCTGCCAGACAAAATTTGTACATGAATCATCGCCTTAATCTAACTGCTCAAAGTGAATGTTTTTATTGCCAGTTGATTTTATTAAGCTGGATTTAATAGCTTCTCCGCGTTTAATATCTCGACACGCTAGTACAATTGATGCACCTTTTTCAGCTACAATTTTGGCGGTTGCCAATCCAATCCCCCAAGTTGCGCCTGTTATCACGATTTTTTTTTTTTTTTTTTTTTTTTTCGCTGGCGCTACATCCCATAGAGGGATTTGGCCGCTTCATTTGAAGTTTCGTAATCATTTTTTTTAACGGATAATGAGTGATTAATTCATTGATCCAACATTAACCAGCCGTGATTTTTTCATCACCCGCCGGGAATCGAACCCGGGACCTCCGGAGCTTAAAGCAAGAATGCTAACCACTGTGCCACCGGGGCGGCAATCCGATTAATTTTTATCACGATTAATTTTCCTTTTAAATCACGTCTACAGAAGCACTTCTGACCAATAATATAGTACCTGCATAAAATAGTAAATAAAGAGTCTTAATAAATTGCTGATTATTTAACTAAGACTAGATTAGAAACTATGTATATAAATTTAGAAGAATAATGACAGCACCAATTACAATGGTGGAAATAACTATTTTCAGAACCATAATTTTTATATTATTGCCTACACTTTCAAACACCCACCAGAATATAATTTTTACCAAAAAGCTGTCTTTATCATGTGATCAGAGCGTTTTTTAGATACGAAATTTAATTAGATAAATTGGTAATCGAAAAACTTAAAGTGATCGATTTAAACAAACAAAAATGTATGTATGTGTGATTTTGAAAATGAACTTAATCAAATTTTATGTATGAAATTATTTATGATTTGTTTAATTATTATTTGACTTACGATTACGAGTAATAATTTTACGTGATTTAGGGGTATATCCTCCAACCGGTCGCAAATAAACTATTTGCGCCTCAAAATCTGACTACTCGATTGATTTTAACATGAATTTTTCAATTTTTTTTTTGTATTTTGTTTGCTTTTGCGACTGAGTAGTAAAAACATTATAGAAAAGTTACCACCGAATTTTTGACGATGCAAATAAAATCAAGTAAGTCAAGACAATTAATACTACTCAGTCGCAAAAGCAAATAAACCACAAAAAAAATTTGAAAAACTCATGTTAAAATCAATCGAGTAGTCAGATTTTGAGGCGCAAATAGTTTATTTGCGACCTGTTGGAGGATATACCCCTTAATACGTGAAAAAAGGGAGAAGGGCCGAATTTCAAAGGGCCGAATATCGAAGGGCCGAATGTCGAAGGGCCGAATGGGTTGAAGGGCCGAATGGGTCGAAGGGCCGAATGGGTCGAAGGGCCGAAATTTTTTGTTTATTTTTATTTTGTTTTTAGAAATATAATTTTTTAAATTTGTTGTTTTAAGGAATATTTTGTAAATTGTTGTATCAAATATGTATAAATAAATTTCTTATGAATTTATGTATTTTATTATGTTTAATCTTTGGATATTCTATCGACAAAACTATTGCATTAATTTTGGTTGTTTATAATTTGTGTTTCACGTATCCAGCAGTGGTGCATTTTGGTGAAGGAAAATTTTATCATACGCCACCTGAGACATTCGGCTCTATAGCAGCCTTTTGATAATAGGCGTATGTATATAGATAGGTGCATGGTATAGTAGTATTCAAATCTCGCTGGAATTCTGACAGTTCTCGCGCAGAAAAAACATGGCGGATACACAGTGATGTACTATTTCGGCTTAATTGTTTACATTTTTATGTTGTATTTGTACTTCAGTTTTTAGGTTAGGTTTTTATTTATATCATTTTATTTTATTATTTATATGTTATAACGTTTTGAATCACAAAATGTTTTTATAATTTTATTTTAAAAGAATCGTTTGAAACCGATAATCGAAGAATTAATGCAATTTAACAATTTTTTTACGTTATTGTGGTTTTGATCGAGATGACTGGCATTTAGTTATTTATTTTCCTTAGTCCGTCCGAAAATTAAATGCTGACGTTGTTTCCATAGGCGTGCAATATTTTTTTACACCTATTAATTTTCACATGAAATTTGATTGTAATAACATAAAATCATAAACATTTTGAATGTTTTGTGTATTAAAACTAAAATATAATACATTTGAATGATTATTTATTATTTTATTTAGGTTTACTATCTAAAATAAATGCGACTCATCAAAATTTTTATAATTTTTTTTTCTACATCACTGGAAGCTGCGCAGAACAATTAAAAAAATTTTTTTTTTAAGATCTGAATAGGACTATACATTAATTTTGTTTTTCTTAGATATCTTAATCTTATTATTCCTTTTGTCAATATATACAAGCGCAGGATTTTTTGTCGGTAGAATATCCAAAGATTAAACATAATAAAATACATAAATTCATAAGAAGTTTATTTATACATATTTGATAAAAAAATTTACAAAATATTCCTTAAAACAAGAAATTTAAAATATTATATTTCTAAAAACAAAAAACAAATAAACAAAAAAATTCGGCCCGTCGACCCATTTGGCCCTTCGACCCATTCAGCCCTTCGACTCATTCGGCCCTTCGACCTATTCGGCCCTTTGAAATTCGGCCCTTCGCCATTCGGCCCTTCGACATTCGGCCCTTTGATATCATACCAAAAAATCAATGCACACCATATAGATGATGATGTTGATGTTGATGATGATGCTAAATTTGTTCTCATTTGGTCGAATGTATAATGCCGAACGATAATATCTTTCGCAGTTAAATTTTCGGACGTAAACCCACAAATCAGACATTCAAATTTTTAGCCATTTAAAACACAAAAATATTCTGACTCACAGTCTAGTACAGAGCCCATTCGCTACATGTTAAAATATTATGATAATTTCAATGAGAAATACAAATTATGTGCCTTTTAAAAGAAATATTAACACCTAGAGGTATTAATAGATCTCGCGAATTAACGTGCGCCTATATACTTTGATTATTTATTTTTAAAATCCGGTCACTATTATTCTGTTTCTGTGTAATATTATTATAAAGCATTGTTCAATGAATGATGTACTCATTATTAATGATGTCATACACTTACTATTATATTATTCTTCAATTGGTCACTAAAATGTATTATTTTCGCGTATATTTTTGGCTTTGAATATACATATCATAAATTAGTGTTTCATAATTGAATTAGAAGAAATTTTTGTTCGGTTTTCTTTAGAATGAATGGTACCAAATCGTAATATGTAAAGTACTTTATCCAATTTATAACGTGTTGCCAATCTAGACACGCAGTAAATATTAAGAAAAGGTCGAATATACAAGAATTTATTATACATAAATCGTAACACATTTTCAAATCGTGTTAATCGTAATGAAAATGAAACTTGAAATAAAATCAATGAAACACTATAAATTAAAACCACCCACACACAATACAACAGAGGTACAAATTAATGACGTTAGCGCACAGTAATAATGAACACATAAAAATTTTTAAACCAACAAATCAATAAATCCATTCATGGCACGTAATCAACAATCTTCAAACCATTTCTATTACCAAAAAAAAAACAAAAGCAAAAAACACAAGTAATATAGAGAATGTTGAAACAATTACGTGTTTAAAAATGAAATTGTTCTCGACATTAGAATCCACTTTTGGTTTTATTATCACAAAATAAATAAAATAAAAGGAAATTTGTCATGAAAAACAATTTTCTTAACATGAAAATTTTCGTCGATCGATTTTTTTGTTTACCCAAAATAGTTTTGTTGCATGGTTGGTTCACCTCGTGTACATTGGTTAGCTTATAGCGAAAGGGCAGTTACCCAAACCAATATGACGGTGATGGATCATTTTTTTTTTTGTTGTGTTATTTTATTGTGTTAAAATATAGTTATTATTAATCGTCGGATACATTGTAACGAATATTTACAATACAAGGAGCCAATTAATTTAACAGTAAATTAGTTTCGATTTTTTCATTTGAAATAGAATTTTATGGCGGGAAAACATTGTAATATTATACATAGGTATATGTACATATATACTTATTAAACTACGAAATAAATTGGACATTTTATACGGAAAATCCATTACACTAAAAATGTCCAATTTTATTTGGCAAAATACTATTTATTACTCAGGAAAATAAAACGTTGGTTGGGAAAATACATTTTCCAAGTTTCCGTTTTCTTTCATACCTATACCATTTGCGTTTTTATGTGTTTTGATTTTTATCAAAGTTACCAATTTCATTAAAAGTTTACCACAAAACACTAATAAATATTTAATCGAAATGAATTCACCGTTTGGGGTTGAAAATAAAATAGTATCGCTTTTAAATAGTACGTCATAATTTGTATATTACGCACTATGATTTTTATATGACGAGGTACAGCTGTTCAAAACTTTTAATTTATTACGGATTGGTTGATTTGACCTGTCCTATACCTAATAAGGAGCATTTTATACCTTGTCGAGCTCCATCTTCTAAAATTTGGCATGATGCCACTATTTTTTATTCCATAAACTAAAGTTCAGTCCAGACAAAATAAATATAAGATCCTACTCTCTCAAACATTAAAATTATAAAGCTTTACTGATGTAAATACATACATAATATGTAAATGCGTATACACAAAGAAAATCCGGAAAATGGAAAAAACGAAAAATTTCCCTCCTTTTTAGTATTAAAGGATAATTTATAGTGTTTTTCCTATATTTCAGTTTTCCTTTTGTATTGTATAGGTTTTATGGCGACAATTTTATAGATCACAGTTTTATTTTCGGGACAGCTATACACGCACAAGCAAGAAGAATTAGTTTTGTTAGTTGTTGCTTGGATATAAGTACAAAGGGCATAAAGCAAAATAATAATTCAACAATATACATTCACGATTGCTATTACCTGTTGTAGTGGGATTCGTATTTATTGTGGCCGCATTTTTAATTCAAGGAAGATCGTATATATTTATTCTTACAATGGTGGATAAAGTTATGATAATTTTTTATTTGGCAGAGTAATTTGAAGAATGCAAATTTTTAGATGTAGAAATAAAACGTCTATTTTTTATAATGAGCAACCTGGAAGTACTGTTGTCATTAATCAATTCAAATAGTGCCAACTCATGATAAACTAATTCAATAGGTATGATTGACAGCTGTTTCAAATTCGTCTTTTCTTGCGCATCTCGTCATTCGGTGCGATAAAATCACAAGCCTTCGTTGTTTTCACAAAAACTATCACCGCAAAACAATTCGATTTGTTTTTGTTTGCTATGAACTAGTGATTATAAAAAAAAGTATAGCAAGAAAAAAGCACCGAATGACAGAATTTTTTTAGTGAAAGAGATAGCAATACATGCGCTTGATCATACCTACTTTAATTGGTTTATCATGGTGCCAACTATACAAATTTGAATTCAACTTCATTCCCACACTCTTTCTTGAATTTATTCTAGTCTGAGACCTATTTCGTCTCGATTTTGGTGATGTTTAGACTTGAGAACTTATCCCGATTGGATTTATTGTATTTGTGTTAGCAGATATATCGATATGTTTCGTACGTCGGTTGTCACAGACAATCAGAATCTGAGTTTTTACTGAATTCCATGTCCAATTTTCGAAGCCATAATGTTTATTGATAGGCTGCTAAGACAGCTATTTATTCAGCCTCAATTGACGAAAGAACAACGGTTTGTTGGTTGCGTAATGGCCATGTTATTGTTCCATCGCATTTGAGAAAAACATAAAAGTGAGTGACTAAAACTAGTAATGTCCTACAATTCTGATTTTCGATATTCCAGCTTCTCCTTCAAGAAAAACGAAAAATTCATTTCACTGGGACTCAATGCTGCTAGCCTGCAGTCCGTTTTTCCGTGTTCTGTGCTTTGTTGGTACTAAAAATCTAAAAATCATCGACGTACATCGCAACAATAACTTGGAAGCACAGTCGATTTTATAGTAGCTTTAGATTGTATCCTGCCATTCATGTCACGTAAAGCGCTTTGTTTAGTTTACAAACGTTTGATTTTCCGTCCGCGAATTCTTCGGGTTGCAACATAAACACAGTTTCCTTCAATTCCCCATGAAGGAACGCGAACACTGCATCTATTTGTTCAACACATCATATTATAACTAACGAAAAAGTATCAACAGGTAACGAATTGAGGCGTGCTTCACCACTAGTGTATACTTTTCAACAACCTTTTATAAACAACCCTGCTATTTGAAACGAACCATCTAACTATAATTTGGTTTTAAACACCCACTTTGACTTGATCGATTTTCTGTCTCTCGGTGGGTTTCACAGAGTTCGGGTTTCGCTTGCCATAATCGCTCCGAATTCTTGTTTCATTGATCTTGTCGTCACGAATCACAATCACTGCAACTCAATGTGTCTTCAACCCTAGGGGGTCAGGACCACTTTCACGTGCATCGACAATCATTTTATTACCAAAATATACATCTCAGCTGATCCCTCTTAGAATCGCTGAATATTCATTACTTGATATCGGAAAAATTGAACATCAACGGCCACATTGTTGAACTCATCAAAGGTACAATCAGGGGAGGAAAAAACTTCGTTGTTGGTCGGTTTAACCATATACGATACTCTTTTTGGTTTTCACGATTAGCACCATAATACATTTGTGGGGGGCTGGTCTTTTCAGCCGTTCTCCCCCAAGATTTTACAATGGGGATGTCGTACCAATTAATTAATAATTTTTGTTTTAAATTTTTGTTAAGTATAATATGGTATGTATAAAACTTAGATTGTCATGCTGAAGATAAGATTTCACGGCAAACTCCCATTCATTGAAATTCTCACGTCCCGTATTACAATAAACTACTAAAAATTTGGGCTCATAATCTGAAGAATACAGATTTGTCAATTTAGAAATAAAATACGTACATATATTTATTATAATGAGTAAAACAATAGAAAGGAAGTACAATATATTTATTTGACATATTACAGTGGAATGTGAGTACTGAGTATCTACCACTTAAATACTATAATGCGAGAAGTACTTACCAACAACCTAGCCAGAATGATTTATTTCAATACTGAAGAGAAATAACACGAGGCTATAAATAAATCCCATCCCCTTTGTTCTAAATTAGTAATTAAGCCACACGTCGTAGTAATTCCATGATCAAACAATATACAAAGACCAATTGGACTTCCCGTTCCCACATTCTTTCAAATTTCTAAATTTCATAATGTCCTCTAAATGTACCTGTTAGTTAACACATTGCATGTCTTTGGAGCGTGTTTAATATGTATATACAACAAATAGACCAAATTAGTTTATTTAGTCGTTGTAGTTCTTATTTAATAATTAAACAACATTTAATATTATGTTATGGCGCCAAGTAAAGCTATTAGGTACATGAATATGTACATCCGACATGACAATTTTTAACTGCTATCACTACATAATCCTGTAAAATATTAAAACATTAATTGAAATAAATGAGTATAAACATATACTTTAGTACAATTATGATTAATTATGCTAATTAAACTAATTAAAATATTGTTACATACATTAAACCAAGGTACAACAGATTCCGATCTGTGACTTTGATTAAATGAAACAATAAGATAATTTTGGAAAATCAAGAAGTGAGCCAAATCGGAAGTTTCTTAAGTTTTCTTTCAAAAGAGTTCATTTACAACCGGCATTTCCGACCGAATTTCATGATCCCACCCCTGGACTTGGCATAATGGACCCTTGTGGCATTGAGTTCGGAACCTTTATGAGTTACAGCCAATTTTAATAATAATAATAAGATGGAGCAAATTCATTAATTAACCAATTTGAATTAACTTAATAAAATATCAGCTCACTTTTAAAAACTTTTGCAAAACGAATAAAATTTAAATTTATAAAAATAACATATCGTTTATTTTATTAACAGTGTACACATTTTTTTATGCCAGTATACAAATCAAATATCGCTAACGATATAAAAATTTCGTTATGTCAAAAAATAAAAACATTGATGACATAACCTCATATTTTTCTGTACAGTATTTTTTTTATGTACATTATTAAAATTTTAACTAATTATATATAAAACACCATGTTTTCATTAGTAATAAAAAATATTACGCAAAATGTACGGCATATAAATAATTATAAAGTAATAAATAGTACGATAAAATCGATAAATTTTTCACAAAAAGCTGGAATTGCATTACGAAGTAAAAAACCAAAATCGGAAAGGCCGCTCACAAAATATTTCGTAGACTCGAAAAATGTTCGAGTAATTGGCGGAAAAGGTGGAGATGGTTGTGTATCATTTTTAAGTTTATGGTGCAATGAAAATGCTGGACCAGACGGTGGTGATGGTGGAAATGGTGGTCATGTCGTGTTTAAGGCGACAAATGTGGTAAATAATTTGAATCATTTTATCTCTATTCTGAAAGGAGATTCGGGTGAAAAAGGATCGAATAAAGATTGTCATGGAAAGAATGCAAACCATAATGTGATTAAAGTTCCAATAGGCACAATTATACGAGATAATAGAGGTAGAATTGTTGGTGACTTGGATAAAGAGGGACTAATGTTTATTGCCGCAAGAGGTGGTGCAGGAGGAAAGGGCAATCAATTTTTCAAGTCGGACACAGAGCAAGCACCACAAATAGCTGAGTTCGGAGCAAATGGAGAAGAACTTTCATACATTTTAGAGCTTAAATCCATGGCCAATATTGGATTGGTAAATATTAGCTGGAATTCTATCTACATCAATACAACATGACCACATTTGATTATTAATTATTTTAGATTGGTTTCCCAAACGCTGGCAAAAGTACTCTTCTACAAGCTATTTCGAGGGCACGCCCAAAAGTTGCATCTTATCCATTTACCACATTAAAACCACATCTCGGAATTATCCAGTATAGTGATTACCAACAAATTTCAGTTGCTGACTTACCTGGCCTTATTCCTGGATCCCATCAAAATAAAGGTTTAGGTATTCAATTCTTAAAGCATGCTGAACGGTGCACAGCATTATTATTTGTGTTAGATGTTTCATGCGAAGAGCCATGGAAGCATTATGAATCCCTAATGTATGAGCTTAAAGAATTTAGCCCAGAGATGCTGGACAGGCCAAAATTAATAATTGCAAATAAGCTAGATTTGCCAGAAGCAAACGAAAATCTAGAAGCTTTAAAGAAAAATGTTGATTGCCCGGTCATACCAGTTAGCGCCAAACTAGGGTCCAATTTAGAAGCCCTACTAATAGAAATACGAAAGATTTACGACAAATCCATTGCCGAAGAATAAAACACAAAATAAAGGCTTAAGTGAATTAATGGCGTTTTCTTTATTGAGAACCAAAACCAAATATTTTACTTAAGGCAATAATTTAATTTAAAGTGTAAAAGTATGTCTAAATGCAAAATTCAGGGATGCTGCCCGTATTCCGTAAAAGTCTATGCCAATTTAGTTTCTGCAAATTTGGTTGCAAGTTCGATAATTTCATTAACTTTATCATAGTTAGTACCCGAAGCTTGAGCGGATTCTGGTTTTCCTCCGCCTTTTCCGCCCATAATAGTTGATATTGATTGTACCCATTCATTGGCCTTAAGACCCTTATCAATAGCGTCTTTTGGAACAGCTGTCAAACAGAATATTTTTTTTGAATCTTCATCGACCGATACAAACATGGCAGATGTTTGAGGGCTCAATAATTTTACTTGCTTCAATGCTGCATCCAAAGCTTTCGTATTATTGTAAGCATCCAATTTTCGGACTAAGAAAGGCACATTGGGATTTTCGAGACAAATTTCTTTTGCCTTTTCGGCAACCGTGGTGGCGACTGCAGCTTTAAGTGCACGTTCCTTATCGTCCAAACTTTTTTTAAGATTCTTAAGAATATTTCGCATCTCATCCTTTTTTACGTACGGAATTACGGCATGTGAAATATCATCAGAAAGATCGATAATTTTCTTAACATGCTCCTTCGAATCTTTACCACTTTGATCAGTATCGATAATCGACTTCAGTTTATTTAACTCATTTTCGAATAATTCTGTCTTCTTTAACGCCTTTTGAGCTTCAGGTCCGGTTAAAGCAACAATTCTACGAATACCCTTAGCTATGGCTTCTTCACTACTAATAACAAATTCACCCATATGTCCAGAATAATGCAAATGGGTTCCTCCACAAAATTCAACCGATGTTTCCACTCCTGCTGGACCTTCCGGATTCTTTTCCAAATCGGCTACATCAACGCCAAATGAAATCACACGAACTGGATCAGGATAAACTTCATCGAATACCGAACGTAATCCTTGAATCTTTTTTGCTATTTTCAGTGATGTCTCCTTTGCATAAATTTTCATGTTTTTGCGGGAGATTTCTTTTGTGAATTGTTCAGTGGCAGCTACTTGTTCGATAGTCATGGCAGCTTTGCTGTTAAAATCAAATCGCAATTTTTCTGGAACTACCAAAGACCCTTTTTGATCAGTATCACTACCTAGGACTTTTAAAAGAGAGTGATTTAAAGCATGTGTAGCCGAATGATTGTTCATGGTAAGACGTCTTCTTACAACATCGACTTGAACGCTAAGTTCATCGCCAACTCTGAGCACACCTTCAACAACTCCGATATGAAGAATATATCCACCTCGATTGTAAACCGTATCGACCAGAAATTCATTGCTTTCATCAGCAACTTTAACAAGTACACCCTGATCAAAAATTTGTCCTCCGCTTTCAGCGTAGAAATTTGTTTTATCTAATATAAGACCGCAAATCTGGCCTGCTGTAACTTCTTCTACGAATTTATTATCGTATCGTAGAGCAACAATCTTTCCCGTACATGCATCAAATTCATACTCGGCATTTCGGTCCTCTGAAACCGGTCGATAATGATACTTAAATTTATCATCAGTAATTGGAATGGATTTTTCTTGAAGTTCGGAAATAGCGTGAACATCTAAATTGACGTTATCAATTTTACTAGATCCTTTGCCTTGTGATAATATATAAGAAGCTTGTTTGGCTTCTTCGTACCCAACCATATCGATTTCAAGATTCTTTTCCTCAGCCATAAGCTTCGTTAAATCGATTGGGAACCCATACGTGTCGTACAAACGCCAAGCAACATCTCCTGGAATTAATTTTACATCACCCAATTTGGCGATTGTCCGATTTAATAGGTTACGGCCTCTTATTAATGTTTTTAAGAATTGTTGTTCCTCTTCATTGATGGTATCGATCACCTGTTGGGGATCTTTCTTTACTTCGGGGAAAGTTTCACCTAACGAATCGACAACAGTATTTATCAAAGTTGCGAAGAAGCCTGGTTTAGCATTAAGCTTCTCGGTAGCATAGCGGACTGCGCGTCTCAAAATTCTTCGAAGCACATAGCCACGTCCTGTATTATCTGGATATCCTCCATCAGATAGAGCGATTGTTAAAGTGCGAGCGTGATCAGCGAGTACACGGTATGCCATATCAATACCATCGGTATCTTCAGCACCAACTCTGCCTTGATATGGTGGAGCTCCAGTTCCTTTTTGAATTGCGTCGAAAATCGGAACAAACAAGTCCGTATCGTAATTTGAACGTTTATCTTGGATGACAGATACCAATCTCTCGAATCCCATACCACAATCAATATGTTTTTTAGGCAAAAGCCGAAGACTGCTATCTGGTTCACGGTTGAATTGAATAAACACAAGATTCCAGATCTCGAGCACATCAGGATCATCTTGATTTACTAATTCTGGAACACTACGTCCTCCGCCGATACGATCAAAATGTAATTCGGAGCAAGGTCCACATGGTCCCGTTTCTCCCATTTCCCAGAAATTATCCTTCATGCTTCCGGGTAAAATGTGTTCAGGTTTAACACCGAGTTCCAACCAAATTTGTTGACATTCTAAATCAGGCTCTAGGCCAGAAGCAGCATCACCTCCGAAGTATGTTACATACAAACGCTCTGTTGGTAATTTTAAGCGATCGGTGAGTAATTCCCAGGCCCAAGTACAAATTTCCCGTTTAAAGTAGTCACCAAATGACCAATTGCCCAACATTTCAAAAAATGTATGATGGTAAACGTCTTTACCCACATCATCCAGATCATTATGTTTACCGCCAGCACGAATACATTTTTGGGTATTTGCGGTCCTAATCCATTTGGACATATCGCTGTTGGGGTCAGCAGTTCCTAGGAAAATCGGTTTGAACTGATTCATGCCAGCGTTGGCAAACAGCAACGTTGGATCATCATGAGGGATTGTGGACGAAGAATGAACATACAGATGTTCCTTTTCTTTGAAGAAATCCAAGAAGGCATTACGAATTTGCTTTGCAGTCAATGACGTATCCATGATTTAAATTTGTTGAACGTGGCTGAAAATATATTAAACAATGTGGGTGATTAATTGGGATTCAAGACATACGCGACAATATCTAAGTACATAATCAACGTACTTTCACTTCCACACAAATCAATTGAAAATGGATTAAAATTTCTAACCAATAAAAAAATAATCATGTACACGTTGCACAATAGCATTAAACAGAACATAATTTGTATTCGATTATTTTTATTTAAATATTTATCTTATACCTTTGTGGATATGCAATATTATGTTAAAATTGTGTAATTCTTTTTTTTTCTTTTTGTATCACTAATTCACTAATCACAAACACGTTTTTATTACATCTGCAATGACACACGACTGGAGAGCGAATGAATTTCTGTGAATAAATTTCGCAATTATTTTATAAATGTCGACAAACTGACATAACACACTTTTTTGCCAACTGTACAATTAAATATTTTAATAATGTTGAATTAAAATTTTGTAATATTATCTCATTATCAATTAAATAATGTTTCAAATGATTATATCTAATGAAATTTACGGTAATTAAAATATAATAAATATTTTATTAACAAATTATAAATTTAGGCATTAATCTCCACAAATTGTTACCATTTTACTAGTATGCTCCGTGTATTAAGTCCAGTTTTACAAAGCAAATCAAAACAATATTATTAATTGAATTTCACGAATATATAAAAATAGTTTACAAATCGTTTTGCTTTTATTCTTATAGCCTTGGTATATGTAATACGTATTTATCACGTTTTAATCAAATCAATTAGTAAATCGATAAATAAAATCAATTTGTTTATGGTTAGTGTGTAAAATTGGCTTTTTCCACGCATCAGCCATGTTTTATAAAAAAAAAAACGAATCTGTCAACTACGAAACAAAAACTTGTCTTCTACTATTGCGACGAGCTATATAGAAAAAATCTCCAAAAGTATTAATCATTTTAAGCATTATAATTGTATATTTAATTAATAGACGAATTGCTAAATCATAATGAGACTAAAACTAATCGATTCCGTCGTGCGAAGTTTTAAGGTTGCTAAAGTATTTCGAGAAAATTCTGATCAAATAAGCGCCATTGATTTTTCACCAAATGGAGAGCAACTCATTACCTGTAGCGAGGATGATCAAATTGTTATATACGATTGTGAAAAAGCTACACAAATGCGTGTGGTTAATTCCAAGAAATATGGTGTCGATTTAATACATTTTACACACGGCAGTAATACGGCCATACACAGTTCAACTAAAGTGGATGATACGATCAGATATTTAAGCTTACACGATAATAAATATTTAAGGTATTTCCCAGGGCACACCAAAAAAGTTATATCGTTATGTATATCACCGATAGAGGATACATTCTTGTCGGGATCTCTGGATAAAACATTAAGATTATGGGATTTGAGATCACCCAATTGTCAAGGGCTCATGCACTTATCGGGACGACCAATCGCTGCATACGATCCAGAAGGTCTTGTGTTTGCCGCTGGAGTAAACTCCGAAAGTATTAAACTATATGATTTACGATCATTTGATAAAGGACCTTTCGTAACATTCAAATTAAATCAAGAGAAGGAATGTGATTGGACTGGCTTAAAGTTCTCTCGGGACGGCAAAACCATTTTGATAAGTACAAACGGATCTATCATTCGACTAGTCGATGCTTTTCATGGCACTCCATTACAAACGTTTACAGGTAAATAAAGAATTTTTTTTGGTCAATTAGGATGATAATCGGTTAACACATTTTTATGATTTCAGGACATCTAAATAACAAAGGCATCCCATTGGAAGCATCATTCAGCCCCGATTCTCAATTTATTTTCTCCGGTAGCACCGATGGTAATGTACATGTTTGGAATGCTGATAGTGGGTACAAAGTATGCGTTTTAAACGGAAATCATCCAGGTCCCGTGCAATGTGTTCAATTTAGTCCGAAATTTATGCTGCTCGCATCAGCTTGTGCAAATATGGCATTCTGGCTACCAACAGTCGGTGAACCACAATAATTTAGTTTTAGATTGAATTTTACTGTTATTCCCGCCAAAATAATTGTGAAACCCAATATTCTGTAAATTAAGTATTTTTCTATAAGTTATCGGGTATTGTTGACCCAGCTTTAATTTCTGTCCGAGTGGGTACTCCTTTTAGAAAATTCTCGTGATGTTTTTTTCTAATTTGTAGTGTCTTACATGTATAAATAGAGAAAAACCTTTTGAATTTTAAATGGAATAAATGGATTAACGATTTCAAAGTTTCATAAAATTTGTGTTTTCTTTTTCTAGAGCCTGTCTGAAAACTGATTAAAACATATCAAATTCTCAATCGTAGATTTTTATTAATAACTTAAAATCGTAAAAAACTAATAATAACAATAATAAAAGTACAAGAATACTAAAACACTAGAGGGCTCATGACCAATAAACGTTTACTACGGCACTTAAAGCACGTTTGATTTGATAGATAGTTGTTACACAGTAAGAGGAATGTCCAAATTAGATACATTTGAGCTTAAATGCAAAAAATTCTTTAAATCTCTTCAGAATTAAGAACCTTTTCCTTCTCATATATTTGAGTATTCGCTGAGGTCGACGGCTTGGCGACTATTGCAATGTGATACAATTCTTTCTCCTCGTCTGATATTTCGCACGGAGCCTTTGATAACGGATCTTTACCATCCAGCGATTTTGGGAACGCTATAACATCACGAATCGATGACGTTTCACAAATAATCGACATTAACCGATCGATACCTAGAGCAATTCCACCATGCGGTGGACACCCAGACCCCAGTGCCTCAATCATATGACGTAAATGTTTGTACTCAATTTTAAGCACATCATTTAACACTGACTTTTGCATCACAGGGTCATGGATACGGATTGATCCACCGCCAACCTCCTGCCCATTCAATACCAGATCATAAGCTTGCGATCGAATTTCCTCTAAATCTCGATTTTCTTTTAACATCTCCATATCATCTGGATGGGGTGCTGTAAATGGATGATGAACACTTTCTAATTGGCCGGTCTCATCATTTTTAATAAACATTGGAAAATCCACAACCCACAGAAATTTGTACGGAACAATATGTCGTGGGGGAATCAAATTTCGCGCCTCAAGACTTTCAATCATGGCCAAACGAACTTTTCCCATAATCGTCTGTGCGTCGTACTTCTTGCCAAATGAAATAAGCAGTAAGTCATGAGGTTGCAAAGATACCGCTTCTCCAATTGCTTTTGCCACGCCTGCTAATTTCTCCCCAAGCCCATTTGTGTACCATTCATCTAGTCCTCGATTCACTCGGCTTGCATAAAATACTGCCCTACTGTTTTCTTGGGCTAACTTATTCAGCGATTCCTTAAGCTGGCGAGGGAGTGCCCCATTAGGATTTTTTATTCGAATGGCATATGCCGCAAAGTCGTTATATTTTTTGTGAATTTCGGTTTCATCGTCAAATGCTTTTGTGATATTCTGAAGCATTAAACCAAATCTAGTATCTGGCTTATCAATGCCGTAATTTTCCATTGCCTCTTCATATGTAATTCTTGGAAATGAGGAAGTTAGCCCGGATAAATTAGGAAGTGAGTGTAAAACTAGATCCTCGATTAATTTCATAACATGCTCCCGATTAGTAAATGACAATTCAATATCTAGCTGAGTAAATTCTGGTTGTCGATCAGGCCGAGTCGCTTCATCTCGATAGCAGCGCGCGATTTGAAAATATCGATCTATAGCTCCAACCATTAACATTTGTTTAAATTGCTGCGGACTTTGTACCAATGAATAAAAGCAGCCGGGTTTACGTGTAGGGACTACAAACTCTTGAGCTCCGCCCGGAGTTCGGCGAAATAATGTTGGAGTCTCAACCTCGACAAACCCAGCATGATTGATCAGGTACTCACGCATTTTCATTAAAATCTGTGATCTTGTTCGCAAATTAAACTGCATATTTGGGAAACGTAAATCTAAGTAACGGTATTCCAGCCTCAATGATTCTTTGGCACGATTAAATTCTCGTAATTCGACGGGTAAATTTTTCTTAGAAGGATTTACTATCACTACACTTTTCGCGACCACTTCAATTCCACCAGTGGATAAATTTTCATTTCGCATACCGGGCGGCCGAGCCATTACGATGCCTTTACACTTGAGAATCGATTCGTATGGAGCATTTTCAATTTCAGATGAATTTTCAAGATCATCCGGAATTATAATTTGTGTACTTCCGTATCCGTCTCGTAATGTTAAGAATTTCCGCATTCTTTGGTACTCTAGCCAACCGTAAAGATCCACATCTTCTCCAATATTGGATTCGGTCAGTTCACCACAATTGTGAGTTCTTTCTGTATATTTACTAATGTGTGGTGACATATTAGCAGACGGACGATCATTTGAATCTCCTTCGTCACTTCCTCCTGTGCCGGGTGGTAAAGGTTCATTATTTTCGGTACTTCCACGCTCAACGCTAGCGTTACTTTTTAATTTTAATATGGGCCCGTCATATAGATCATTAGGATTTACTACATTAAAACTCTCGATAAATACTTCGATTTCACCCGTTTCGGATTTGGAAAACGTATTAACCCACGGCCGAGCCATTACACGTCCCGTTACAACCACAACATCTTCATAGGTAGCCGAAAGTATTCGATACGCTAGTTCAGCATCTGTTTTATCATTCACAATTTGTGTATGTCCATACCCATCCTGAATTTCCATGAATTTACCTCGCTTTTTGGGGTCAAGCCAACCGACCATTGTCACCAATCGACCAACATCTTCCACTCGAAGTTCACCACATGTAATCTCACGATTTTCAAAGTATTTTAAAATATTTTCCGAATTCGCTCGCTTGTATTCACGCGAAGTGACTCCTCGATGTATTTCTTTTGGGTCCTTGGTTTGTATGGCGTTGTATGGTCTCTTTTTGCCACGATCGTGAAATTGTTTGTCTGGTGTTCGCACCATATTTATAGCCTCGACATGAACCTCAATGCTACCCGTAGATAATGAAGAATTTCGTGAGGCTGGCGGTCTTCTTTGCACGTAGCCGAGCACAGAAATCATTGAGTCAATCGGCATGTTCGCAAAACGTTTGCCTATGTTTGGATCCTAAAATAGGTCGGATTAACAAATTTTACCGGAATAAAAGCAAATTTTAATTACATTATCGGGTGCAACGAGTTGTGTAATACCGTAGGGATCTTTTAATTCGATAAATCGTCCCATTCGTTGTTTTGCCACCCGGCCATACAGTTCAACTAATGAACCGTGGTGTCGTTCTCGTAACTCGCCACAATTAACAACAACTGGTGGGGGTGGAGGTGGTGGCATTGCAATATTCATTAATTGCACAGGTTGTGTAAAGTCCGGGTGCCGAAATCGGTTAATTCCGGATCCTCCTATAGCAAAATTAGAGTAATGTATTGTATTGTAAGCCGGCAACATTTATTTTATCTTTACTTACTTGTAACTTTATTTATTGTAACTCCACTGCCACCCGATACATGATTCGACATGGTATTCTCGAATAACTAAAATACAAAAACGAAAAATTAACTCAAACAAACCGCGTACCCCGCTTTCGAATGAAAATAACCCCCAATCTCGATGTGTTTTCTGAAGCCACATGCGATATTAAACATATTTTTTGCAAATTAACTTTTATTGCAGCTCGATTTAAATTTATTATACATTTATACATTTTCTTTGTTTATTGAAGAAGTGTTCGAATTTAATAAAATAAACTCGTGAAAGATTTTATTTTAAACACAAAAATATTTATACAAAAAAAACTGAAGATAAGCATATGTTGTTTAGATAATAAATTTTCTAATGACGCCCGCGTGAAGGTTTTAATATCATGTGCAATTTAATTAAATATATTAAAAAAGAATTTATTTTTAATTGTGTTGTGTATTTTGAAATTTACTAACCTCAATGTTTTTGTTCTGCGGATTTTTGACATATAATATCGATAATGCAGATTAGTAGGCGCGTTCAAGGCGTGTGTTTGTAAATTTATAAGGGGAGCTAATTTGTTTTTTTGAAAAACAAAGGAAAAGGATTTGAACTATATTAATGGTCCGTTATGGTTATTTTTAATTTTTATTAATTAAATATTCTGTAAATTTTAAAACAAATTAAAATATGTAGCCGTTCAAAACCAACACAAATGTCTTATACAAGCCATATTATTGCCATACAAACACAAAATAAAACCTACTATTTCTGTAAGTATTAGCGTCATAATACAGTATAATCTTTACATACTTTGATTTTAAATTGTAGTTTGTATCAAAAACAGTATAAAATATCACTAACACTGACAGAAAATAGTAGGTTTTGGATTTAATAATATGCGTGCGTCACGGAAATAATATGGCTTGTATAAGACATTTGTGTTGGTTTTGAGCCGTTACATTGCACTAAAATATTTTCTTGAAATGTGTGTGTTATCACCGCTCTCCATATTGGAGTTTTGTATTGAAAAATACAGTCAACTCAAAATAAAATTCAGAGTACTAGACAGACGAGTAGACAAAAGACGATTTGTAGTATTCTTGTGTCCCCCGTCAAGTCAACATAACATATGAGTTCTGTCGTGTCATTTATATGCAAGTTTGTGGTGTATTTTTCAAATCAATTTAAAAAATAAAACTTGCATTGTGTTTTTTGTGTGTTTGGTCATTAAATTGAATTAATAAATTGTTTATTTAATTTTTATTACGTCTAAACAAAGAAATACTATAATATTAATAATAAAAAAAAAATACATTTTATTTATAAAATGAATTTATTTAAAAATCAATAATTTTTTTTTGTGTATAAAGTAAAGAGAGCGATCAAAAATTCAATACAAAAAAATAAGGTTAGTTTTCTCTGTTTATAATGTTTAATCTTTAATGTAGACTGAATTTTATTAATAAAATGAAAATTATTAAAACGTAAATTCAAGTTCAAGTGTATTTTATTTAATTTAGTTCAATTGAAATTTATTAAAATTTTCATTTGTATAGAACCAAACAATTTATCATATTGTTTTTTTATTTACATTTTACATACTACTTTTCTTATATGAATTGAGAGTGAGCGTGACCTTTGAATGTGTTTTGTTTTCTTAGTTGTTTTTGTTTATGTCGTATCTCGATCTCGAATTCTCGAGTGATGGAATGAAGATGTGATGCATGGAAAATATAAAAAAAAAAATATCATCATGATTATGAATTATGACCGGGTTCCCTAACACGTTCCCTGCCGTTTCACCACCGGCAGGCATACCATAATAAACAATACGAGCGGCCAGTGGCCACCGGTGTACCTCGCAGAAAATTACGGTCACCGGTCAGTGGTACACTGACCGTTAGTATTATTATAAAGCGTGGCATACCAACTACCAAATAAACAATATTAAGCGTAGTATACCGGTAAGCACAGGCCGCTTGTTGTAATAGTGTGGTATACCGGTGGTGTACTGGCAACTGGGAGTGCTTCTTTTCATCGTGGCATACCGGTGATACACCGGCAGGGAACCTGTTAATATTTATTAAATTTATAAACAGCAATTGGTATCAATAAAACAATTTATTCTGGTTACAGTTTATTAATAAATAAATATGTAATAAATGTTATGTATTACATTTCTAATTATTGTATGCCGGCTACTTATCTTTTGTTAACTTTTGAGTGCGAAACACAACTTTGTTGCAAACAATTTTTAGATTTTTACTCACTGTTCAATGAACAGAATATGATAAATCCAAGTTCAATTTTTTATTTCTCGCACTAAAACGATTACAGCTAAATGCTAAAAGTGCTTTTCATACATACGTTATTTCTAACTTTTAGGCCCGTATTTTTAAACGAGGATAGAGATAAATTGGCGAATTTATCCCCTCTTTCGTATTTTTAAACGATGATAAATCGATTGAATCAAACGTGGATTAAAATTGTATCCACAGATTTATACCTCGATATCGATGGCTAAAACAGTGGAGAGAGTTTTTTTGTTAAATTCGGAAATATAAAACGTCATTTCCGATCTGTCGAATTACATATCGTCGGTTTGCGAGAATAGTGATACATCTCAAAATATCATATTTTTGAGGAAATTGATTTGAATTTTTTTTTTGGTATAAAATAGTTGAATTCATCAAATTCAACGTCACATCTATTGAAAACTATGTGTAGTTTAGAAGTGACACTATACCAGATAAAAGATTGGTACATTTAAAGGATTTTTTTCCTATTATCTCAAAATTGGCCATTTTTAAGATATGTCACTATTGTCGCAAACCGACGATATTATACAACATAAAATATACATAATGGACGTGTTCAGTCGGGCAAAAGTGATAAAAAATATCATGATATTATTTATTACCCTAACTTCACTCCGTTGTATTTTATGTCATGCCCGACTGAACAACCAAAATGATAAAAAAATGATAAATTGGTTTTAAATGTCAAACACAATTTTTCACGATTTTTCAAAAAGTGAAATTAGGTTCTAGCTTAGTTTATTACAGTTCTGGGTATAAAGGGGGTTAGTTTCAAATCAGTCCTGTTTGATTCGAGTGAGTGTGAATTGGGAGACGAAGTGATTTTAAAGCTGTGCAACGAAAATCACAAGAAAATTTAAAATTTTGATTGTGACTTCGAAAAGTACACTGATGAACAATTTCGGCGATATTTTGGATATTCAAGAAGAACACTTCAAATAGTTATTGGTTTTCATTACAGACACATTGCAATGACACGAACAAAGTGTTTGAGGAATAATAAAACTAAATTTGTATTTTAATTTAATAATAACTCAATACAACTATAAAAAAAAAATTATAAACATTGTTTTTTTTATTTAAATTAGAAACAAACTCCGTTATTGCATTTGCAACATTATTAATTGCCGCACCAATCCCCATCAAACATCTGAGATACTTTTTCACAGATATACATAATTTTATCACATCACAACCGAAATCTTTTGGTTTGAAATATGTATTTATTATGACAGCTAAAACCAAAAAAAATCTTGGTTTTTTTTGTGATAAATGAGTGCGTTTCATGGCAAACGTGATAAAATATATCATGATAATTTTGATCACTTTTGCCCGACTGAACACTAGGAATGAATTGCAAATTTAAATTATTTAAATTAATTTTTGAAAATAATCGACCGATCCGGGGTTCGTTGTTTAATCAACACCATCCAAGAAGATTTGGGACCTTGGAACGCACATGTTTCATGTTTCCCATTTTATTTATTTCTTATGCTCTTAACGTGTTTCCCATTTTATTTATTTCTTATGCTCAGGAACGCCACAATTCAGTGCGAGTTCGCGACAATATCCTGCTGAAAATTTTTCAGCAGGCAACCAATCAATGTAGTCTATTTCGTAAACAAATTTCCCCTTCCGAATAAAATATTTTTAAATCGCATGCAATCCTGCTGAAAATTTTTCCGCAGAATATTGTCGCGAACTCGGACTAACGATATTGACTAAAGACTATGCAGACACAAAGATTTTCATTTATCCCGATTGTCAAAAATCGCGTTATGAAAACGACATAATACGGTTTTTGTAAAAATCGTGTAATGACGGACATGCAAATGTCCCGATTATTCGGTTTAAATCTCTCTACGGTGTAATACCATATATTATAGAGTATATATATACGCCATTACGTAGACTAAACGATTTTTTTTCCTCCCGTATTTTTTTGGCATAATGAAGTTAGCAACACAACGTTTTTTTCAATTAAGTATTTTTAACAGTGCAATAATTCTGAGTTTTAAAATGTTATAGATCGATAATTTGACAGCCAAAATATGTCATATTTTTTTGAGTGTTAAGGAAAACAAACAGCAGTTTATATGAAGCTAACTTAAAACGATTGAAAATAACTTAATTTTAATAAAAATAACCATAGAAAAAACTCAAACGGCACAAGATTAAACCTAAAGAATACGAATTTGCCTTCTTTTTATGTTTTAATTTTTCACATGCTTTTCACAAAAAAATTTACTTGTTTAGCTTAAAATGACATAAAATGAATACATTTTAATTAAATTTTTATTAAAAAATATTTAATATATGTCTGAAATTATAGAAATAAAATTGCATCTGTGCCACTTCATACAAAAAGATATGAACAATATTTTGACGTTTATTTGTTTTCCTTAACACAAAAAATCACAATGAAGTTGTCTAGCATTCAATCTATTGACGATTGCAACGGTGTCCCCAGCGGGCAATAGTGAAGTATGTGATAGGCTGTAACAAAAATTTGCTATATGAAGTTATATGGAAATATTGTCTATTTAAATTACATTTTTATTTATGAAAATTGTAATGATTTGAAAATTAAATTAATCCCATATGAAGTTTAAATTGTGATTTTAGTATATCTGATTCATTTGGGACATTTTATTCATTTTAAATATTAGAAAATTGTACTTAAAAATTGCAGAAATTTAATGTTAAACTCACTATAAATATATATTTCGGCCACTAAACAGTTTTGGATGTTTATTAGACCACAGTTGCTACGCTTTAACTTATTAACATAATCTAAAATTTAATATTTTTAAAACATTTATAGTGAAAATAATATCTCAGCGAAATTCTGACAGCTCTCGCGCATCAAAACAAATGGCGTAAATACAGCGATGTATTTAGGCTAATTTGTTTACATTTTGAGGTTAGAATTTGTCTATTTTGAATTATGTTTTTCCTCAAATTAATTCATAATAATTAATGTAATTTTAATTTAGATAACACACTAGCACTAGAACTTTTGATAAACATTTAAGATAATTTTAATGTCATTAGCTTGCCTCGAACAAATTGAAATTTAAAATCGAGTTTTTTTGTTGTTTTGCTTTAACACGAAAATGACATTTCTTTTTAAATATGCCTAGTTCGTACCTTGAATGGGTATAACGTTACATATCCAGTGGTGTTGTTAATATTTTTTATATTTTTTTAATTTCGCATGTTATTTTAGAATTTACCTATAAAATAATGAGAATTTTAAATATTTTCCAATATAAATTACATTATTTAATGGAATCAAATTTCACATATCTTTATTTATAATTTTTTTTGTTTTTAAAACTATTACTCAGCCGACCCTTCTTTGAATTTTTAATTTATTTTAACTACTTCACTGTTGGCTGCGCACAACGATGTAAAAATGAGTTTCGCTGAGATATTATTTTCACTATATGTTTTTGGTAACACTAGTTTATTTTGAAATTTCTGCAATTTTTAAGTACAAGTTCCTCATATTTAAAATGATAAGAATGTCACAAATAAATCAGATATACAAAAATCACACTTTAAACTACATATGGCATTAATTCAATTTTCCAATCATTACAATTTTCATAAATAAAAATGTAATTTAAATAGACAATATTTCCATATAACTTCATATAGCAAATTTTTGTTACAGCCTATCACATATTTTACTTTTGTCCGCTTAGGCGCTTTTTAAAATTTTGCATTCGTCAATTGTATTGCGATATATTTCACGTAATTTAAATTAAGCTAACGTATGTAGTTAATTTATTTTGTTTTATTTTATTTGAAGTATTTTATGCTTTTCAAATATAAAACTTTGTATTTCGCGAGATAAACCACGAATATTGGGCAATTAAACGCTTTAGCTGATAAACGGAAAATATATTCGGTTCTTATCGACACTCAAATTAACCAATTTGTGCTAAAGATTGGCGTCATTATGCAATTTATCGAATATCACACTGGAGGTTAAAATCAATTAACGGCATCGATATTATCGTGAAGATTCAAACTGCGGAAGAAATTTACAGTGGACTTTCAGAGATACAGCTGTGAACAAATGAACGTGATAAGGCTAAAGGCTACCAACCAAGTAGCCGTCATTTTTCCTAGTCCCTAGATAGTTCATTTCTCCGTTATAAAAGCTCACTATGTGCCCGGCCCCAAAACAAAATGATCGAAAAGTATTGTATTCAACAAACTATTAAAAAATTGTAATAAAATATCGTCCAGCAAAAATTATTGCTGCGACGTGATTGTTTTATTTAATTCAATTGACGATTGGAGCATCACGGATTCCACCTAGTGGAAAATTTTTAAACTGAAGTACCTGATAATTTGACGTTCGAAATTATTGTAAACAATTCCAATTTTGAACTGTAAACACAATTTTTAGTTACCGGATTGCTAATAATTGTAAATTATTCCAAGTTCGGACTATAAAAACAATTTTTAATTACCGCATTGCTAAATTTTCTTTCGTCGCATTTGTGACAAATGTCATGTTATCAGGTGCGTCATTTTAACTATTGTCCTCGAGAGGCGCTTTCTCTACTTTTACAATCGTCAATAGGTGTGGTAACTGGTAACACTGCCTGTGTTTCTTATCAAAAATACACTTCCTCGTTTCATCATACTCCTCGTCAACTTCTTTGTTCTAATCAACCTAAAAGTATCAAGAAATTAAAATATTTATAAAAATAAATTCATTAATAAAACTTTTTACTTGTATTTTGCTTAAATCAAGCTATCTAGCGCTGAATCATTTTGTGTTCGACAAAATCCCTCCATTAATTGAGCCTCGTATACAGCGCGAGGTCTTAAATTTCCCATTTGGTAGCATTCTTTCTACACTACAAGTTGTGTTGATGGCTAAAAATTAAAAAATAAAATTATGGATTGCTATTGGCGACTCCCATCAACTGTAGTCGGCGTTGGTTTCTATGTAAGCAAAGGGGACGAGTATTGTCAAATTCAACTATTTGACAGTTCTGATCCCCCTTGCTGTATGGTTAAATTTTGTTCATATTGTTTTCACCAGATGTCAGCTACTTTGTTGAAAGTCGCGAATATTATAATACAACAAAGCTTATGAAATAATAATTAAAAAGAAAATATATACCTCATTCTCCAATGACAACTGGGACATTTGTTGTTGAGATAAAATGTCAAAAAATTATATAGTACACTGTCATGTTTTGAAACCATTATAAGCCTCCCGTATTTTCAAATGAAGGTCAAAAAAATTAGTCTAAATTTTTCTATAGTAAAACTAGGTTATGGCGTATATATATACTCTATAATATATGGTAATACCGTAGACAGACACAAAGTTATTCGCGATTTTTATTTATTCCGATTGTCAAAAATCGCGTTAAGGAAACATAATTCGATTTTTGTGAAAATCGATACAAAATAATCCGGTTTAGGTGAAAATCGTGTAATGACAGACGACTGTCATTACATAATTTTCACTAAAAACTGGATTATTTCGTTTTCACAACTCGATTTTTGACAATCGGGATAAATGAAAATCGCGATTAACTTTGTGTCTGTCTCCCGTATAAGGCTCGACTTTTTAAACAAGGCTAAATCGACAGATTAATCCACAGTTTTCGAAAATCCACTGATTTAGCCGAGGTTACTTTTGGTAATTTTAAACGTGGATAGATCCGTGGATTTTTTGTGTCGTAATTTTAAACGAAGTTAAAACCGGCGATTTTCGAATTAATAACTGCTTGCTGGGATATTTTGTCAATTTTTTTTTGTTTGTTTTTCTCCCAATATTTTTTTGTTTTATACCGTTGAGAGACAAAAACATTACCGTTCAGCAAAATAAGATCATTCTTTCTGCCTTAAGTTTTATGTCTTTTTTTGTATTTCATATTAATCGAATTTCAAACTCTAGATTACGATAATCATGTTATGAAACGCGGTAATCCTAAAAGGACTAAAATCGTGTTGTAACAGACTGAGCAAAATAACTCCATAATCACGAATTCATGAGTAGCTAGTAAATTACACGAAAGAATTGAATGTGAAGGAAAAAATGATAGATTTTTGTGTTTTTATTTTTGAGTTGACTAATTGAAAGTCTAAAGTGTTATGGCCGAACTTAAAAAACGTTCTATGGATACAACTCATTCTCAGTGTGTGAAGTGTTTTAAATTAAAATTTAAATAATTAAATATGGAAAAATGTAATCCACCGGGATTCATTTATCAGGCAATATCTTTCTTGAATATCTTAAATTTGTAGTGAGAGAAGTCAAATTTTTTGATTTCTCAAATAATGCATGATTTTAGTTTGGTGTGTGAATATTGTAGTTTGGTTGTGATTTTAATATATATGTATCCCGCTAAACAAAGCGATACGTTTACGATACAAAAATGATGTTTGATGTTCATATAAAATATCGTTTACGAATCGGTTTTACGATTCGAAATCGATACGTTTACGAATCCAACGTTCCATGATAATTAGAATTTTTTACAAATCGGAATATATCGATTTTTGCGTTTCGTTTGCTATGCTTATTTTTCATATAGCAACCATTACACGGTCAATAATAATGTCATTACTTTCTGATAATGACATTAATATTGATCGCGTAACTTGAAGTAATGACGAATGATGGTCGGTAATGATGAAAATCCGGATTTTTTGATTTTGAGACATCATTATTGATGTGTGGTGGGGATACTGTCATTATTAATGATAGTGTAGGGTTCGCGTCATTACTGCGTGTCATTACTATTGAATATTACATAAATTTGAGGTTATCTACGTAATTATATTTTTTTTAATAAATATATAAAAAAAGTAATAATTATTAAATTGTAAATAAATAGTAAAAATTCATGAACTATGGATAATATGTTTTATGTATTAGAGGATACAGATATAATACACGCTTTATCTTTAGGATCCATGTAAAATTTAAGAAAAAACTGCTTCTACTAGCAGTAATGAAAGCTTAGTAATGATGGAATTAATGTCATTAATAATGATTGTGTAAGGTTAAAAAATATTGAAGTAGTATTGATGCAGGTATTGACATTACTGGTAATGACATTAATATTGATCGTGTAATGGTTGCTTATCGGAAACAGATCTAATTCTGCGATAAATTTACAAATCGTATTTTTCGAGTTGATTGCGATGATAATTAGCAAAAATTAAAACCGTGTTTTATATTTTTTATAATATTATTTAAAGTAGGTGAATATGATATAATTTGCATGTTTATTTTTTTATGTTTACATCACTTTTATTGACACCGATGTATGTAGTAAAAATTGGTCACACATCCTAAAATATATACAATACATGTATCAAATTAGTAAACTTAAATGGTTTAATAAAACAAAGTGTACTTACTCTGCGAAACTCACAACACAAAATATTTTTTAATAACTTTAATTTTCTTTTCACACAAATATTTCCATCCGCTTTTAAGCTGAATTCACCAGATTTGTCCATTGAGCTCGTCAAGAAAATGACAACTTGACGGAGTTAAAAACCGAGTTAAAAATATGTTATCTCGCTGGACACAAAATTTTAGGCATACCAACATTGTATTTTCTTTTGCCATTCTTATTTTAGGTATTGCTAATTCTGAAATTTCTAAAAAAAAAGCGAGATAACATATTTTTAACTCGGTTTTTAACTCCGTCAAGTTGTCATTTTCTTGACGAGCTCAATGGACAAATCTGGTGAATTCAGCTATTTTAGAACTTGAAATGGCAAATGTAGTTGAATTGTGACGTACGCCCTTTGTGTATTATAGTATCGTTTACGTATCTATAACGTATCGTTTCTTACGATTCGCATTTTTTGTTTAGCGGGATGTATCATAGAGCTAAAAGCTATAGAGGAGAAATAAACAAACGTCAAGTGTAAGAAGTTCGGTGCGAGGGAGAGAGACAATAAAATAGTTTGGTGCCGTATTTTGATTTTTGTTCAGTGCATTGAAATGGAGTGTGTTGCTTAGAATAAAACAATTAAAGTTTGGAAACGCTTTTGTTTTGGTTGCAAAGACACGGATGCTTATTATTTGGTTCAATATTTGGTAAAATTGATTTTGTTATTAAGGATAACTTTTCTAAGGACGCGTCGTTGGTTTGCACTTTTAGTGCGGATCTGGTAAAAATAGCAACAAAAGTGCTGTGTAATTTTTCCGTTTTGTTTGGAATGGTTTCAACCAAGCTTTGTTGGTGTAGACTTTTTTGGATATTTTTGGAGATTTTTTGATGTTTTGATTAACTTTTGACGGATTATTGTTCTCCGTTTTATTTCTGAACAGAATTTGCATTTGTTTTGTACAAGTTGCTGTTTTGATTGCCAAAGCGAAACGATCTATATATTTTTTTTTTGGTTTTTTCAGTTATTAACAAGTTGAGTTCAACTCGTTTTGGTTTTTTCTTTTGCTTTTTGCTTTTATATTTTCTCCTTTACGAATACATATTTATATTTATAAAATCTCTCCAGTTGAACGGAACATTGAAAAATAGACCGGATATGTATTTATCTGGTGATTTCTTTTCTGAATAAAATTTTGCTGAATAAAATGGACGGTTTGTTTTTGGAGGTGGTGTGGGTCCATAACTTGATGAAACTAGGAAATGAAGGAATTGAGAATTGAGAATCAATAAATGAGATATATGGGACTTTGAATTTTCTTGTTATTGCATAAATTAAAATAAGTTGTTTGCCGGTATATCTCTATTGATATCATTATCAAAGATTTTTCTTTTTTGGATGGTCGACTTGCACCACTTTTCGAAGTGAACTTATATAGAGATAGGTTGCATGTTGTTTGAATGTTATTGTATTTTTTTCAAAAGTAATAACAGATAAACTTAATGATAAATAAACCCTAGATAGACTGAATAAATGATAAGGATAACTATAAATGACTCTACTGTAAACTCTTACTTAACTGACTTAAACAACCATTAGGTCATCAATATGTCTTAACGGACAAATACACCCACCGCGAGAATTAGTGATGGTGGGAGATAGGGACACATCTTTATATACAGCAAGAGAAGAGAAGACCCCTGGATATTAAATATTGTAGTACACATATTGATGAATCCTATAGCAACACCTATACCTATTCACTACTAACATATACTAACAATTAACAAAATCCAAATCTATGTATAGTGTGAGAATGGTTTTATTTAACAATTTTTTTATTTTAATAAATTAACTATGTAGTTAGAAAATAACTTTGCTACGATTACTGCCCTAGTGCCCTGGTTATATCTGTGACTAACATCCCAAATCCTTGCAAACCTTTTGTGTTGAGGATGCAGGCAGGGTCTGGGCCCGCATAATTCTGGAATATGGTGCTCCCAAGTATCTTTTCTTGATAATGGGTTAGGCATACTCCAGGAATGTGCTATACATACCTAGGATCACCATTACGGTTGGCCTGTAGATTTATATCATATCATATCATATCATTTAACGAAAAATATACCGTGTTTCCAGGTACCGAGTTCAAATATACATACATACCATGTTTCCATGTTACAGTTAAGGGCTAACTATACTTGGAATAAGAAAAATAAGAAATTGAACGAAACAACAAATTTTTATTTCGTTTTGACATTCCAACCATTGCCAACCATAGTTTGCTTTAATTTCTAAGTTCAAACAACGGTTTTGTAGCAATTTAATTGGTGGAAAATATGCACTAGAAATGCGCGATAATTTGTGCGATTTTGTCAACAAACAGGGCAGTCTGGATTGGTTGAGATGAATTTAAAAAATGAGATTAATTAATCAAGCTACTTTTTTTTTGTTAAATGTGTATATTAAAGAAAATTTAAAGTTTAATTACGCAAATATTTGTATTTTATTTCATTTCATCACAATAATTCAATATAAGATTGTCTCAATTCATCACAGTTCATTTACTACAGTACATTATTTAAAAACAAATTAATCACATTATTAATGTACACTTAAACTATCTTATAAGTAAAAAAAAAAATTCTTGTAGTTTTGAAGGCAATATTTTCTTAGGCCTGTAGTATACGTTAACATTTGTACCATTTCTGAATCCTGTTGTTCCTCGGGCAATCCTTCCATGAGATCACAGATTGTTTCCAAAAAAAATTCATTTATTTTACAACGAGTGGTTGGCTCCCCAGATCGGTTACTTGTGATTTTCTCAGTTGCCTTCTGAACCGCTTCACCAAAACCTCATCAAATTTGTCTATTTTTTTAGTTGAATCCTCTGCTGCGACGATGTGTTTCGGTTTCGCAAGAATCATTCGGTAATTCGAAAATGTTCTTTACGTATTCTGTGGAAAAAATAAAATTACAAATTATTGGAATTTTAAGCAATTGATCAAAGATATAAAGATCAACTTACTGCCTTGGCTGGATAAATTTTCTTAAAAAAACATGCTGTTAAATTTGGGATTTTCCCAAATAGAATTCCAACGCCTACTGACTGGCGGCTAAAAAATTTCGTATGTAGTTTTATATGGTAAAACATGTGTTTGAATGTTTCATTAAATTATTAATTTCGACTAAATTAATTTTAAAATTTGATATTTATTATTAATCGCAACATACTCATCTTTATTAATCATAAAAAAAAAGTACGGGGACATCCAATAATTTAGACAGGAAACTTGTATTTGTAAACATGATTTTACTTATTTTTGCATGTAAGAAAAAAAAAAGTGTAGTCAGCGCTGCCCAAGCGTGGGGACAAATGAACTAAAATCGATTTTGGGAAAATCCCTCATTACGGCCATTCTGTTCCATCCATATTTGCTTTACTCCTCGTAGGTAAAGCGTGCTTCTTTTCCTCTTTCGTAAGTTTTTCCCTGAGGTACCACCATTTTCTCTTACATACATCCACCGTAGTTCAAAAAATGAAATATAAATTATTTATAGAAAGCTACATATTATTCAAAACTTACTCGATCTACCGCTTACAACAGTCACCTCAGTTCAGCTTACGCCTTCTTCTTGTCCGCGATTATAAATGCAGCTATGTGGTCGCACACTTTTAATTATTGCATTCTGCATCTGTAAATTCATCCATTCTACAAAATAAAATGAAATTATTTAGCTTGTAAATTCTTTCTATATTTGTCTGGGAAAATAAATTATTATTTATTTTTCACTCACAGCAGAAAACAAAACAAATACGCGGCGTCAAAATTAATTTGTTGTTTGTTGTCGCTTTTTCTTAATTCAGCACGAGCATTTTTGTTTGTTTGTTTGTTTCTATCTCTGCAATCTTTTCTGGGGCTCAAGGCACTCCCAACTCTTTCGCAGTTCGCTTTTTAAGTACTACCTTACGCAGTGTCCAAATCGAGGACGAGAACACCTGCACACTGCATTGCTTCATGCCAGCCTATAGTACTGACATGAAAAGTGGCTCGGCCCATGGATTTTGTACTCTCAACAGGGGGTCATAGTTGTGTTCAGATGATAAAAAATCCCTTTTGCATCCTGCCATTATAGGGATTCGAACCCGGTACCTCCTGAACCAAACGCCGCAGCTTTAACCACTTTGCCGTTTGGTCGATATCAATTTTTGCTCGTACAAATTTTTTTAAGTGACAGCTAAAACTTAACGAAGAATTGTTAAATTTTTTATTTCAAGTATGGGCGCATTCACGCATATCCCCACTCTCGATCTCTTAAGTTTTTTAATTTTTTTGTTCCAACTATGATATATTTAGCACTTTAACCCGAATTAAGAGTTTCGTAGAGTTAATAGCATTGCGGCGCTAATCCATATCGTTTCAATGTAATTAGTGTCCATTAAACTCGCTATATTTCATTTTTCGATTATTTCTATTACATTTTTTTTACATATTCGCTCCAGAATACTCGCGACGCCATTTTGAATTGGTATAATTGTTTTTTCCCCTTTTTACAGATAGATTCTTTAACCCTACTACTTTCGTTAAATTGGATTAAGAAACTTAGCGAAAATCCTAAACTCGACATGTTTCCATAATGAGATAACCCACGTTAATCTCGGTTAACTTCATCATGGAAAGGTAGTATGTAATAGGTTTAAGTTTCGTTGAGTTGAAAACATGACGCTAAGCCGTGACATTTCCATGAACAGAGTTAGGAATTTACAGATAAAGAACAATATTTCTATAGAATAAAAAAATAAAATTGTATGTTAAACAAAAACAAAATATGTATTTATTTCGCTTTGATATGTCGACATTACGACAACGATATTATTGTGTATTTTTTTAAAATTATTTTTGGGAAATATAATTAATAATATTGGAAGAGCCATTTTTAATTTAAAAAAAATCTTTGACAGATAGAATCTAATTCAAACGAACAAGATTCGTAGAGTTTATTTGGATTTAACGAAAGACTACCCTATTATGCGTTTCCAAGCACATAAATCGAGTAGAACCTAGGTTAACTCTATCATGAAAACATGGTATGTAATTGTTTTGTTTACATTTTAAAAAATATTTTATGTATTCAAAAAAAGTATTATTATTCAGCATTAAATAAATTTCTCCGATCTCTTTGGCTTCGTTATATCGAAATTTCACTGTAAATGTTATTCAACTTTGTATATTATTTTCTGCAGCCTTCAAGGTTTCCAAACTACACTCGTACATGAATATTTGTAGTAAAACCTAAATTATCATTTTACCGCATAGCAAATATAATTGATAATGTAATTAGTTTTTTTCATTTTATTAAACTGTTTTATAAACTCATTACAAATTAACATCAGGCATACAATACCGAACATTTTTTTTGTATACCTGCTTCCAAAAAGATATTCGTTGCACAAATCGCATTTGCAATTTTGCATGATTTTTGCATGACCGAATCGCTTAGCGAACATAATTAAAACGTCTACGAAAAATGCACTAAAAAATATTTTGCGAATATTTTTTAATGTTTAATTAAAAGATCGTAACCTTAGCAAACAATCATGATGTGAGCTTACATTTAAGCTCCAGTAAATCTGATGAGTTCATTTCATTATTTTTTAATATGTATAATAAATATAATTACTTATATAAATTAATTTCACTTTTATTTGTGACCGTGCCAAATATTACAAGGTAATCAAACATATCATTTGATTTTTCTTATTCATTTAATTACAAAGAGAGAGTGAAATATTTCACAAAATGTGCTTGAGTATGTATAACAAAACTTATTTTTAGCCGTTAAATGTGAAATATCATTCTATTCAGTTCCGTAAGCAGTTGAATGGTCGAATAATCTAATTTCGTCATAATGCTCGTGAAAATCGATCTTAAGATCGTTAACTTCATAAAAGATATACATTCCATTATTATAGGTATACAACACATCAAATAAAAGCCTAAATACGTCTTATCTATATATAATTTGATGATGCAAGCATTATTATTGCCTATAATTAGAATATGTCGTATTAAAATAACTAACGCAAATTGGTTAATCGCTTATAATTGCTTTTATGAGATAATTATAACTTGACCTACGATATTTTTTAAGCTGGGTATGTATGTATAAGTGTAAAGAGCAGGGATATCCAACCAAATTAAAGGTGACCCTCAGCCATAGAGAAAATGATTATTATGAAGCATGCTCAAGTTTGGATTTAAATCCTAAGATTTCATTCTATGACAAAAAGGACCTCCTTTTTCATTAATGAGTCGAAATAATTTTAACTTTAAAAAATCCTAAGATTTAAATTCTAACTCAAGCATACTACTTATTTTATTATTTTTATATAAACTATACACGTTCATCGATTAACAACAATAATTAAAAAATATTAAATTTAAATTAAATATTTCATTTATAATGAAAGCAAAAAATCAATAAGTTGCTTCCAGGTTTCAATAGAACGATTTCCTTCAAGTATAATAGCACAAATGATAGCAGCATTTATTACCACGTGTGCCTCCCATAAATTTATCAAAATTGCTTTTTATAGCTTGCTCGGCTTTAGGTTTTCTAATCTCAAAATTTAGCTATGTAGCTAAAAATGAAATAAACAATTTCGCTTGAATTTCCACGCGGAAAAAAATTTGAAAAATATAGCTTTGCGTAATGTAATTTAGATGGCATTACTAATAATCCATTGTTTTTCGCAGCAAATTGAATGAATACAGCCTTAATTTTACGATCAATTTTGATTTTTGTGATTTCAAAGCAGTTGTTTATTTTCCACATATGTAATATAATTTAAGGTGGATTTATATTATCCGTTCCTTTCCGTTCCTACACGAACCGACACAGACAAATATTGTTCAAAAAATGGATGTCAACGGATGGGTCCGGGTCAAAATGCCGCGTTTTAAAATGTCGCGTTTTAAAATATCGCGTCTTAAAATGTCGCGTTTCAAAATGCCGCGAGGTACAAAATGTCGCATGGTACAAAATGTCGCGTCTTAAAATGTCGCGTTTCAAAATGCCGCGAGGTACAAAATTTCGCGTGGTACAAAAAGACGCGTTTTAAAATGTCGCGTTTCACAATGCCGCGACGTACAAAATTTCGCGTGGTACAAAAAGACGCGTTTTAAAATGTCGCGTTTCACAATGCCGCGACGTACAAAATGTCGCGTGGTACAAAATGTCGCGTTTGTAAAGAAGGAATAAAATAAATGTTATATTGAGAATGAGATAATAAAAAAATGTGTATTATTAAACAATATAAATGATTTCTCACTATTGTGTATTATTAAACAATATAAATGATTTCATTTCCGATATATAAGGACTTAACTTTAACATTTTAGTGAAGGAATATTCTAATAAATTTCTACATTTGCGTTCTTTTTCTTAGACCCACTTTATAATTACATAAAATTACATTTATAAATAATTTCCATTCAGTGAAGGAAAATTTTACTATATGTTTAAACACAATTTGCTTGTTTCAAATAATTTTTATTAAATTATTTATTATTTCACATCATATTGTGTTGATTTATAAGGGATTTTTCAAAACGCGTCATTTTAAAACGCATCATTTTAAAACGCGTCATTTTGTACCTCGCGGTTTTTTGAACCACGCGGTTTTATGAAACGCGACATTTTGTACCAAGCGACATTATGTACCACGCGGCATTTTGAAACGCGACATTTTAAAACGCGACATTTTGTACCACGCGACATTTTGTACCTCGCTGCATTTTGAAACGCGACATTTTAAAACGCGACATTTTGTACCACGCGACATTTTGTACCTCGCGGCATTTTGAAACGCGACATTTTAAAACGCGACATTTTGTACCACGCGGCATTTTGAAACGCGGTATTTTAAAACGCGACATTTTAAAACGCGGCATTATGAACGGTTCCCCTGACGGATAGTATAAATTGATTATGTCTCACACGATACGTATAGGAACTGAAAGGAACGGATAATATAAATCCACATACGTATATGTATTTCTGTAAAACACAAACATTAAAAACAACGCACTCTAGCATAAATTCAAAATAAGCTCAGAAATAAATACCTAGGATAAAAAGCCAAGTTTTAGTACTGTGCAGACAAATTGGTCAAACCAAGGCCTTATAATATACAGGCCTGATTGTACACGAAAAAATATTCAATGAGCTTTCGATATGGGTACTCATTTGTCTATTTTATATGGAAAATGCATATTTTGAGTGATAAAATCATGATATAAAATATGAGTAATTTTAATGTTTGTTGAATTTAAAAAATTACTTGTATTTTAAACCATTTGTCATTTTAATTTCGAAGAATGAATCAACCTCGAAATTAAAAAAATAATTAAATAAAAATAGTACCTTTATCATATTTTATAGAAAAAGTTTCATTTTAATTGTGCTGCCAGATGCATAAATGTACAAAAAAAAAATTAAAACAGCAAGCGCTTAAAAAAATGCTGAATATTCCTCAGCAATAATGAAATGTCAAAATGTCAAATTTTTGTTTTGGTTTTTTGTTGTGTTTAGATTTTTAAATTAGTTTTTCTTTTATATTGTACAATAAAATATTAATGTACATATTATTATTTCCAATAAAGTTTGTGTTGTTTTTAAATTTAATTGTGTACATACGAGCAATACATGGATACGAGTATTCACATTTAAGATATAAAAAAAATTAATTAAAAACTCTTAAACACAACAAAAAACCAAAACAAAAATTTGACATTTTGACATTTCATTATTGCTGACGAATATTCAGCATTTTTTTCAGCGATCGCTGTTTTAATTTTTTTTTTTTTTTTACATTTAAGCATCTGGCTGCTGGCAGCACAATTAAAATGAAACTTTTTCTATAAAATATGATAAAGGGACTATTTTTATTTAGTTATTTTATTAATTTCGAGGTTGATTCATTCTTCGAAATTAAAATGACAAATGGTTTAAAATACAAGTAATTTTTTAAATTCAACAAACATTAAAATTATTCATATTTTATATCATGATTTTATCACTCAAAATATGCATTTTCCATATAAAATAGACAAATGAGTACCCATATCGAAAGCTTCGATTTTTGTACAATCAGGCCCGTTAATATATATGGCCCTGGTCAAACATATTTTATTACAAATTGGAATCTTGGTTGCTAAAATTACAAAACATTTGAAAGCAATTGGCTTATTGTTTCATTTTAAACACATTTATGACTCAATTAAAAAGAAAAAATACGTGCAATTTAGTGGAAAAAATCGAAAAAATGCCAAAATATTCAAAGTAACCTATTTGGAACTTAGAGCAGAGCCTTCTAGAGTATAGAGTCATAATCATCAGAGCTGTATAAATACATAAGTATAAATAAGAGCCTCCACTAACGACTGTATTTTTACTAAGCTTAAAATAAGATACATAAAATGTTTTCTTTACTATGAAACTATAATATGGGGAAACGCTTATTTTCATTTGCAGTTTTAGTTTATTAGAAAGGTGAGCTGTTGTGTTGTTTTTATACGAAAATGTTCATGAAACATGAAAATTTATTTGATTGAAAAATCGATTCATGAAAATGTTTATTTCTTAGTGAAAATCGTCATGAAAAATAAGGTTACAATATTGTTGTTTTTGTAATATACGTCATAAACATAACTCGAAATTTATAAACAATACAATAGCCATCTTTTTCATTGCCACCATTCAAATTTGAATTCGAATATCTTTCTATAGTTATTTTTAATTTGCAAAGCATGCTAGATTGTTTTGATTTTTTGTTTTCTTCGCACTCATTGTATTGATTTATTTTTTTCTGTTTGGCTCTTTCTGATTCATTTTATTTGAATTTTTGAGCGGAGATGTGTTGTCTGTTTTCTTACCATTGGTTTCAGATGTGGATATATTATGACGTTATTAAATTTAATTTTCACTTTTTAATACATATTTGTAGAATGGTTTTTAATTTAATTTCCCTAATTTTCTTTTGATTATTGCTAGAAAATAGCGAAACTGGAGAATCTGTGTTTTAAATGAGTAAGACATTGAGTTGTTTGTTAGCGATTTCAGAAAAAAATATTTAACTTGGTTTAACTGTTAATTCATGTTTTATCGTCAATCGAAATCGCTTTTTTTCAAACAAACTCTATGAAAATAAATGAATTTTTAGTGTTTCTATATCCCTTATTTTAAGTTCATTTTCACAAATAAATATAAAGCAGAACCATCTTGATGTAAATAGAGCCGCCATGTGAAAAATGACCTTAAAATAAGGGATATAGAAACATTAAAAATTCATTTATTTTCATAGTGTTTGTCTTCAAAGAGTACCATCTGATCAAATTTGACCCGGACTCCTTTGAGCCAATGCAAGCATGCCAACGGTTAATTCATTTTCCATACACATCTTATAGGTCTCGGCCGGGATGGCCTTTAGCTCCTTTAGCGAATTTCTTTTTATGGCTTCAATTGACTTATGGTGCGTTCCCCGGAGCGGACATTTGAGTTAACGAAACAGGAAAAGTCACAGGGAGCCAAATCTGGCGAATACGGTGACTGAGCGATGACTTTTGTTTCGTGTTTGGCCAAAAATTCAGTCACAATTAGGCTGGAATGTGACGGCGCATTATCGTGGTGAAAAATCCATAAATTGTTTGCCCACAAATCCGGCCGTTTACGATGAACTGCTTCACGTAGACACCTCAAAACGGCCAAGTAGCATGCTTTATTGACTGTTTGACCCTCTGGAACGAATTCATGGTGAACCACACCACGGTAATTGTTTTTTTTTCATAGTAAAAATCGCCAGACAAACTTTTTGCGTCGTAAACAAATGGCTGCCTAGAAAAAACATTTACCGATTCGGTTCACGCGTGCGGTTTAAATGATACGGGTCAAATTTGATCAGATGGTATTAAGAATTCAATTAATGTGTACAATTTTCTTTTTTTCAAAACGGGATAAGCCTTGAATATACCACGTTTGCACCAATTTGAATTAAAGTATGTAGCAAAAAAGTAGCGTGATGTAAACGCAAAATACAAAACATTCACCCCTATTATGATTGTCGAGTCGATCAACAATCGACACGACTCTGTGTTGCCTTGTCCGTATTGTTTTTATCAAATGAAAAAACGAAAACGCAATATAGACCTTTTTCCTCCAAAAATTTTGACACTAGAGAAAGAAGCCGTAGAGCAATAAACTAAGAATTATCGCTGTAGGTCAAATAAATAAGAATATCGTTTATGGAAATAACATGAAATCAATATAAAAACTTTTCTAAAGTTAAATATACCGTAATAAATTAATTTGTTTGCCTAAAACACAGAAAACAAGATATCAACAAGACACTTGCCCTACGCCTTCGGCTGTAAATTTACATCATTTGTCGTTTGAGGAAAAAGTCAATAGAGTCGTGTCAATTGTCGATGACTCGGTGGTCCTACTCTCCACGAGGTCCTACTTTCGTTGGTGCCGACTCCAAGGCCTATTTAGTGGTCCGATTTTGTAAACGAAGCACGTGCCCGAGCCATCTTAGCCTTGATGTCGACTTTATCGAGATCATTTCTGATCTCGTGATTCATTCGCATTCTGTACGTGCTACGTGGCTCCCTCTTTAATGGGACCGAGAATTTTTCTTATGATCTTACGATCAGTTACAAAAATTTTCTGGATGTTTTATGCTGTCAGTGCCCAAGATTTGCTACTAAAGGTGATAACTGGTCTTATAAGCGCTTTGTAGTTGTCCAGTTTTATTTTGCGCGTTGTATAAGGAGACTTGAATATTTTAGTATTGGCGATCCTCGATAAAATGTCCACAGAAACGGAGTTTTGCTCAGTGATCAGATTTTTTTCATATGATTTGTCCACGTCTATGCTCATTATACGTTTGTTTCATCAATTATAATGATATCCATTATTCACTGCTAGTTTATCTATAGTAGAGTAGTCTCTTCTTTCATTATTCAATACTACCAAGTAAATTATTTTTGAAATTTTATCTAGTAGTCTCTTGTCATTTTCATTATTATTAAACTGTAACGTCAAAATGACGACGAAAATTATTTTAGGAATATTTAAAGAATTTGATTATAAAATACAATGTTATTTGGCGGTCGTGAACAAAGTATCGTATTCTACTCGCAAATAATGGCTGTTATTCACTCAGATGATTTACGACGGTAAACTTCATCTTCATGAACAACAGCTATCATTATATTCTCGTACCTCCAAGGTACTTTACATGTTTAGCCTCGTTTATATTAAAACTTGATTTGCAATATGATTTAAAGTGTGGTCAACGACGATTTTGACTAGTTATGGACGACGTACTAATATTAAATGACACATTGTTAAAAAATTGGTTAAATACATTAGGTATTAATAAAAGTTCTCTAACGATGATGTTATTTATTGTACTTCCACAGCTGCACATTCTTGATTGCCAAGATTTTTGTTAAATAGCAATGTATTTATAATTTTCCCAGTTTGTCTTCTGACCTCTCGAATAATGTGGTAATAATTTTAACGTTGTAGTTTTTGACGTAAAACACGACATAAAATATACTGATCTAAATTACCACAATCTTACACCATAGTAGAATTTGATGGACAGGAAAGAATTAACGTTCGTAACAAAAATCTAACTTAATTAAAAGTTTAGCTGCCATAAAGTCGAGTTTTATACTATGTCCGGGACAGTTGTTCTGACCTTTCGCATTAATGCTATAACTATTTTATAAATAAAAATAGTACCTCAGGCTAGCCAACATATTATAGTTCAATGTCATGTGTCTTGTATTATGTGTTAGTTGTTTCCGCTTTTCTTCTATTCGTTTGACGTCTGATCAAATTTTAATTTGCTATTTAAGTTCAACGTTTCATTTCGAAACTTAAGAAACTCTTGATAAAATAATGGGTTGGTGGAATATTTTCGATGTAATGCATTAAATCTGTCGCGTGAACTCATAAGAGTGAACAGTGTTTGATTTACCCATGGTTTATTATAATAAGGCTTCTTCATTTTAGACGTATTACCCGAGATTATTATCTGCAAAGAATCGATTAATTGTTCGAAACTAACGATACATCCGTGTTGGAAAAGGGAAGACAAACCCATTTTACTGTAATTAACTACAATAGTAAAAATGTTGTAGGGTAATATTACAGCATAACACTAACATTTGATAATCCGAATAAGCGCACTGTTTCTACATATAGTAGGTAGTTTATGTTTAAAGGAAATAAAATCAGTAATTGTGTAGTCGCAATAGTATTAGAAAACCAAAAGAAGAAGATAGTCTTAAGATTAAGAATCCTTTCGACATTACTGTGGCTTGGAGTCCAAGATTTGAAACATCTGAAAAATCACGAAAGTTAACATTAAAAACTTCCATAACGAATTATTTCCCAAGTAGAAAGTCTAGATTTGTAAATAAAATATCAAGTTATACAGTCAGATTGCCTATATACATACATTCCGATAATATTTATATTTAATTGTGTTAAGTTAATTATAATGTTGCTACTCTTGTATGTACCGTATCTTTATGAATTTCTTTAGCCGCCACCGAGTTCCGATTCATGAACAAAAATACTCACACCGCCGCTACCTTTATTATTTCTCGTACAGTGGAATGTACCCAAACAAGTTGTAAAACGGTTCAAACAACGACTATTTCTGAAAAATTTCCGACAAACGCAAGTGATATCGTTTTCTTCCAATTTTTTAAATCTATCTGTTTTATCTAAAATTGTTGAATAGTCAATGTCAAGGTTATTATTAATTAGGTTGAAATTCTTAGTAAGTGTAAATGTCCTACGTAGGCAGTTCAACAATTTGACAGCCGATAACCTAAAAATAAATAAAATATGTAATATGAATCGAACACTAATGTGTTTTGGAAATATAACGTTATAAATGTACATCAAAGTGCTTAGAGATAATTATTTACAATAAAAAAAAATGAAAATTCAAAATTTAGTAACCAGCGAACAAAAGAGAACAACATGAAGTGATGTAGATCTGCAGATGGAAATAATCAATGGTGCAGTTGCTCAATATCCATAGATTGGCCGTTGTTCGGACGAGTGATGAAAATGTTAGAATTACGAATTCACATTTTTGTAATTTCTCCTTCCCGCTTCAGTTTATTTAATTATTGCGTAATACGATTGTTCACATGTAGTTTCGATGTGCTGGTAAAAGAAGGTATAATTTGGCTGAAAAATAAAGGGCCCATCGTTATAAAGGACATGGTCATTTATGTAGCGCCATGGGTATGGTGCAAAAACAAGGAAATTGAGTTCCGTATGAACTCAAGCCAAGAGATGTCGAACGTCGTTTTTCACGTGCGAACAATTGCTCCAAAGACAAAATCGGAAGGGTTTTTTTGCATTGAATCGTGACGGGGGTCTAAAGTGTATCCACTATGACAACCCAAAGCGCAGAAAATCATGGAGTAAGCCCGGTCATGCATCAAATTCAACGGCCACACCAAATATTCATGGCAAGAAGCTAAGCCACTGTATCTGGTGGGATGTTCGGAGTGATGAGCTTCTTCAGCCTAACAAGAACATTATCAACAACAATTGATGCAATTAAGCCGAGCATTGAAGCTCAAACGCCCACAATATGCCAAAAGACATGACAAAGTGATCTTTCAGCACGACACGACAACGCTCGGCCACATATTGGGATGTCCTACCCCACCCGCACAGGGAAAAATTGTAGGTGATTTTTGAAGATAAAAGTAGATATCGCCGAGTTGGCTTAATTCAATAGCTAAGTTGGACGAAATTGAATGAATGCGATTCCGTGCAAGAGTTTACTGGCAAAATTGTCGGCGCGGCACAGAAATTAAATGCAATTGGCTTGAAATTAGACGACGAATGTATTGCATATTTTTTACTCAACGGTTTATCGGAAAAATATGCGGCGTATGTAATGGCCGTCGATAATATTGAGCATATATTAACCAGTGACGCCGTCAAAATATAATTGCTTCAAGAAAAGTCGTCGACGAGCACAAGTGAAGGCGCGGTTTTTAGCAAATCGAATGCATTGAACAAAAGAGGCAAAGACCAATCGAAATTCAAATGCATTCGCTGTTACTCGTGCAAACTAAAAAGGCAATAAAACCACGAAAATGAAAGGTTCCGATGGACAAACTGATGCATTATTCAGCGCAGTATTTTTGACCGGAAATTATAATCGAGGCGATTGGTATTTGGATTCTGGCGCAACGCAACAACTGACCATGAACCAAAACATAATTTCTCGGCGCGAGAAAACCGGGTGTGACTGGCATAATGATGGCAAACAACGAAAAGATGATAGTAGAATCATGTGGCATGGTTAAATTGTTGACTGATGTAAATGGAAATGCGAATTGCATCAAAGTTGAATACGTTTTGGGCTTTCCAGACTTATTATCCGTAAGCCAAATGACAAAACATGGACATGTCGTTAATTTATTTTCAGATTGATGCAAAGTCCGTGATCGAAATCAAAAATTGTTGGCCAAAGCTACAATGGTCGTTGAGCTTATCGCCTAAATTGTGTAAAACATATGGCGAACGTTGCGGTCACATCGATACCGAAGATTCTGAAACATGGCATCGACGCTAGGTCCATTTAAATTATCAAGACATGAAGAAAATTAAATCTGGCACTGTCAATGGCACATCATTTATCGAAAACAGTGGGGATTACGTTTGCGTCACGTATCTCAAAGGAAAACAATCTCGTTTGCCATTCAACAAAATCGAGAGCAAATGAGTTACTTGAAATCGTTTACGCTGATGATGGATGATTTCAGCCGTATGATTCATGCATTTTTGATTTTTCATCAAATCGAAGGATGAAGTTTTTGCCAAATTTTGTGAATACAAAGCGTACGTCGAGAAGCAGCCTGGCAAACATGTCAAAACATTCAGATCTGATAATGGAATCGAATTCTGCAATCAAAAATTCGAAAGATTATTTAAGTCGAGCAGTATCGGCAGACAATCATCCGTGCCATATACATCCGCCTCAACAAAATGGACTTGCCAAGCGAACAATTCGAACGTTGGACCGAGCGTGCGAGATGCATGCTACAAGATGCAAAACTTTCAAATAAATTTACAAATTATAAATTACGTCGAACAATTTCGTATGGCAGAATGCAATCTATTCTATGATGTGATGTTCTATTCATCCAAAAAGTTTGATCTGAATCAAAAAAAAAATGGCGGCAGATCAAGGTTTTGTGTTTTATTTTCCCAAAAAAATCAAGAGATTGTTTGATCTAGATCAAACTTCACAAATCGCATTTTTTTTAATGTCGTATTCTATTGACTCACAAAACCGAAACCTAGATCAAAAAATGCTGAACTCTTCATAGTAAAAATCGATCTCAGTTCAGTTTGTTTTTGATCGAGATCCGTTTTTTTGCGTAAATACAATTCAACATAAGATTTATGCCCATTTTTCTACCAAACTCACTAATACCACAGAATACCCAGAAGCGACATAACGCGGTTTTTATATGGAGAAAAGTGGACTCATTTTTTTGACCTTGGTTCATCGAAGGTAAGATTTTCGGTGTTAAATTATCGTTCAGTGGCTGAAAATTCAAAATTAACATGTAAAATATAAGGTAAGAGCAAAAATTTCTTGGTCCACGTAATGTCGGTTCTGGTTGTTTATTATTCTGTGCTAATACGTAGAAATATCCATTTTTTATTATTATAAATGACAGCTAAAAATCTAAATACAATTTATGTATACGGTCAAATTGGAATGAGGACGAAAGGCCGAATTTCAAAGGGCCGAATGTCGAAGGGCCGAATGTCGAAGGGTCGAATGTCGAAGGGCCGAATGTCGAAGGGCCGAATGGCGAAGGGCCGAATGGGTCGAAGGGCCGAATGGGTCGAAGGGCCGAATTTTGTTGTTTATTTTTTTTTGATTTTAGAAATATAATTTTTTAAATTTCTTGTTTTAAGGAATATTTTGTAAATTTTTTTATCAAATATAAATTAATTTCTTTTGAGTTTATACATATTTTATTATGTTTATTCTTTGGATATTCTATCGGCAAAAATATTGCATTAATTTTGTTGTTTATATTTTGTGTTCTTTTTGTAATTATCAAGTGAAAAAATATTTATACATAATAGGTATTTCACCAAAATCAAACAAGACTTTTGTCATGAAATGTCATACAAATCAGACCATTTTTTATTCGTTAGGGTGAAGGAAAATTTTATTTGGACGAATAAAATAATTTCTCTGTGATTTAGTGATGTGAATATACTGCTAACAATTTACTACATAATTATAAAGACAAATTACAAAAAAAATTAAATTAAACTAAACTGTTTTTTTAAAGTATATTGATGCCTCATGTGTTGTTTTGAATATTGTTTCAACCTGAAATGTATTATGTACCTATTTTAAGATTCATTTTGACAAACAACATTTCAACCAGGCATTGATATCTGGAAAATTAATAATGTTTTTCATAAATAAATAAAAATTATAGTTCTTAATATCAAGTTCAGTACATTTACAAAATATTCCTTAAAACAAGAAATTTAAAAAATTATATTTCTAAAAACAAAACAAAAAATGAACAAAAAAATTCGGCCCTTTGACCCATTCGGCCCTTCGACCCATTCGGCCCTTCGACCCATTCGGCCCTTCGATCCATTCGGCCCTTCGACCCTTTCGGCCCTTCGACATTCGGCCCTTCGACATTCGGCTCTTCGACCCATTCGGCCCTTCCACCCATTCGGCCCTTCGACATTCGGCCCTTTGAAATCATTCCGTCAAATTCAGTCAAATCCAACACAAATGTAGTAATATACATAAAAGGAAAACGATTGCGCTGCTTCCCAGTAGGAAACTTGTCAACATGCATATGAATTAAATTTTTAGTAGAGAAATACGCACGTACATATGTTTTTTCTTTTCTTTTCAATGTGTGTGAAAGAGAAATAAAAAATTTGTATTTCGTAGATTGACAGCATGTTGACTAATGGACTAATTTATTACATGTCATTGATTCGTCTCATATGCCTTGTATGTCAACTAATTATACAGTTGCAGAGGCTTCATATTAAATTCGTATATGACACATCCACCCTCATTCTTTTTCCATTACGACGTAAATTGCTTGATCTGTTTTCGTTTCTTTTTTGTGTTTCTCATTTTTAGTATTCAATTAAACGGCATGCGCGCTGGCGTCAATAAAGAGCGGTACACTGTTTAGTTTATCTTATTCTCTATAATTTATGGTAGTATTCAGCGAATTTTCATCGTTCTTTTTCATTTGGACAACGAGAATCGCATATTGCTATTGCGTGAAAAGATACTAATGAGAAAGACATGTTGGAAGCCAAATGGAAAGATTTTTTTCATTCCATTTTTTCATAGAACGAGAATTGACCCCCAAAGCGGAGAGAAATAAACAATTAAAAACGTAATTTCAGAATTTGTGTCGCTTGAGGTTGAGCCCTTTGATCGAATTAGTGTCGATTTGTTTTGTGATTCGTTTAAATAAATTTAAAGCATAACTTTACTATCAGGCCGGTCTCATGAAATTAAAAATGTGAGATCTCACGACAGTAACCAATTTTTTTTTTTTAATAATTTTACTTTTTGTGTTTTGCTAATTTTTAACATTTCTTAAAACTTTTTTTTTTATGTTTACATTTATACGTAATAAAAACACCGATAACATCACAAGAAAAGTTTTAAAAATTAACGAAACACAAAAAGTAAAATTAGTAAAAAAAAAAAAAATTGGTATCACTGTCGTGAGATCTCACATTTTTAATTTCATGAGACCGGCCTCACAGTACAAATAATTGTGTGTGCTATTTGTGTGTGCTAAACAGTATGACGAGTATTTGTTAAACCGTCTAATATCTACAACTTAATTTAACGACAACAACCATATTTGGGGAATTCGATTTCTCTGAAGAAAATAGAATTAATAATCTGTTGTTTTGAGTGTTATTTTTTTCTAACGTGTTCGTTACAAACCCTGGTTGAATCTGGGTACTTTCCGACCCCGGGTTTTAAAACTTTGAGGTTTTCTCAAATCCTTCTCCAAAAGTCTTTATCCATAATATTTAATTTCTTCGTTTCTTGCACGTTTTGGAGCATGAGTGTTGAATCGATAATCATAATTGATGAGCAGTGTTTGCGATCCCCGAAAACTTTACCTTCATGTTTCGACTTATTCACGGTGTGCGTTCACAGTAAACAAAAAATAAAATCAAGGCTTAATTATTATTTCTATATTTTATTTTATATTATTTACTTATTTGCCTTTATGTAGGTAGTAAGTAATAGTCGGATAATCTTGAAATTTTGAAACATGATACTTTTCTTGATATATTTGATATCCCGTTTTAGTGCCCTTCCTCTCTGTCATTCTGTCTGTCACCACTCTGTATTCTAAAATTCATATTTATGCTTTATTATTTTAAAACTCACCTTCTTGCTTCGGTGAAACAAAAATTACATACTGAATACGTCTAACATGCATACAGGCATTCCTAGAAATGAATTAGTTTAGCGACCATTCAATGTTTGCCAATACAATATTTCCTCACTCGAGTACCGGACCAAACTGTACAATTAAGGAATTTAAATAATTTATACAAATGTTTCTAGTTCGAAGAATTCAGATAATTGAACTAAGAAATACGTACAAAATACAATACACATTCCAAATTGCAACAAATACTTTCAATTGGTTGCTTAATTTTTCGGACCTCCACAGAATCATATCTAGGTGAAGGTTTTTACTTGGAGCCTGTTGAAATCTTTTTGCATAAACTTGGAATTCATTTTTGCCTGCAATTCACTAGATTCTAGGTATTATTCCAAATTTTAACATTTATGGTGAATATTTTTTATTTTTTTCAGATGCAATACGAAACAGAAGACAAGAAAGTCAAATACAGGCGTGCTCAAAGTGTGACGCGAGCTGAAGAAATAACAAATTATGAAACCAAACAAAGAAAATCACAGCCAGATAAGCCGTAAGTAACGTAATTTTCCGGTGATTAGTCTATGAATAATTTTCAATGAAAATTACACTCTCTCAGTCTCTCCGTCATTGATATTTTAAAAACACGTTTTTATATGTTCGTCTTATTGGATATGCATCGATTAGGTTGTGTAATTGTATATGAATCATTTGAAATTAAGTAACTCGTAGACTGAAGTGTGCATGACAAGTAGGTACCTACACATTTTTACATTTTTGTTCCACCCTTTACATTACACGATCATGTTTCGAAGAAAATAATAAAAAATAAAATTTAAATTTCAAACCTTATCAATATATACATACTAGAAAGCTTGATAACGATACACATACACCATGCAACCAATAATTACGATAAGAAGGTTGGCTGGTTAAACTTCAAAATAAGAATAAAGTCTACTTAATGCGTCTATAAAATTCCAATCGTAACAATAATTCATGTAATACTATGATAATATTTAACGTAACAACCAACCCCATTCCACTCATTGCACAGATAAAAACAATAATAAAAAATTAATATGTAGCTCAACGTAATACAATTAATTATATGTATACATGTAGCCTAATGTTTACTTCGGCATGTTACTTTCATCAATTGAGTAATAGTACGGGAGGACTCTACCTACGTATACCCCTTGCAATGCATCGCAACTTGACATCATTTATGTACGAGTATTTGTGTAATGCCTAATCGTTTATCGGTGACTTGATCTCGAAGCAGCGTGATTTATATTTGTTATTGTTGAAAGTTGTCTTTCAAGCAATCTGCTAAATCGTGCACAAATCGTAGAATAAAGATTGAGACATTACGTATAATTCTTTTACATAAACCATAGTTTATCTCGTCCAAATGAAGTTACTGGTAGTTATTTTTTAAAATACAAAAGGTCAGACCCATAAAATCTTTTTTTTTTTTTTTGCTTCAACTTAAACCATTGTTATGTAGAATTTTATTTATGTTGCGAATTGTGCAACATAACATAACTTTAATGCATCAAAAAAAAAAAAAAAATTTACTTCAAAAATTTACTCGTAAATTGTATTTTATATTTTTACTATTAACAGAATTCACATGCCTCGGGATTCCCTATTCTCATGGAGCTCAGGTTTTGATAATTTCACCGGTCTGGTGAATTGGGGATTTTTACTGTTAACAATGGGCGGATTTCGATTATTATTAGAAAATTTTATAAAGTACGGCGTACGAATTGATCCATGGCAGTGGTTAATTGTACTTTCTGGGAAAGACGAAGGCCAGGGTTATCCATCCATTATTCTTATTGTATGTAAGTATTACAATTTCAGATTAGGTAGTCTAAATTAAATTGTACTAAATTAAATTTTATGATTTTATAGATTCATGTGTCCCTGTAATATTTTGTCTGCTTCTGGAAAAAGGACTATCCGTCGAAATAATTTCTGAATCATTTGGTATGATAATTCATACGATTAATTTAGTAATTCTCGTCCTAATTCCAATGGTGGTTATTCACGTAAATGGTGAAGCGTTCAGCTTAAGTAAGTTACCCAAGTAAAAAAATTTAATTAGAATTAATTTTAAATTTTATTTTGTATTTAGTTGGTGCAATGACTGTATGCTTCCTATATTCAATTCTATTTATGAAATTATGGAGTTATATTCAAGTGAATATGTGGTGTCGGCGTAGTCAAAAAAGTAAAAATGCTCATAAATCGCGAGGACGTCGACAAAGTGTATCAATTGCAGAAATACAAAATGACGAAAAAAATGGAACAGCACATCATCAGAATCTTCAAGAGGATGTTAACAAAGATTTTAAAAAGCTAATACAATACCCTGATAATTTACATATTAGGGATTTGTCATACTTTCTACTTGCACCTACACTATGCTACGAGTTAAATTTTCCGCGGACAACGCGAATCCGAAAAAGATTTTTATTGAAAAGAATGTTGGAGGTTATTATTGGAGCTAATGTTGTGATGGGTTTATTTCAACAGTGGATGATACCATCAGTAAGAAATTCATTGATTCCGTTCTCTAATATGGATGTAGCTAAAGCAACTGAACGTTTACTTAAACTCGCAATACCCAATCATTTCGTATGGTTATGTTTTTTCTACTTAATATTTCACTCGTTTTTAAATTTAATGGGCGAGTTACTACATTTTGCTGATCGAAATTTCTATTGTGATTGGTGGAACTCAAACAATATCGATATATTTTGGCGGACTTGGAATATGCCGGTACATAGATGGTGTGTACGACATTTATATATTCCTGTAGTTGATATCGGCTATAATAAAACACTTGCCGCCGTAACTGTGTTCTTTATTAGTGCATTTTTTCACGAATATTTAGTGAGTGTACCACTCAAAACATTTAAAATATGGGCATTCATGGGTATGATGGGACAAATTCCACTATCTTGGATATCGCGTTTTATGGAAAAGAATTTTGGACCACGATGGGGAAACATCATAGTTTGGGCGTCGATCATTTTAGGTCAACCACTCTGCATTATGATGTATTATCACGATTTTGTTGTTACAAACTATAATGAAGTTATAACAAATGCAACAATTAGTGATTAATATAAAGTTTTGTTAAATATTTTGAGTTACCTAAAATGGATATAATAATGTGTAACTAGAGATGATAGTTAAAGACAATTTGTCCAACCGTATTGTGCTTTATAAAGTTTGTTATTGAAAAGATTAGGCCTTAGAATTTATATTTATAAATTGAATTCATATCATTTAAAACAAAATACAACGAACTTAAATTATTATTGATTGCATTTAAAATGATATTTTGTCTTATTTCTTAATGCTTTTATTTAAGATAGTAATCATTTTTGTTTTTTACAACCTCATAATTTTTTATAAGTTACTTGTTAATAAAATAATTTTTTTCATTTTTTGTACAATAAAAAACTTGTTTAAGTTTAAAATTTTTTATTTTGGTAAGAGACTTGTAAGAAGAAAATGTTGTGTAAGTACCCGGGTGCCCTTCACGCAAAAAATAAATCAAAGGATGGGAACAGAATTTTTTCTCAAAGTATCAAGACATATTAAATGCAAAAGAAAACAAGTTACATAGTTTCCCTCTGAAATGTTTTCCAGAAATAGAGTGAAAAAAGTTTGTGTTGTATAAAAAATTATATCAATAAAAAAAGAAGCTAAGCCTTATTAGGAAAATTTCTAAAAAGCAGAAAAAATAGCAACTAGAGCAGTCAAAATTCTGGAAGAAGGGCAACATCAACAATATGTTACTCGGAAGCTCAGAGTGAATCAAAGCACGGTGTGTAGAGTTTTCAAAAGGTTCGAGGAACCTGGTACATTGACAAGAAGTTCTGAATCAGGGCAAATTGCCGTTGCCTAGAAGATCGGCGTATTCGATTAAATGCTTTGCGAAATCGTTGAGCCACAACTCGCAGCTCATCGTCAAGCCAGGCTTCAGATTTCAAGAAATCATAATGATTAGAGGCTGCGTCAATGGAGGCGTATTATGTTTCTGACAATTCAGTCTAATCACCAATGATCGCTGCAACAGGATCGACACATCAATGGATCGGTAATGCATACCGTTAGGGTATGGATCGCCTAACAATTGATGGTACAATCGAACTGGTTCAATTTCCATCGGGAACAAGTAAATCCCAAAGTTATCTGGATTTTATCCTTCGTGATCACGTAACTCCTTATGCCGAAAATTATGATCCTGATTTTATCTTTATGCAAGATATCGCAAGATCATTGAACCCTATAGAATACATCATCCATCTACTTTAAATGCGCTTGGAGAAGCACTAAACAAATATGGTAGGAGATTGCTCAAAATAACATAAGCCGCCTCAACGGTAGTATGCCAAAGCGATGTCAGGCGTGTACTTGAGCTAGGGGCGGTAACAAGCTATTGATGAACAAAAAATTGTTAAACTTGAAACTCAAACTTAATTGTTTGAATTAAAGTATTTTTTTCATTTTAACTTTTTTAATAAAAATTTCTCTGGAAATAACCAAAATTTAAAAATGTAGTTAATCAAATCTGAAAAGCCTCACAATCACAAGTTAATATTTATAATCCTAAAATAATGGTATAGATTAAATTATTTTTGGGTGTTGTGCAATTGTTGGGGCAAAAATAAGAATAAAAACACGGTAACTTGGTTCAAGCGCCTGACAGTGGAATAAAAACGTTCACACTACATGTTAGCGATAGAAAAGCTTCATATCTAGTAAATAGAAGTCCTGCTTATGCTTTGAAACATAAAAAAACCTTTTGAAATGTGGTGCAAGCATAAACCAGACATATCAAGTTTGGAAATTTTTGGGTGTCGATCCAAGTTCGATGATAAACGAAAAGAGTACATACATGTTGGATGTAAGGAAAGTTGTTACTTGTTATTTAACAAAAAATAATAAACAAATTATTGTTCGATCAAATATGCTAAATTCGATACGATGAGAGGTGTTTCGATTTTAAAGCAAGAGATGTTATTTTCAGATGATGAAATACGAGTGATAAATGAATATAAAGTAAATGACAAACATCAGCTAATGAATCAGAAAAACCCCTCTCAATCTGCTTCGTCGATTAAGTAGTGCATTTCTCACCGAATTCTTCCGATCTTTCAACAGATACTGAATATGAAGAAGATGAGTCGATGCACATGCTTTAAGTGTAATGGTCAATTAGAGTGGCACATTGGATGAATGTCTTGGTACTATTCGGGAAAAACATCGCGCCTGCCACCGAAATCTATCCAATCGACTATGCAGGCGAAAAAAACGGAAATTGCTTGTCCAAAAACTGCATCAACATCAGAAATGATTGAGCAAATACATATTATTATTCGTGAAGATTCAGCTGATACTATAATTAGCATCTCACATGAGCGAGTACGGCACCGCACACGTGTTCATCACGCACGTGGTTTAACAACGATCAAATTCAACAAATTGCTGGAACTTCTACCGAATTCGCTAGATTTGGTTCGAAGTAACTTCTATCTGTTCCAGAACTTAAAACAATTCCTACGTGGAAAGTGTTTTTCATCGGACGAAGAAGCTACTACGGCTTTAACGGTTATTCATGGGTATCAATTTATTTAGATTTGAACAAAAATCGTCCAACCGTCATTTTAAAAAGACAAACTATTAAAATATATACATCAACACCACCTACACTTGAACATTGTCATTAGTTTATCCCCATTTACAAGCAAAATTTTGACATCCATTAATTTCATGGCGGCAGTGTTGAAATAGAAAAAATATTATTTTGTGGAAAAATTGCAATTATTTACAATTTTTATTATGAATTAGGAGATTTACAAGTGCAATAATGAGTGATAATGAACAAGATCATTATGATAGTAAACGTGTTGAAAAATCATTGGGTTTATTAACACGAAAATTTGTATCTCTATTGAAAAGTGCTAAAGATGGAACTTTAGATTTGAAAGTGGTATGCCTTTTGATTAAACTAATTATATTTGTATTTGTATTATTGTATTTATAATATAGTTTGATCCTATTTTATATAAAAATATAATCACAAGTCAATTAAAATTCTTAAAAAAGTTCAATTTTATATTACGCGCGTAATAATTTTTCTGATGAATAGTAGCGCCGTATTTACTAATATAGATGTGGGGGCTTATGTGTTTTTCTTTTTAATTAAAGGCGGCCGATGTGCTGAATGTGAAGCAAAAAAGACGGATTTATGATATAACTAATGTACTCGAAGGAATTGGAATCATTGAGAAAAAGAGCAAAAATAGTATCCAATGGAGGTATTTTTTTAAAATTAATGCAATATTTAGATTTTTAAGATAATGGTGTTTTTAGTGGGACTGCCGAGGGATTTAGCATCCGGGACACGGAAGATAAATCAGAAAAATTGTTTTTAAAACAAGCAATACTTATAGATGAGGAAGAGACTTTAGATAAACGATTTAAGTACATTAATCAAAATATTAAGAATATTTTGGAAGACCCAGAAAACCGTAAATATCTCTATATAACTAGAGATGACTTAAGAGACTGCTTTGGTGATGACGTGATATTAACCATTAAGAATTATGACTCTATTGAGAGTTCACACAACGATGAGGACGAGAAAGAAACGCCACAAAATAATTTCATTCGGGTGAAATCAAAATTTTCCGCGATAGATGTTCGCCTAGTCACTGATAATGGTGAATCAACAATGCCTTTACCAGCAAATCGCATAAAACGAGAACCTTCATTAGAACTGCCGCCACCACCACCGACATCATCATCGCGACGAGTTCGTTCCAAGAGAAAAAGTACATTAACAAATTTGCCGGACGAAGACATGATCGATTATGAGAAACAAGTTATAGCCAATATCTTACTAAGGGGAATGAAATTTCCCAAAGAGTTCCATGAAAATCGGCGATTTCAGGAAATCGACGACGATACTCCTATATACGAAGGTAATATTTATAGCGAGTGTATATATTTTTCATATTTCCAAAAATAATGTATTACAGAAAAACAACCTCCTCTTATTCCAGTTTTGCCCCCCGTCCACAATGGGTACTCGTTTTCACTAGATACATCAGAGGGATTATGTGAATTATTCGATATTCCCAGATTTATATGAAATATAAATTTGAATTATATAAAATATATGAAAATAGACAATTTTTATTTAATTAACACAAAAACTTTATTTCTTTTTAAATTTTGGTCTTGATTTTACATCTTTTTTGAAACGATTTCGTGCGCCTACAAACTGCTCTGTATCATCATCATCGGCATCATGTTTTCGTTTTCCAGCACCACTGCCTTTACCTCCTTTCCGATCGTCAATATCTTTCAACTCCTAAAAATAAAAAATAAAACGAAATTAATTTAAAGATTTTAATAAATTTGAAATGTTTTGAGACTATCAGATGAAATATTAGATAAATAAATATTTCAATTCGATTGTTTCAGTTTGATTTGGGAGAGTTAACTAAAGAGCATTTCACGGCAATGGAAATACCCTTCCTGATCTCTCCAAAAATATTTAAAATTAAAATCATATTTACCATTTTTGCAGTCCTTTGAGCTTCACTAACTCGCTCCTGGAGTGCCATTACTTCATCTTCTTCGCATTGATATAAAGGAAGTTGTTTACCTAATAAATGTTCAATCCGTTGATACAATTCCACGTCGTATTGTGTTACAAATGTTACAGCTTTTCCTGCACGTCCAGCCCGCGCTGTTCGACCAACTCGATGAATATAATCTTTACTATGGGTTGGAATATCAAAATTGAGAACTACATCGACGTGTGGAATATCTAAACCGCGTGAGGCGACATCTGTTGATATCAAAATTTGCCGATTCTTGGATCTAAATTTATTTAACGAAGCTAATCTTTTATTTTGTGACATTTGACCATGTAACGGAACAGCTGCCATTCCAAGAGCTCTTAACATTAGCGCTGTCCGTACAGTATTATTACATGTACTACAGAAAATCATAAAACTGTTGCCTGCTAACTCGTTGAGGATGTGTACGAGATAAACGTCTTTATATTTGACTGGAATGAATACATAATACTGCAACAAGTTTTCAACAGTTTGATATTTATTCGAAACTTCTACTTTCACTGGATCTTTCAATGAGGCTCTTTGTAATTTTTTTACTTTTTTAGTCATTGTGGCACTAAATAAATATGTTCGTCGTTCCCTTGGTATCACTCGTAAAATTTTATCCAATTCGACTTCAAAGTCCATATTTAGAATACGATCAGCTTCGTCCATTACTAGATATTTTATAGCTTTTAAATTAAAACCTTTTGTATTTTCTAAATGATCAACGAGGCGACCGGGCGTAGCGATTATGATGTGTGGTTTTTTAGCCAATTGTAGAGATTGAGATACCATATCCATACCTCCCACAATTACAGCACATTTTACTCCAATCGATGATCCTGTAATTAACGATTATTTTAATATTTTGAAACAAAATTTTATCAACAAATTTTAGGTTATGTTCAGCAAAATCTCAGTGGTAGTGACGAATAAAACAAAAGTTAAAATCATAAAATAATTCATACACAAATGATACATCATTGAACAAAATATGTTTACATAGTTTAAAAAAATAACATACCTAATGCTTCAAATTGTTCCGATATTTGGAAAGCTAGTTCACGTGTAGGAGTTAGCACAAGTGCAAAATAGCGCTGTGGATTCTCCAGTAGCTGCTGTAAAATTGGTAAAGCGAATGCACCAGTTTTTCCTGATCCAGTTTCTGCAAGGCCAATTATATCATTTCCTTGTAGAGCAATCGGGATTGCTTCTCTTTGAATTTTCGATGGGGTTTTCCATTTTAATTCTGCACAAGCTTCACATAAAACATCGATCAAACCCTAAAGTTAAACATGAAGAAAATTGGTATGATTAGAAACACGTGTTCTACCACATCTTTTGTAAACTTACCAAATCTTTAAATGTTAAATTTTTATCTTCTTCTTCAGCTGGTTTCGCAGTATCGTCGGTGGGATTGGCTTCATTTTCACTTGAATTATTTTCTTCTTCATCACTTTGTACCGAAGAATTATTTATTTCTTCATCCTCATTGTGCACACTACCATCGCTGTCTGTATCCGACATCATTACCAACCTACGAAGAAATATTTCGAGCCAACCAAATAAAAATTAATAAAAATAATTTCGAAATAATTTTCGAAAATATAGAAAATTCAAAAAATCGATCACAAAAACATAGAATCTCCGTAAAAAACCGAAAATTCGATAATGCCATAAAAACATAACCTACAAATGACAGTTGCTCATTATACATTTTCTACATTAGACGTTTTTTATTTTATTTTATTTTTTTTTGTACTGTGGAGTTGATGTAGAAATGTTTTATGTTTTGTGTATGTGAGAAGTGAATTTTGACAATGGCTAAAAGAAAAAATGCCGATGAAGATTATCAGCTTAATGGTTTAAATAAAAAGCATAAAATTGATTTAAATGTAAGTGACTTTGGGCAAGACTTTGTGCTTTCTAGGGAAGTAGTTGAAAATGCAATTTTACGGGATAAAACAAAAAAACCATGGAGAATTGGTAAACCTATTGGTAAGTGACGTAAAAAAAAAAAATAAAAATTCGAATCTCAAAAATTATTGATTTTTATTTTTGCCTCAAACACAAAAAGTTTGGAAAATTAATAAAAACTAAATGAAAATTTGTTTTTATGTTTTAGGTAAAGGTAGTTTTGGCGAAATATTCTTGGCCTCTGATAATATATCAAGGCCTGTAACTACAAGTAATGCAGATTATGTTGTAAAAATTGAGCCCCATTTAAGTGGTCCACTATTTGTGGAAATTCATTGCCTAATCAATACGGGAAAATCAACAGGTAATTATTTAATATTTTAATTATACATTTATACATAGTTTTAACTAAAATCTTATAACAACTTGGGCATATTCCTAATAATAAAAGCGTTTATCTCTAGACAAAAAATGTAAAAAAAAAAAATTAAATGGCTGAAAAAAATGGTCTTCTTATTCTTGTTTTCGTTTTCTTTTCGCTTTTTCTTATTTTATCGTGTTGAAATTTATTTGAATTTTTTTTATTTTTTGCATTAGCTTTTTATATAAAAGCATCAAAAAAACGAATTTCAGATTGAACAAAAACATAAAAAAAAGAAAATAATTTACTTCCCTAAAATCTTGTTTTGGGACGTGAAATGGTGGATGAATTTCAGTACGAAATAAAAGAAGATGAAACAAATTGGATAAGTAGATTTGCATTTGTACAATTTAGGGTGTTGTAACATTATTATGTATCAGCTGGAGTTTTTAACGTAATATGTACATAATTGTATATCGCAGGTGGTTAGACTTGAGTCTGTTCTACTCGCCACCATAATCGCCGGTCCAATTTTCAACCTGAAGAAATACTTTGGAATCTTACAAAAAATGTTATTTTTTTTTAATAGGATGTAAATATTTCGGTGCATGACAGTATTTATTCATGATATCATCTGTAATACATCTCAGAATATTATTTTTAGAATTTGCAATACAAAACATCTAATATGTTAATTGCTTAACTAGCATTGTTATATTCAACAATAAGTGATGAGGTTGTTGTAAAGATTTAAGGAACGCTCACTAAAAAAGGTATGTATTACGATTCAGAAAGCATAAAGCTTTGACTAATTAAGATATTAATAACATTTTTCCATTATGTGGATACATTTTTGAAAACAACAAGAATTCAAACACTTATCATTTAATATCTTATAAATATTATTATATATCTTATCTTATAATAACGTTACTCATTTCACCTTTATGAAAACACTTGTCAATAATGACAATGTTTAGGCCGGTCGTATATACTTTTGTTCAATACAAAAAAAATCGTTGAATAAATGTTGATTGTCGATTTGTGCCTCTTTCAATAGCAACAAAATAACAATTTTTGGCAATGTTGTTTTTGTAGTTCGAGGTTTCCCGTTTTCCTGTGGTCTATTAGATGAAATCGATTTATTTTATTCGTGTAAGTAGGATTAACAAAATTTGACCTGCTTAGAAGTTTTACACGAATCCTTCATCAAAATTAACTAATTTCACTTGGCTTAAACCATAATTTTGTTTAATTTTTTTTTTTTTTTTTTACAGAAGATGTTCCTTTACCAACTGGTATGCCCGAATATATTGCGTCGGGTACTCATCACTTTGGTGAACAACGTTATCGTTTTCTAATACTTCATCGGTACGAATGTGACCTCCATTCATTGATTAAAAATCGTCGTGTTGATCCGAAACATGTATTAATAATTGCTGATCAAATAATTGATATACTCGAGCATTTCCATGATAAGGGTTATGCCCATTCTGATATTAAAGCAGAAAATCTAATGATTGGTAGTTGTACATTTTTCAAAAATAATCCTAACAGTCTGAACAATAGTCGTAGCAGTAGTGATAACAATAATCGTACCGATTATGAGAATATGTATAATCAACGGATATACAATAATAATGATGATTCGATTCGTAAAAGTGGTACACCACGTATCGAATTCAGTGGATCAAATCCGATGCGACAGTGTCGCGGCAAAGGAAGTCTGCAATCATCAATTTATGCTGAAATGTTGAAAAGTCATTATTTACGGCCATCAAAGAAGATAAACTATGATGAAGAATTGTGCGATGTATTTGATGATGATTCGGTGATCAAAAGACTTTGCAATTCACAGAATGGTATTAATAAACGGAAAGAGAATCGTTTAACTTCACGTCAAGATGATTTGGAGAAGAATAGGGAGGTGTCCGAGAATCGTATCTTCCTTATAGATTTTGGTCTCGCTTCAAAATTTGTCGAACGTTCTGGTAAACATCGTCCCTTTTGTATGGATCAAAGGCGGGCACATGACGGTACACTTGAATTCACGTCACGTGATGCGCATATGGGAGCCCATTCTCGACGCAGTGATTTAGAATGTCTGGGTTACAATTTAATTTATTGGTGTCAGGGTACGTTACCATGGAAGGACGATAAACTATTACAACAACCAGAACAGGTACATCATATGAAAGAATATTTTATGACCGATGTTGATTATATGTTGCGTCAGATTTATGGTCCAAATGTGCCAAAATTTTTGGCTGAATTTATGTTATACGTTGGTAATTTGGCGTACGATGAAAGACCCGACTACGGATTCTGTAAATTTATATTTGAAAAAGCATTTACCTCTTATGGTTATAAACCAGGAGATATGGTATTAAATATTAACGATTTGAAACAAAGTTCTAAAAAAATTAAACAAGTAATTCCAGAAAATTTAACAAACATAAAGCATATTAAATCCATCATGAAATTAAGTATGATGATTCCGTTTCGCGATTCGAATGGGCCAAATAAAATATCACCAAAAAATTTACGATCAAAAACCGACAGTACTAAACTCAAGAAAGGTAAAAAATTCTCGTGGACTGAAATTCTGAATACGGATCCGGATCAAATTGCGAGACAGCGAGCCGAAAAAGAATTTGAACGTGATTTAGCGCAACCAACACCAGTATCTTCGAAATATACGGGCCGCCCAACTTATGCTATACTACGAATGGAACGTAAAATTAAATTTAAAGATCGTTTGGATCAAATATCGGAAAAAGAAATTGAAGACGATAATATTGATTTAATAACAAAAGGTTATACTAAATCAATGATTCAGATAGTAAAGAAGCGACAAAGTGGCATTGGAAAATTAGATACAACGCAAGAGCAAATTGCTCCACGTGCCATCATGGATCAATCATCCGTTGAAGAAAATTTATGTATTTCTGATACATCGTCGTCCGATCATGATGAGAGTAGTGATTTTTGTCCGATACGCCGGCGCCGTCACGTTGGACTACGTAAATTTATTACGCCAACCAAGAAAAGTTTACATTACAACAAGATAATGAGGCAACGTAAACGAAAGTATAGCTCAACGTGTGTGATATCAAGTAATGATGAGACATCATGTGGCAGTAATACATCTTCCACAGATGTATGTGATAATGAAGTCAGTGATAATAATTTAAATAAATTCGCTTCGAATACTAAACCGCAGGCGACAGCGAAAAGAGTCGTGCGAAGGGGACCGGGTAGACCACCAAAAAGTGAGTAAAACGTTTTTTTTTTTGTTTCTTAGAGGAATTGAGCGGTTTAGTTCCGAAATACCTATACAGATTTAAAAAAAAAAAATGAAATTTTCAGGAAAATACTATTTTAGCCCTAAAAATTCAAACCATTTTTAATATTTATGCATAATTAAAAGTTACGGAGGCCCAAGATGCAAAAAAATCTACAAACTGTTTAGGGTATGTGGAAAAAGGAGAGATGCTTTTTGGTATTTCTCATTAAGGATTGCGCGGGCCTTCACATCTTAATAATTATTATCGTTATTATATCGTGATTTTTATTGTTTACAGAGAAATCAATCACTAAAAATTCCATAGACGAAAACATCAAAGAGCGTGCATTTTCTAGAGGATAGGCGAACAAATTTAACACTATAACTATTACATTACATAATTGTGTAATCCTATAATCGTAAAAAAAACTATTAGATGTATGTATTTTAATTTTTTAATTGATCATTAAATTTAATTTTGTTTAGTCCTAAAATTAAATTAATAAATAAATCCAGTAATTACACAATAATTTTAATAAACAAAAAATTTAAAAAATTAGAGTGATTTAAAACATTTTGCTTTGTAAACTTTATATATTTAAATGTATCCGTATTGTACACAAAAATGAAAGTAAATTTAAATTAATAAATTAATTTTTAGTATTTAGTATTATCGATTGTCTTATTGTTTTTTTTTTTTTAATTTTAAAATATTTTGTGTTTTTATTTAATGATATAAATTTAAAATGTTATACATTTATTTACTTATAAATAACCAAAACATTTTTGTTGTGTATATTTTGTTATCATTTCAATAATTCAATATGAGTTTGTTAATTATTTTTTCTATTGTACTACATAATATAAATTGAACAGAACGGAAAAATTATTTAGAATATAGGTTTAAATTAAATAAATAAAATAAAAAAATGTAAAATATTTTTGAATTTTGAGCAGTGGAAATATATTCATAAAACCGACATCATTATTATCTGCTGCAAACATTACGGGGGCAATTGGCACAGATGATGAGATTAATTATGTAAACCAATATACTGCTTAGGGTTATTCCAACCAACTGATAAAGGAAAATTATTATTAAGAGGGATATAAACATTCGAATTGAGCGTCTGTTTAAAATCTCAGCACACCCCAGACAAGATTTTTAAGTTTTAATCATTATATAATATGTATTTGTAAATATAATAAATATACCTTGACTATTTATATATACATAGCTTACCTTTTAGAAATTATGCATTGAGTCTCGTATATAAAGCTACTGAGAGTCAGAGTTATCCGTATAATTTTAATCAAGTTTATAAAATAATTCAAAATCATAGTTTTTATAATTTAAACATGTTTTATTTTTTAAATAATTAGTTTTATAATTTTTTGAGACTTAAATTAAAAAAATGTTAAAAAAATATCTAAACTTTCGAATTACCTATGTAAATATTGAAATCTATTTAATTTTAAGACTATAAAATAATAATGATTAAATAAATTAGAATAATAAAAAAGCATAAATTTAACATAATAAAGAAAAATATACATTTTTTCAATGGTTATTTGAATGAGATTCTTTTTTCTTTTCCTCTATATAAAGTAATTAATATCAGTTAAATATTATATTATTACATTGCAATAATTAATAAACAAATATAAACAATTTAAATTAACGTCTTTTCTTTTTGTCTTGTTTTCGACTTCGATGATATGGACGTCGTGGAGTATTTTGTGGTGATGAATGTTCTGAGCTAGAGTCATCGCTTTCTCCAGTCTAAAATAAAGGGATGAAGAGAAATTATTTGGCTTGACCTTGAATTTGTATAAAGATAATTCTGATTTATCAGAATACCTTGTCCTTTGAATAATGCTTACCTTTGAATTATTCCAATTATTCATTGCATCACTGGTTGCGTCCGGAAGAAATATGCATGCTCCCAAACAAATAATCTGGAAAATTGCTCCCAAGAATAATCCATACCGAATTACTATACCTAAAAAATCTTCACCAGGTATATTAACTATTGTAGTATCCATTTTATGTTATAATTTTATAAATAAATAATTTATTATTGTTATGAGTATTTAATATCTTTTTAAGTCGCCCAGTTGCTCAATTTTTCCAAACAAATACAATTTTCTATTGATTTTTTGTGTAAACGTCAAAATTTCGTGTCGACAGCTCCATTTAAAAAAGATAGAATTTGTGGTGGTAAAAAAAAGTAGAATTTTCTTAATTTCGAATTATTTTGGACACAAAAACAGCGCCATTTTGCTTAAGGGTGTTGAACATGTTAAGTATACTAAGCCGGTTTTGAAAAGGGTGTAAATTAACGGTTTATTTTGTTTTTATTTTTTAACAAATAAACTGGTTATTGAGAGTTGAAGCATAGACATTCATACTAGATTTCTCATTTCATAGTAACTAAAGGAAAAAAACAAAAACTTCTGATAATTCCAATGTATCGTTGTGTTGTGTATTTTATAAGGCAATAATTTTAGAATGCGTTGCAAATATAATACGTATATGCAATACACCGATAATATTTGAATGGAAAATTTTTGTTTTTATTTTCTGTTTTTAGTCAAATGAGAGATCTATTATGATTGTCTATGGTTGAAGGTTATATTTAATTTACCTGCCTTATATCCATTATTCAATACTTAAGCTGGTAAGAATACCCCAAACTAACTTAAAAATAATATATACGTGAAAAGTGAAATTTGTTTTTTAAATAACGATTTTAAAATTTGTTTATATAAATAAACAAAAATTGTATGGAACATACAACGGGAACAAAATGGTAGGTAATAAAATACTGTGTTGTTTGCTGCAGACCAATAGTCGGGGTAAATAGTACACTAAATTCGGTAAACGCATTTTCTTTGCACAAAACGATGGTAAACGGAATAGAAAACAGTAAATGTTTAAATTATTCAACTTTTACTATTCTACGAATTGAGAGTAAAAAATTGACAAAATAGTTGCTTAAACTTGATCGCTTAAAGTCGAATTTTATCATAACCATTTATTTACCCGAAAATTGCTCCGCAGCCTAAATATACATATTATAATATTTTACCATTTTTACAATATTTGGAAAAGAAGTTGCATCAAATTTTGTTTCAAAAATAGAATTTCGTCTTCCAAAACGTTTGAAATGTTGGAAAAGCCTTTTGGTGACAATGCGATGTCCAGAGCGAGTGTTTTTGATTGGTGCAAGTTGTTCAAAAAGGGAAGAGAACACGTTGAAGATGATAAACGTTCTTGCCGTTCTTCGACGTCTACCGATGAGCACCATGTTTATGAGTATGATAAACCATTACGGGATATATTTTGATAATTTAAGTACGGTTCGGTATCCAATAAATCATTTGTTCAAAAATGATGTAGTGTTCGAATGGGACGAAAAGTGTACTTTTTCGAGAATTAAGATAGAAATGCAATTGGATACGTGTTTAACTCACTATGATCCATAACTAACTCTAATACTTGCTACAGACGCTTCACAGTACGGAGTGGGCGCTGTAGTAAGTCACAGAGACAAAGATGAAACAGAAAAACCGATCCAGTATGCATCACAAACCCTAAAGGAAACACATCAATGGTATTCACACATAGATAAAGAGGCTTACGCAATAACTTTTGGTATTCGTAAATTCTTCCAGTACCTTTACGGTAGAAAATTTAGCCAGCCGGCCTGTACTTTAGCCAGCCGGCCTGTACTTTTACACGAACCGTATAATTGCGGATTTTTTAAATAATTTCGAACTACCTTCTCACCCGACCAATATTTTTTGCTATTAACCGGTTACTCATATTATTTTTCTTAAAAGCGTCAATTTGTCCTTTTTCAAACTCGTTTAAACTACTTTTTCTACCCATATTTAACAAAACAACAAAAATATTTAACACAATAATACTTTATGACACAAGAAGTTGTGCAACGTCAACAAGCTCGTATAGATATTGATATAGTGTTCAAAAGAATTTGAAAATATACCTGCGGCTATCTTTTATTACCATACTAAATGAGGGTTGTGCTTACATTTTCCATGATGCCTCAAAGAATAATGACTTCTATTTATAGCACACATTGGTAATGTGAAAAGTATTATTTTAGAATAAGAAGAATTTTAAATAAATTTATTTGAAATGAAATAAATCTTAAATTAGGGGTGCGGCTATCATTTACTAAGGGACTGTACACTGTCTCAAAAAATTGACCGTATAGAACGTTTGACCTTTATTGAAACCACAATGAACCGTTTTAATTATTTGGATATTTTGAAGGATAATTTGTTAACAAGTGCTGAGAAAATGGAACATGGGCAAGATTTTTGCTCCGTTCATGACAATGACTCGAAGCATACCTCAAAGCTGATCAAGGAATGGTTATTGTACACTGTAAAGTCAACACTCCTTCATCCTCTCCAGCCACCAGATTTCAACCCCATTGATAATTTATGGCATTATTTGGAGCGAAAGATCCGTGAACACTGAATTAGCGGTAAGGATCAATTAAAACGGGTCATTGAGGAGGAATGGGCCAAAAATAACTCGGAAGTTGGCTTTCTCAATGAAAAGAAGGTTATAAAGAGTCAGTGCATGAATAAGTTTCCGATGCTAATTTTGTGAAGTGCAGAATAACGCGAAAATCAAATGGTGGTTTTGTATTCAAAACTTATGGTGGCTGTATCTTCCATGAAGTCCGAGTTCATTGCCTTATGTGACGCAGTTAAGGAGGTGAAATGGTTGAGGCGAGTACTTAGCGATTTTGATAATGAGATGAAGGTCCCACCATGGTGCAAGAAGATAACCTAAAGTTTGCCAAAGAAGAAAAATTCTTTGACCGTTCCAAACATATTGACACAAAGGCGAGTTCAGTGAAGGACAATATCGACAAAGGCATTATTGAATGTATTTATTGTCCTACTGATGAAATTATTACGGACTCGATGACCAAACCGTTACCAAAATCAAAAATACAAAAAGTTAGAGAAGCAACTGGAGTATGTACATATATTAAATCAACAACAACAAAAAAAAAAGAGGATTTAGAAGAGGAGAATTGTTGAAATAGAAATGAAGTAATGCTTCACGTTTCGAGGTTTTGGAATGACAAAAATTTGCAAATATGAAAGGCACACAATTACGTCGATTTTCATAGGACAGAAATCTTTAAGATCAAAGATTGTGAAAACCTTTCTGCTTATGGAAAAGGAAATGTACTCGTAATAATAATTTTCATTTGAAACCACTCAAAATAGGCAAACAATTACAGTATAAACCCGCTTATTGCAACACTCGATAATTGCAACAACTCGATAATTGCAACTTTGAAATTTAGATTTGCAACGATTAATATGTACATTTGGCCTCGATAACTGCAACTTTTCGTTTGCTCGATTTTCCCTTAAAATTACATATATACATATCTATTGTCTTTTTCTTTCATGTTAGGTGTATTGGTTTAACTGAGATAATTTTAAAGGAGAATCGAAAAAACGAGTAGCTTAAATTATCGAGATTGGATTTCTAACATTGCAATTCTAAAGCGACATTTTTTTATAATAATGAAGATTTGGAATTCTATAATAAATATATTATTTTGATAATGCAAAAAATTTGATTTATTTCATATTAAAAATGTATACCCGGTATTTGCAACAATTCGCAATTTGCAACTCCGGGTTGCATTTAATTAGTTGCAATAAGCGAGTTTATACTGTAATTGATCTATTCAAGCTCATAGATCAAAACGGTGTTTGGTATTTGTTAAACTTGCTGCCAAAAATGTGTCGAACATTTGAAAAACTAAAATTAATTATTATAATTCATTAGTTCATGAACTAAATTGGAAGAAACTATTTATTTTTATTTTTTTTTTTTTTTTTTTTTATTAAAATA